>JAKOGI010000941.1:115000-350000 GCA_029747015.1 Carnegiea gigantea
AAGAAAAAAATGAGAGGGGAAGATGGACCGGCCCAAGGGAAGAAAAGAAAGGAAAAAGAAAAGAGGGAAAGGGAAGGAAGGACCGGGACTGGGTCGCTGAGGACCGAACTGGGCGGGCCCAATGTGAGCAGGAGAAGGAAAGGGGAAAAAGAAGAAGGGACATGCTGGCTGGATCATGTACAAGGCATGAGAATGGGCCGAGAACTGTAGCCCGAAAATATGCTGGGCTCTTGCAATTTGGCCGTGACCTAGGCTTCAGTCTTCCCCCTTAATCCAAATCTGATCCAACATCATCTTCTTTCATCCTTCATGCTCATTTTATTCAACTCTCATAATATCTACAAAAACAATAAAAACACATCAAAAATCTAATTAACTAATTTATTATGAGCAAATATTAGGTAGTAAGAGGGATATAAAATACCATAATTTTTGGTTGAACAAATATCCCCACACCTAAGTTTTACTCGTCCTCGAGTAAAATAAAACTAAAAATCTTAGAAAATAAAATAAAACAAAATCCTAACTCACTTTCGTAGGAATTACGGTTACACTTAGCATATGCAACAAGCCCTTTAAACCCCTAAGTTACCCGTAGTGGACGAGGAAGGTCTCATGAGGGTTTGCAGAAGATATACCCACAAAATCTATAGAACAAAACATAAACAAAAACTCGAAAGTCTTTTTTGATTTTTTTTTTTCAAAAATTAATATGTACAAAATCGGGGAAAGATATATGCACATTCTAATCAACTAAATCACCCATGTGGCAAGAATATTGGCCTACATATAAACAAAATGTACACATCAAGACTCTCTACCCCATAGATGACATCAAAGCACTAATTTTTCACCCAACTGCACATCAAGACTTTGAATCTATCCCAGTGTTTGTGTGCAAGTGTATCATCATCTTAGAGCTCAGGTTTACCAAAATCAAACTCAATCCCACTCGACTGACACAAATCACATTATTGACTTATCAACATAGGAAGCAAGTTTTTCCAGTAGCAGTATTACCTCAAAGGGTAACACCCAGTAACGCTACTTGTCATTCCAAATTTATTCCATTTCCTTTTTCTATTGTTTCTTTTTTTTTTCAGTTTTTCTTTTCCATTTGTTTTCATTTGTTTTCTTTTTCCCCCCCTTTTTTCCCTTTTTTTCAATAAAAAATCAAAGTAATTGTGTCAAAAACAAGAGGGGGAGTCGATTATGGAAAACTAAGACCTTAAGACAATGAGGATGAAGTAAATAGAGATTGAATCACACAACGATAATGAACAAATGGGGTTAGAATTAGGGCTAAGAATGACACACCGAGGATGGAGACCTAACATGCAAATCATGCATATATACAGGCGAACAATCAAAGCACAGGACATTTAAATTGATCAGAATAGTACTAAACTTCCCCAAAAACAAAACAAAAATCTTTTTGGGATTTTTCAAAATTTTCAATCTTTTTTTTAATGTTTTTTTCAAAATTCAAAGTTTCCCCACCTCCACACCTAAATCTTACAATGTCCTCATTGGGAGTAGAAAGAACCATAAAAACCCAAAATAAAACCTAAAAAGAAACAAATAAAAAGAAGACTCAAAAACAAACAGGACATGACTCAAAATCAAATGTACAACTTATATACATAAAATAAAAGCAACCACCTATATAAAAAGAAAAGAGAAAGGAAAAAGAAGAAAAAGAGAAAAGGAGAGAAAGGATGAAAAGAAACCAGGTTGGGTGCTAAGTACACCCGAGCTATCTTTACACCATCACAGATCAGGACTCGGCTCGTAGAGTATCAGACACTACACATCCTCCGTGTTGGGCAACTCCAAAAATTGCTTCAGTCGCTGGCCATTCACTTTGAATTTAGTGCCACTCTCTGGATCCTGAATTTCGACTACACCATAAGGGAAAACACGTGAGACAATATAGAGACTCGTCCATCGGGATCTCAATTTCCCTGAAAACAAATAAAGTTTAGAATTATATAAGAGTACTTTCATTTTCGGAGCAAACTCTTTCCTAAGAATATGCTTATCATGGAACAACTTGGCTCTCTCTTTGTAAGATCGAGCACTCTCATACGCTTCAGCTCTTATCTCGTCAAGCTCACTCAATTGCAGTCTGCGCTTCGGCCTCAGTCAAGTCATAGTTGAGCATTTTAATAGCCCACCAAGCTCAATGCTCAATTTCAACAGGGAGATGACAAGGCTTACCATAAACAACCCTATAGGGTGACATACCCAAGGGGGTTTTGAAAGCCGTTCTATAAGCCCAAAGAGCATCAACAAGCTTATCAACCCAATCTTTCCTATTCCAGCTCACTGTCTTCTCTAGAATCTGTTTAATCTGCCGATTGGACACTTCGACTTGGCCACTGGTTTGGGGATGATGTGGGTAGCAAGCCTATGGATTATGGAATACCTTTTCAGTAAGGCATCAAAAGACCAATTATTGAAATGGGTCCCCTGATCACTAATGATAGCTCGGGGCATGCCAAATCTAGCAAAAATGTTCTCCCTAAGGAACTTCACAACAACCTTAGCATCATTAGTCGTAGAGGGGATAGCCTCAACCCATTTAAAGACATAATCCACAGCTAACAGAATACACTAATTCCCAAAAGATGATGGAAATGGTCCCATAAAGTTTATTCCCCACGCATCAAAAATCTCCACCATAATGATGGGACTCAATGGCATCATATCCCGCCTGCCTATTCTACCCAACTGCTGGCACCTAGGGCAACTCTTACAGTATTCAAAAGCATCCCTAAATAAAGTGGGCTAGTAGAATCCACATTGAAGAACTTTGGCTGCAGTCTTCCTTCCACTAAAAGTCCCCCCACATGCCGGATCATTACAAAAAGAAAGGACACTCCTCACCTCATTGTCTGGAATACACCTTCTAAAGACTTGGTCAGCACAGTACTTAAAAAAATAAGGATCATCCCAAACAAAGAATTTCACGAGGTGGAAGAACCTATCCCTATCATTCTTGGTCCAACCGCCAAGGATCCTACCAGCAACTAGATAGTTCACAATGTCAGCATACTAGGGATTAGGGTGGACAGCATATAATTGTTCATCAGGGAAGCACTCAGAAACAATTGACTCACTCTCTCTATCATAGAGGATCCTAGACAAATGGTCAGCTACAAGGTTCTCAGAACCTTTCTTATCCCTAATCTCACAGTCAAACTCTTGCAAAAGCAGGATCCATCTCACCAGTCTAGGTTTAGCATCCTTCTTAGAAAGAAGATGCTTAAGAGCAGAGTGATCAGTATAGACAATCACATGAGACCCAATCAGGTAAGGTCTAAACTTTTCAAAACCAAAGATAATAACTAAAAATTCTTTCTCAGTAACAGTATAGTTCAGTTAGGCATCATTCAGAGTGTGACTAGCATAATAGATGACATGGGACTTCTTATCAACACGCTGTCCTAGAACAACCCCAACAGCATAATTAGATCCATCACACATCAATTCAAATGGTTCTCCTCAGATGGGAGGATGAAGAACGGGAGCAGAGGTCAAGGCTTCCTTAAGCTTAGTGAAGGTCACAAGACATTCCTCAGAGAAGTGAAATGGCACCTCCTTAGCTCGCAAGTTGGTCAAGGGCTTTGCTACCTTAGTAAAATCTCTAATGAATCGACGATAGAAGCCAGCATGTCCAAGAAAAGACCTTACCTCTTTCACATAGGTGGGAGGAGGAAGATTGATAATCAAATCAGTCTTAGCCTTGTCTACTTCAATGCCATCTTTAGAAATAATATGGCCTAAGGCTATTCCCTTTTTAACCATAAAATGACAATTCTCCCAGTTCGAAGTCAAATTTTTCTCCCTATACCTTTCCAACACTTTTCTCAGATTAGACAGACATTCAACAAAGGAAGACCCAAATACAGAAAAGTCATCTATGAAAATTTTCAAGTAGTGTTCAACTAAATCTGAGAAAATGGAAATCATGCAACGTTGAAAGGTAGCAGGGGCATTACACAGTCCAAACAGCATTCGCCTAAAGGCATATATCCCAAATGGGCAGGTAAAAGTAGTCTTCTCCTAATCCTCAGGAGCAATAGAGATCTGGGTATAGCCAAAATATCCATCTAAAAGCAGTAGAAGAAATGTGCAGCCAACCTCTCTAACATTTAGTCCAAGAAAGGAAGGGGGCTAACCCACTCACTATCAGAAATTTGGCGGTCTGGGTAGGGTTTAGTACTGTCCTCTAAATGAATTCCATGTTGCATAATGGAAGGACTAATACCCTTAATGTCCCCTAAGGTCCAACCTAAGGCTTCCTTGTTCTCTCTAAGTAGGTAATGAGTTTGTCTTCTTGGTCCCGGTCTAGGTCAGAAGCAACAATGACAGGTAAAGATTCGTCAGGTCCTAGGAATGCATACTTAAGAGAGTCAGGAAGAGGCTTCAGTTCGAGAGCAGGAGGGAAAACAGATTTATGCATAGATTTAGAAACAACAGTGAGCAAGCAATCAGCAGTAGAGCATAAATCATCAAACTCGAACACATCATATTTAGGCTCACCATTCACAAGAAAAGACTCATACTCAACAGCGAATATTTCATCAAAAGGATCATCAAATACAGAATCTTTCACCCAATTAAGAGTAGAAAATTCCATATCATCAAAATCAGAGGGCTGTCTTTGCATGTTAAAGATGTTCAATTCAAGAGTCATATTGCGAAAAGGTAGTCTCATCATCCCATTCCTGCAATTAATGAGGGCATTGGCAGTGGCCAAGAAAAGATGCCCTAGAATCACAGAGACTTGACTAGCCAAATTTGACACCTTCTCTGTCTCAATTACAACAAAGTGCACTGGGTAAATAAATTCACCCACTCTAATTAGCACATCCTCAACAATACCCCTAGGTAACCTGATCGATCTATCAGCCAATTGAATGACCACCTTGGTAGGTTTCAGCTCACCTAACCCTAACCTCTCATAGTCAGTGAAGGCTATCAAATTGACACTAACCCCTAAGTCGAGCAGAGCTCTATGAATAAGCTGGTCCCTATAACTATAGAAATAGTGAGGCACCCGGGGTCCTTATACTTCACTGGGATCTGGTGAGAAAGGATAGAACTAGCGCCAGAAGCTAAGAAAGCCTTTTTAGGGACACTAGTTGCTCTCCTGGTTGTACACAGATCCTTTAAAAATCTAGCATATGGAGGCATCTACTGAGTAGCATCGAGTAAGGGAATGTTAATCTTGACTTGAGAGAGCGTCTCTCTCATCTTCTCAATATGAGCTTGGTCTTTCTTCTTAAGCCTGTGGGGGAAAGGAGGTAAAGGCATATGGACTTTCTCAGTAGAAGAATCTTTGGGAGGCTTAACTGAATCAGAGGAAGCTTTCTCCTCAGGCTCCTCTTTCTTAGAAGGTGACTCAAGAGAGGGAGGAGTATCAGAATCATTAAGGACACCATTAGTAGCATCCTCTGGCTTACTGGATGAACCAGTTTCTGGAAAAGAAGAAGGGGAAGAAGAAGAAGAAGAATTCTGAAAAAATTGGTGAGGATACCTGCAGGGTTCATTGGGATTTCTCACTTGATTGTCAATCTCTTGACCAAATCAAAGAGATATAACTGCATTCACTTTCCTCACAGACTCACTAGGGCTAGCACCAGAAGACGAAGAGGCATGACCCTTAGGGTTCACCTCAGGTCGACTTGGAAAAGTACCTGACTCCCTAGAAGATGATGCTAATTGGGAAAACTGTTCAGTCATCATTTGCATCATTTTCTCCATATTAGCACTTATCATTCTCTCTACATTACTGTTAATTCTCCTCTCCATTATATCAATATCAGTGTAACCAGGAGGAGGTTGAGCTTGAGTTACAGGGGGTGGAGGTCTAGGTGCATTGGGCACACCCGGAAAAGCCGGTCTCTAAAAAGAATTAGAAGGATGGGTCAGTCCATTACTCCAAGAAAAGTTAGGGTGATTCCTCCACCCTGGATTATAATAAGGAGAAAATGGGTCGTTCTTTGGTCTCTGGAAGGCCATTCTCGCTTGCTCTTGTCCAGATGCTAACTGATGAGCAAAATAAGGACAAGCACTTAAGGAATCATCTAAGGCCTGACAATGGGAACATGACACAGTAGAAATCTGAGACATCTGGGGCATTTGGGGAGACAACCTCTTTAACATGTTTTCCAGAATAGCAATCTTAGACTCTAAGGGACTTACATCAGAGATAGAATGCAACCCACCCTTTGTAATCCTAGAACTTAGACTGTCATCACGAGCAGTTTCCCATTGCATGGTTTTCTCAACTAAGTCCTCTAAAAATTCCCAAGCGCCGTGGCGCTCTTAGAAAGAAAGTCAGCCTAACACATGAACTCTACCACAGTTCGAGTTTATTAGTCCAGTCCTTCATAGACAATCTGGCACAAATGTGCCTGGTCTAAACCATGATGGGAACACTGGGCCAACAAATTTTTGAACCTATCAAAATATTTCTAAAATGATTCCCTATCGAGTTGTACAAATTAATTAATCTCATTCCTCAGCTTAACAGTCTTGGCATTAGGAAAATATTTTCTTAAGAACAATCATACAAAATCATTCCAAGAAGCAACAGAATTAGCAGCGACGCTGTACATCCAACATTTAGCAGAATCTTTCAAAGCAAAAGGAATCAATTTCATACGCACAACATCAACGGGGATATTAGGGAAATGCATCATGGAACATACTTCTTTAAATTCCCTCAAAAATAAATAAGCATCCTCTAAACCAGTAAATTTAGGGAGCATCTGAGTATAATGACATCTCAATTCGAAAGTAACATTCAGTTCAAGGTCAGGTATAGTAAAACAAGATGGCAAAGCAGTCTTAAAAGGATAGAAGACATCATTCAAAGATCTTTCTTGTGCCATTTCTTCAATTCTAGGCTTGGGTTCAGATTCGAGTGTTGATTCAATCTCGGGGTCAGGCTCACTTCTAAAAAGTCAATTATTTTTAGGATTTCTAACCCAACCAGTCATATAAATCCCACACCCTCACCAAAGGTTCTATTTTTGGTCTTTTCTTTTTTTCACTTTTTTTCTTTCTTTTTGGTTTTTCTAGTTTTTTTTTTTCTTTTTCTTTCCACAAAACAAAACAAAAAAGAGTGAATCAAAACGAAAGACAATTTACAAACAGAAAATAAGCAAAACTCAAACAAAAGCACAAACACAAAGAAACTAAAAATAAATAAATAAAACTACACCTAAACAACCTAATTCTAAAAATAAAATTTAAAATAGAAAATAAGGCTCCTAAAATCAGAACTAAATATACAGCAAAATCCAACAATCACAAGGGACATAAATATAATTTTTCTCGAATTGTTTTGTCCTCGAACAGTGCAGAAAAATACAAACAGATTATTAAGTTCAAAATTCACAGAAAAATCATGACAGTTCCAAAACTTCTACAAAAACGCGCACAAACTCTAAAAATTATGCTGAATCTAGGAGAAATATTAAAATAGCATAAATCACACCAGAATTCGCCCAAAAAATTCAATAAGATTATGAAATGTTGAAAAATCTGCACTGATGTTTTCTCCAGGTCAGTTCTACTCTATGTCTTTTACTACACATAAATCAAATGCATTAGTATTGTTTTTTCAGCAAACAATAAACTCTAAAAATAAAACTAATCTCGACAAACATCAAAAATCAAAATACCAGCTAAATTCAAAATTAAAACTAAACTAAAATTTTGAAACGAGTTAACAACTCAACTAAACTAAAAATCACAACTCTAAAATTAAAACAAAAATGACTCGAACGACTCTAATACTAAACTACGATTCGAGGCAACCTAATTTCACAAAATCATCCCCGGCAATAGCGCCAAAAACTTGTTGTGATTTCCCGCAAGTATACGGTTAACATTGTAGGAAAACGGATGTTGTCCTCATGGATGATTGTGAAATTGAGTTACTACTCAGTTTAAATTAAACTTGCCAGATAGCCCCTTAATTTATAATCTTATAACGTAAATTAATAGTTGATACCATATGAAATTAGCATTAGAACACCAACAAGTAAGAAAAGAACTCCAATGATAAAGTGTAGAGCAACAAACACTTCCTGGTAGAATAAAACCAACTTAGGTGTGAATTGAACCAAAGCGAACGAAGTGAATCACGAGCAGAGCAAAGCAAACGGCACTCACGAACTTGTGCCTAGAAATTACCAGAGTTCAGCCATGGTGTTATTTTGTTGCAAACACGAATTTGAACCAACCAACTCACAATTTCATCTCCAAAATTAGATTACTCTTTCGATTCAAACAAAACTGAGTTAATTACATAAATGTTCAATGGCTATAGATGAATTCGGAATTGTAAAAAAAAATTTGCAAAATGAACTATGCTAACTCTCCTCCTCCCCCATGCTCTGCTCTTCGGCCTCCATAAAAGCTCTTGAAGAACGCCACAGTCTCCCCCTGATGAACTCCTATTTTACCTCATTTTAGCTCTCATTTGATCCTTATTTCTCATTGTTTTTATGTAAAATATAGACGAGAAATGGTCAAATTTACTTCCTTTGATTCAATTGTGCTTATAAAGTTATTTGTCTTACTTTCAGGAGATATCTCTTGGTTTTGATAGAAAGGACAGCTTTAGAATGAATTACAAGGAAGAATAGACGTCTAAGAAGCCCTGGGAACCAAGACAGAAACAATGGGAAGAGTTTCTGTCGAACCAGAAATTTGGCATGGGGGCCCCATGCCAGGTGGCACGATCGTGCCATGGTGGCATGGGCACCCTATACCAGGTGGCACGACCGTGCCATCGCCTAATTTTCACGATAAAAGCACATTCAGACATATGTTTAAAGGGGGATTTTCCTAGGTTTTTGAGGGGGGGATTTAGGTTTCCTCCTCCCACTCCCAAACCCCATTAGGGGGTGAATAAATTAGGTTAGATTAGAAGTTTAATTTTGATTTCAAGCTTGTGGATCCGATCTTTAACTAAATCAAGCATAAGTTTTCTCTTCTCTTCCTCTCTCTATTTTGTATACTTATATTCATGTTTTAGTTTACAATCTTTTGTGATGTTTAGTGATTATAGTTGTGAATCTGTGATTTCGATTAGCCTCTTGATGGCTAATTGATCTTTGTTTAGGTTTTTACCTCTCTTATTTATGCTAGAATTTAAGGTTTTCTCTCACGCCCATCAAGTGTTCGATGAAATGCTCAAAAGAGTTTTTCATGCTTGTTTTAGGATAATTAACTTATGCTGAGAGGTGAGGTTGATTGTCTAGTGTGGGTAGAGTGAATAGTCATGATTGGGACTTGAAAATAGTTTCGGTCGCTGGTTAGGTCAAAAGTTGTTAATCTTGTAATCTAATTGACCTAATCCCATGAAAATAGGTGGTTAGAACATTTAGACTAACCTATTGACCCTTGAGAGAGGGCTTAGGTGGACTTTAATTGGGCAACCGATCATCCTTGAATTACTAGCATAACCTGGGAAGGTGAGGGTTTGAATTGATTAGTTAGTCTACCTTAGGTTTAACTACAATTAAAGTCTTATTTGTTTTAGTAGTTTAGTTTTACTTCCCTTCACCTTCACTTTGCCTAGATTGATACGCTTGAGTGAACTTTGATAGTTAAAGACACAACTCCCTGTGGACGACACCCCAAGTACTCAACGATACACTTTGCACTTGGGGTTTATAAATATTTAAACTCTGTTTCTCCCTAACAAGTTTTTGGTACTGTTGCCAGGGAGTTGGCGTCTTTCAATATTAGGGTTTCCTTAAGCATTCGAGACTAGGCCTTTTTGAAAAAATCCAAAAAATTTAAAAAATCAAAAATTTTAAAAAAAATCGAAATGGCTATTTTCCATTTACCTCAATTTGAGCATGAACCTTTTTGGCAAAAACTTGTTAGGGAAAAACATAGAGTTTTAATATTTATAAACCTCAAGTGCAAGGTGTATCGTTGAGTACTTGGGGTGTCGTCCACAGAGAGTTGTATTTCTAACTACCAGGGCTAACTAAAGCGTCTCGAGTTAGGCAAAATCGAAGGGGGTAGAGGGTAAACTAAATTACGCTAACAAACATAGAAAAAGCAACTTGGAGTTGTGATTTGACCAATGGACGAACCAACTAATCGAGACGAGTTCTAACCTACCCAAACTACATTACGAACTAGAGATGGTCGGTTGTACCATCAAAGACCACCCAAGTCCTCTCTCAAGGGTCATGACCTAGTCTAATTAGCCTAACCACCTATTTTCATGGGGTTAGCCCAATTAGACCACCAGATTAGTAACCCCCGGATCTAACTCGATTCGAATACTATTTTCATGTCTCGAACTCGGCCATTCCCTCTCCCACACTAGCTAATCGACCTCGCCTCTCAGCATAAGTCAATCGCCCAAAAATATGGATGAAAGCTCTCTCAAGCATTTCATTGAATACTTGACGGGCGTGAGAGAAAACTCTATGTTTCAGGTATAGATTGGGTATGGTTAGGCCTAATACAAGACTAACTAGCCATCAAGAGGCTAATCACAATCCAAGCCAACACAATCTACCAACTAAACATCACAAACACATGAAAACCTACACTAACAAACAAGAACATGAACTTGAACAATAGAACAAAGAGAATGAAGTAAATCAAATCTAAACAACCCAATAAACATGAATTAACAACAAAAACCAAACATTGAAACTAAACAAACAAATACAAGAATTAAACTAACAAAACATAAACAAGAATAACATATGAAATAAAGAGAGAAAGGGAAAGAAAACTTAGTCTTGAATTGATAGAAGAAACTTGAAATCCAAAGGTTGAATCCAAGATTACAATCTTCAATTCTAAACTAATCCTGCTATTGAGGTTTTATTTGCTAAAACCTAACTTAAACTACCCTAAAAATCGCTAGAGAGAAGCCCCAAAGCGACCCCCATGCGACCTCCTGGAAAACTGGCCGAAAAGGGCTTTTTATCACGGAAGC
This sequence comes from Carnegiea gigantea, assembly GCA_029747015.1. NCBI lineage: Eukaryota > Viridiplantae > Streptophyta > Magnoliopsida > Caryophyllales > Cactaceae > Carnegiea > Carnegiea gigantea. Next base: position 125,997 of record JAKOGI010000941.1, read on the forward strand.
AGGCCCCAACGCACGGCCGTGCCAAGACACACGGCCGGCCATGCACCACCACGCACGGTCAGATGCGTGGCTTCAGCCACTGATGCACGGTCGTGCCTTCCTGCAGGTTGGCCGTGCACTGTTCTTCTCTGCTTTGTTTTACTCCCGGGGCTTGTCGGACCTCTATTCCACCTCGAAATGCATCCGAAATGCCTCATTCTTTATTGAAATTGGTGAGTTTCTCATCTTTTTGGCAAAACTCCTAGAAAACAAGCAAACCAACCAAATAAGTGCATTATGAACCGAAAAGGGCAAATTTGACCCTTTCTCTTTAAGATTTGACATGAAAACCATGAGAAAAGTGGGTTAAATAAGAGGTAAAATGAGGTCAAATATCGGTGCAGCACCCCCTCTTCATTTACCCTTCAATCAATTCTATAACTGATGAATGGATGACGGTGATGATGATGGATTAAATGTTTTGGGGAGAGAGAGAGAGCAACGGACGAGAATGGGAGACGAGGGGATGCAGGCTTGCACTATTCTGTCTTGCTTTCAGGTTCCCCTGTTCTTGACCTTCTCTAGGCTGCGAATCAACGAAGAAGAAGAAGGCAGACCCAGCTCACATGCAAGGCGCATGCAAATTTTAGTGGAAAGAGAAAGAGGGTAAAGATGGGAATGGGTCTGGGAGCAAAAGGGCGCTGGCCCAGTCTGCTGGTGGGCCGAAAGAAAGGAGAGAGTGGAAAGGAAAGAAAAAAAAAAGAAAGGAGGGAAAGATGGACCAGCCCAAGGGAAGAAAAGAAAGGAAAAAGAAAGGAGGGAAAGGAAAGGAGGGATCGGGACTGGGCCACTGAGGACCGAACTGGGCTAGCCCAACGTGAGCAGGGAGAGAAGGAAAGGGGAAAAAGAAGAAGGGCCACGCTGGCTGGATCATGTGCAAGGCATGAGAATGGGCCGAGATCTGTAGCCTGAAAACCTATTGGGCTCTTGCAATTTGGCCATGACCTGGGCTTCAGTCTTCCCCCTTAATCCAAATCTGATCCAACATCATCTTCTTTCATCGTTCATGCTCATTTTATGCAACTCTCATAATATCTACAAAAACAATAAAAACACTTCAAAAATCTAATTAACTAATTTATTATGAGCAAATATTAGGTAGTACGAGGGATATAAAATATCATATTTTTTAGTTGAACATATATATATATATATATATATATATATATATATATATATATTATATATATATATATATATATATATATATACATACACAGACACACACACATACACACATATATGTATTTTCACGTGTGTTGTCTTATACACAACTTTTACTATGTAGGTGTTAATTATGAATTGTGGGAGCATATACTCATACACATAAAGGGAAGTGGGAGGTTATTCTTTTTTTTTGTTGTTGGTTTTTTAGGGAGGATACGATAATTGTTGTAATTTATGTAATATTCAATGGCACTTTTAGGATTCAATAAATATTCAATCAATTAATTTGAAAACTATGATACTTTCTATTACTTTTACTTTTAAAACTTCCAATAAAAATTCTATAAAGAAAAAATATTGCCTTATCAAACTATCTTCATCACTTTAGCTTGAAAAGTTGAGATTAATAACTTAGTAAATGGTGTAAATAATGCGACTTTCAAAAAAATGCGACTTTCAAAAACTATCATGCTCAAAATGGCTCTCTATATGATGAATCACATACTTCATTTGTTTCAAATATTTCATTTGTTTCAAAATGATAATCTATCTTAAATTAAGAGTTTCATTTATATTTGAAAGAAAAGTAAAATCTTAATCTTGAAAAGAATTGCTATGTTGAAACAAAAGTAGAATTAATGTTAAATGCAAAAGAAATTATCAATTCATATAAATCGATATTTCATATTTTATACTATATTTTATAAAATGTCCACCAACTCCGTCACTAAGTCGTATTTCAACCTGACGGTGATTTAGTGGCACAGGAACTTGTGCATGCGTAATAATTAAGTTTCACATCCAAAATGAATATATACCACTACCCAACTATAAACCAAATGCATGAACCTCACCTTGGCTTCATACATGTTGGTGTTCGCAATTGTTACACTATAATGTATGTCAGCCAATACGCAATACGCATGGACCCCAGCTCCTGAGCTCTGTTTCCATTCATGTCCTCAGCCCACACATCACAATTCATCATGTGTTATATTATTTTTTGGCAAGATGTTCTCCCACGTTATATACATTCTATCCAAATTGAGTGGACACGTTGGGATATATCCTAATGTGAGATGGTAAATTCACACTGCGAATTATGTTGTAAAGACTTTTTTTTTAAGACTTCAGATAAGTTTATAATGTTTTTAGTTAGAGATACATAGTTTCAAAGATTTTTTTTTTTGTTTTGTAAGGGAAGATAGTATCATAGATAGTTATATAAACTGCTAGTAAATAATTATATTTGATGTTACTATTTGTTAATGATACATTATTTTTTTCACTCTTAACCAAAAAAGGTGTACTTTTCTATATTGTTTTAAGTGATTGTGATGTCAAATATTAATTTAGGTTTGCATTTTTTATGCCAATGCTAGAAATGTTGTAAAATTCAGAATATTTCAATCTTTTTCAATTTATCGTGTGAAGATTAAAGATTAGTTCAACTAGAAATTCAAACTAAAAATAAAATGACATTGATGAGCTCCCAGAGAAAGATTGCTCTCTCCCCCCAAGAACTCAACCTAGTCAACCACTCCAATAAAAAAATCAAATGCAACGCAGAGGGGGAATCCATTATCCAGGATGATGATGCTGCACCCATGGAGATGGAAAGGAACATTGATAACGGACAGCAATAGGAAGTCCCGATGAACTTTCAACCACCACCTAAGGCCTCCTTCCGTGACACTCTAGCAAAGAACAACCCAAGTCTGGTGTACTCGTCGTTTTCCAACCCGGTTTGGCATGAACAAGACGTGGACTACGGCACATCCGATGATGATGAACTTGACCCAAGTTGGGAAGAAGACTCAAGATGCCCCACAATACATCTGACCAAAGCACAAAAACACTGCTTCAGACAGCCGTGGAGGAATGCCATCATCATCAAGATGTTTGAGAAAGGTGCCGCTTTTTTAAGGTTACAACGTAGCCTCAAAACCAAGTGGAAACTCAACGGCGACTTCTCCTTAATCGACATTGGATGCGACTACTACATCACCCGTTTCACCAATGTGGAGGATTATCACCACGTACTCACCCAAGGACCCTGACTAATCGGTGATAACTACCTAACAATCCGCAGGTGGGTCCTGAACTTTATACCGGACGAAACTCCAATACGATTTCTAACTGCATGGATCCGTATCCCCAATATAAGTATTGAATATTTCAATCGGGAATTTCTGGCAATGATTGGGCCCAAAGTAGGACGAGTTATTGGCATAGACCAAACCACGGCCAATGCGAACAGGGGCCAATTGTCTCGATTAAGCCTGGAAGTAGACCTCTCCAAACCCTTGTTATCCAAATTCCGTTTACGAGGTGGGGTATGGAGGATACAATATGAAGGGATTAAATTCATTTGCTTCAAGTGTGGAAAGGTAGGTCCTCGAGAGGAACACTGCCCCACCTTCCCCCCACCAGAGGCTTCATATCCGAGTATTCATGAAACTGCAACTCGGAATGACCCAACACAAGCCATCCCCATGTCCAGGCCTGAATGCATGGAGGAATTCGGGCCATGGATGCAAGTTAGAAAACCTAGCAGGAAGAAGACTACCGAACGAATTCTTCCAATGTCAAGGACAAGACAGGACCCATTCACGATCCACCCACAAGCACCCAAGCTATGACCCGACCCGTGAACTCAGATGGCGAAAAAGGAAACAACAAAGATCAAGGAATGGTTACCAACCTAGGAAAACAATCTTTGGCAAGTGGATCTCGGTATACAATATTGGAAAATATTGGGGAGGATAATATTGCTGAAAATAGCCACTATAAGGATTTGGAAATTATCCCATCACCAGAAACTGACACTCTATTGGAGGGCGTACCAGCGCAAAACCAGGAGCAAATCACGGAACATGATGTCATAAGCGATGCTATGCGGGATTCCCAAACCCTGCATGAAGTCAACCCGGAGAAGTTGGAGGCCATCCTAAGAGACAACTTATTGACAACGGACCCAATTACTGGGCCGGGCACTGGGACCTCTAAAGAACGGACTGCCCTCAAGAAACCTTCTTACACACGATCTCCATTAAGCCCGTGCAACCCCCCCAAGCTCACCACCTAAACCAAGACCATCCCCCACAGCCCGCCAAGTTACAAGCCCAAACTAAAGCCCAACTCCATAGACACCCGTCCATGCCAACCCACAAGGAAAACCTCCATACCCAGTCCAACAAACCAACGTCAAGGCCCAACTCTATGCAACTCCATCGTCCATCTCCCTATCACTGTTCTGAGCTTGGCTACCCAACCTCACCACTTCAATGATCCACCAATATATGAACATGGAAGCCCTCAACCCGCGGAAGTGGAACCTTCATCTCGTTTACATGATCAGAGAGCATTTTGCAACACTCACGAACCATGCCCTGACTTAAATGAGACGGTTGGACAAGATAAAGATATGTCAGACTCTGATGGCAGCCCCACTAGGTACTTCGAGCATGCAAACCAATGAGGCTTAGTGCTTCGTCCTCCCCTCTGCTAGTTTTTATGGATAGACAGAATTCAACTTCCAGAAGCAACTCCATAATGGTATGGAATTGTCAAGGTGCCGGAAGCAAAACTTTCTTCAACACATTGGCGGAACTTCTTCGGAGATATGATCCCTCAATCCTCGCTTTGGTCGAGACCAAAATTAGTGGCACCCTTACCGACGACGTTTGTAGGCGTTTAAAATTTGATGGCCTTTACAGAATGGAAGCCCAGGGCTTTCGTGGAGGGATCTGGGTATTATGGAAAATCGACATTATTGACCTGAAGCTCATCAAGTCGGATATCCAATTTGTCACAATGGAGGTGACTCAAACTGGAATACAACCCTGGCTCTTCACTGCTATCTATGCCAGCCCAAATGAAAAACTTCGTCAGGGTCTCTGGATGGAGCTTCATACTTTTGGTCTCTCTTGCAGCAACCCTTGGTTGCTCGCTGGAGATTTCAACGACGCCAAAAACATGGAGGAACGGTTCAACTGCAGCGAAGATCTTACTAGAAGGTGTAACAACTTCAACCTATGAATCCAGAACACACAGTTACTGGACTTGGGATTTTCTGGACCGTGTTTTACGTGGGCTAGAGAAAAGTCAGTGGCAACAAGAAAATATGCGCGTTTTGATCATGGCCTTTGCAATATACATTGGAGAGTACTCTTTAAGGATGGAAGTATTCGTCACCTGCTTCAAAATAAGTCGGACCACAGTCCCATACTTATAGCCCCCCACGGATTCACCCCTCTCCAAACTGCTCTATGCCCCTTCCGGTTCCAAGCTGCATGGCTAACACACCCAACTTTTGAAGATTATTTAAAGGAGAGCTGGAAACAATGCGTGCCACTTTATCCGCTTCTCGCTCAGGCCGCGACTGATTTAGAGATATGGAATAAATCAGTCTTCGGCAACTTATTCCACAGGAAACGTGAGATTTGGGCTCGACTAGAAGGCATACAGAAAAGACTTCCCCAACATCAAAATAGACATCTCTTAAATCTGCAAGCTCAGCTTCAAAAAGACTTGGACACTGTCCTTGAACAATTGGAAACTTTTTGGTTTCAAAAATCCAGGTCAGAGGCTATTCGGGACAGTGACAGAAACACCTGATTCTATCATCTTTCCACCATCATTTGCCGGAAGATCAACAGAATCGAACTCCTCCAAGACCAAAATGGTAATTGGATCGAAGACTAATCAGCTCTCCAAGAAATGGTGAGAAAATATCTTAGGGATATTTTCACGGACGACAATCCTCCTTACACACCCTTCAGCCTCCCTGTAAATCGCTATCCAAGGCTAACAGATGCAGAACTGCGGGAAGTACAGAGGCTGTTCACGGGAAGAGAAATCCTTAAAGCCCTTTTTGAGATGAACTCATACAAAGCACCAGGCCCAAATGGTTTTCATGCACTATTCTACCAACGGTTTTGGGACCTCACGGGCCATCAACTTACCCAGCTTGCTATTAACGCACTTGGAGGCCACTCACTTCCAGAAGGGCTCAATGAAACTCTTTTGGTTCTTATTCCGAAGACTGAGAATCCCCAAATTGTGAACCAGTTTCGATCCATTGGGCTGTGCAACGTCTCATACAAAGTTATCACAAAAGCCATTGTGGGTCGACTAAAACCCATCCTAGAAAAAGTTATTGCACCAACCCAGGCAAGTTTCATGCCTAATAGACAGATCACGGATAATACTATCATCGTCCAAGAAATGTTGCATTCGATGAGACGTAAACAAGGCTCAAAAGGTCTTATGGCAATTAAAATTGATTTGAAAAAAGCGTATGACCGACTCCGATGGCAATTCATACGCGAATCACTACTTGATATTGGCATACCCATCAAACTGGTAGAAGTCATCATGGCACGCGTGGATAGCTCTGACTTCAGCATACACTGGAATGGAGAAAAAACTGCCCCTTTTAAACCAACCAGAGGAGTCTGTCAGGGGGACCCTTTATCCCCTTACCTTTTTATGCTGTGCATCGAACGACTAAATCACCTCATTTGAGAGGCGGTTGATAGTGGAGCCTGGAAATCCATTGCGGCGAGCCGAGGAGGGCCGTTATTATCCAACCTATTCTTTGCAGATGACCGCATTCTGTTTGGAGAGGCAACAAAGGAACAAGCTACGGTGATCAAAAATTACCTCGAACAATTCTGCAATGCATCGGGCTAAAAGGTTAGCCTTCACAAATCCATGGTGTATTTTTCCAAGAACACATGTGATGACATCAAGCAAGTAATCAGTAGGGAGTTGGAAATTCCAATCACTCATGATATTGGCAAGTACCTTGGACTACCCGCCATACATGGGACAGTCACCAGACACATATTCCAAACCATCTCAAAAAGAGTCACTAAACGGCTAGCAGGATGGAAATCACACACCCTGTCCATGGCTGGGCGAGCCACCTTAATCCAGTCTACCATTGCGTCTATACCCTTCTATGCCATGCAAACAGTAAGACTGCCCCGATCCTTATGTGATGAGATCGATAGGAAATCCAGGAGATTCCTATGGGGTGGAACGGAACAAATGAGATGTATCCACAATGTCTCCTGGGGTCAAATCCTAAAATCCAAACAAAATGGAGGACTCGGGTTTCGAGCCATGAGAGAAACCAATGCCGCCTTCCTCACCAAGCTAGGATGGCGACTTTTAGTGGAAAAAGATAAGCTATGGTCCCAAGTCCTGCGGGCCAAGTATTGCCAATCGCGATGTGATATTGATATGTTTTAGCCCAAAGCAGATGCTTCGAACACTTGGTGAGGAATTCTTGAAAATGTGAATTTCCTTAAACAAGGCCTAAGATCTGAGATAGGTAGTGGAAGGCATACTCTATTCTGGTATCACAACTGGGTAGCTACTACTCCTCTTACTCAACATGCCACCAAAACTATCCCCTCTCACTGCCAAGACCAAATGGTGGCTGATTACTGGGATCCCCATGAAGGCTGGAAGTGGAGCTTAATTAATGAGTACCTACCGGAGGAATGGCTAAAACGAATAGCTTCATTTGAAGTCACCCAGAATGCAGAAAATGATGACCAACTAGTATGGGATGATCACTCCAATGGCGGATTTACGCTTAGGTCGGCTATGAAAATCATTAGGGGGAGGGACCCCGAAGACACCCAATCTTTATGGCAGTTGATTTGGCGTTCACCCTTACCTCAACGAATGCAATTTTTTTTTTATTTTTTATGGCTAGTAAGCCATGATCGGTTGATGACAAACCACCATCGGTTTACTCGTGGCTTGGCCAACGATCTCGTATGCGAAGGATGCCTCAGTGGGGACGAGACAGTTATCCACCTCCTAAGGGACTGCAAGCTTGCCAAGGAGATTTGGAACCAGCTGGTACCCACAAGACAACGAAGTACCTTCTTCAATCTACCCCTGGAAAACTGGCTTCTCAATAACTTGCAGAAGAATCCTCACCACAAAGAGGAATGGACAACCATTTTTGTCACAGCGTCTTGGTGGATGTGGAAATGGAGAAACAAACGGTGCTTCGAAAACCCAGAGTTCCAACCATTCCAAGCCCCCCAATTTATCGTCAAAAAAGCTAAAGAGATTACAGCTGCTTTCAAGGATTCACCCAGCTCTAACAATAGCACCACTGGCCTGAGAAAGAAGGAAGCGCTCATAAAATGGGTTCCACCTCCAGAAGGCTGGGTTAAATTAAACGTGGATGGAGCATCGAAAGGGAATCCTGGCGCTGCAGGCGGAGGAGGTGTCTTTTGTGATCATTATGGCCATTGGATCAAGGCTTTTGCGTGTAACTTGGGATGGTGCACCTCAGTTAAAGCTGAAATCCTATCCTTGCTATAGGGCTTACGCATCGCTAAAAAATCGGGAGTCACCAACGTCGAAGTTCATATGGACTCCCAAGTCACCCTGAGAAAAATGCAAACACCTTGTCAAAGGAACCAACCGCTCTACTTCATCACCAAGGAATGTCAAGAACTAATCGGTAATGAGGAGTGGGAGGTAAAGATCAACATTGCTACCGAGAAACAAACAAAGTTGCAGATCATTTTGCTAACTTAGGAGTCGGACAAAATTCTCCTTTTATAACCTTCGAATCTCCCCCTGATGCTGTTATTCCATTACTTTGTGAAGATGTATCCGGGGTTTATTGGCCTCAACTTATCCGTATTGAATAAACCAATTTAGGGGCTGTTTGCCCCTCTTTCACACCAAAAACAAAGAAATTCAAACTAATCATCAAGATTTTATTAATAAGCTTCGTACTTCAATGCATGCTTGCTTTCACATGGCTATTCATCTAGGTCTACTTTCACCTTGTCGAGTGGACAGTGTCCCCTCTACGTCCCTTGTGTTGACTAATTATTTGCGTTTGAATTTAAGATTTCATGAATTAAGATATTGTTTTGTCAATCTTAATCTAACATAAGGTAATATATTATATAATCATATAATTTAAATTCTTTAGATAGTTACAACTAATTATTGATTATTAAATTTAAATTCAACAGATCGTCAATTTATACAAACAATTTTAATAGGATCCACTTAAATTCATCAGTAAAAGAAGAATTATATGTAATTTTCTAATTATGAAAAATTTTATATACGATAAGGTGATTTTCAATTACAATCTACAAGTAATATATATTGCCAGTGTGTTTGTTTATTTAATGTATGATACAATATTTTTAATGCTCAATCATGTCAAAGATAGTTGATATTCAATTGTTAATTTTGATATGTTAAATAAATTATCCATAGTTGACGGCTTAAGCAACTTCTTAAAGAATTAACAACACGATCTCTACATATCAATTTTTTTTTTTAAAATAGTGGCTAAAAAAACTTAGGAAAGTAAGAAACATATAATTATCAGGTAGTAGTATTAGTAAGCAATATTCCATTTAATATCCTATATTTTTTTAATAAAAAAATCATTCAAAACATAACGTGAAAATCAATATTTTTTTTATAGGAAAAGAGGAATAATTCATTACTCAAAAATCATACTACATCTATAATGAATATCTCCCAATAAAACAAGAAAAACCGAACGCATCAAAATAAATCCTTATCTCCAAACTATAACAAAAAAAGCATTTTCTCTAGAAAGTTAATGGTAAATAAACTATTGTCCAACTTTAACTTGTAACATTATTCTTGCAATCATATGTGTTCTCCAACATTGTGTTATTCAATGTCCATGTGTCTTTACTGAACATTGGAAAGCCACAATATAGATAACTTCATGGAGCACTTACCTATTTGAGGTGATGGATTACCCTTCAGAGGAAGATCATCACAGTAACCATATAAAATTCTGTCATTCACTCATTTGTTAATCAAAATAAATAGATCTAGTACAACAACATTTAGATTATTCTGTTGGCCCGGGTTGACTAGTTAAATCACCCTAGAGCAGGATGAATAATATTGTAATCAAATTCACAAAATAATTGAAATAGAAATGCGGAAAAATAAACGTGGACAAAACAAGTTGTTTATAGAAGTTCGGCCACGCCTAGTCCTCTACCCACAGGTGCTCCTTGCCGATGGGATTTTGAACCTCTTTCTTTTATTAGGTCGGTCGATTACACACGATTCACCAATCGTACAACCTACTAGTTGACCCTGCAACTATAGTCGTCCCAACGTACGCGTTGCTCCCCAGCCGTACTTGGGCAGTCGGCCCTCCGACTAATCAACCCAACCCAATACAAAGAAAGATAAGAATACAAACTTTATAAGATGGAGTAAATAAACACAATAAATATGCCGATCGAAGCTCAATGAATGCCAACAGTATATGTGTTTGAATATGCCAATGAGTGCTTTTTCATGATACTTTTCTGCTGCAAATTCAGCCCCTTTTTATAGCCAAACTCTTGAGCTAGCCGTTGCATTGTTACGGAAAGTCACAATTCAAGCTCTTGAACCAGCTTATTCAAGCCCCTGAAATTTGCTAAGTTTGCAGATCATGCTCAACGTCTCTGGATTTTCTTCAACGGCTAATTCCATAACTTGGCAAGCTTCTAGAAGATGATAAGTTGCCTTATATGCTCCTTGAAATATTCCACAATTATTTGCACAAAACTTGCTCATTTGACTTCATCTCAATCTTATATTTTTGGAAACAAAATAGATTTAACCAATTACAATCAAATAATAATAATATCACCTTGAGATATCACCTTGAGATATTAATAAAATTAAATTTAAAACAATATTAATCTCAAAGCTTCCTTTTTGTCTTTTATCAAAACAAACATATCATATTAAGGGATAAAGGGAAAGTCAACAATCTCCCCCTTTTTGATGAAAGACAAAACTAATGTATGGATTCATCAAATAACCAAATTAGCTTATCATAATCATTCTCCCCCTTTTTGTATTTCATCAAAAAGGTAGTGTAAGAAGAGAAAGAAAAAAAAATAGAGCATGTAAAAATTATGGCAAACACATATAGCTCCTCTTAGCAAATCAATGATATGTAAAGATGCTCCCCCTCAATAAAACACTCATGAAAACAATATAGAGGTAATTCTAATATCAAGGATAATCACATATGCTTTCATACATTAACTTAATATTCTCATGAGAAGCGCATATATACACATAAGGGCATCAATACAACAATTTTCCTTCTTCAAGAATAAATTAACGTTATAGCAGAATAATCAAGTAACATAATTTGACAGATTTGGCAAATTTTAAGTTGAGGGATACTAAAATATCATATAGGAAAATATTTTCATAATTTTGGCAAACTTTTGATTTGGTAAGATTTAGGCAAGGTGAACATTTGAGAAACAAGGTTTTAAAAAAAATTGAAAAGATAGGCAAATATCATATAAAATCCAAAGAGGAATGTTATCAAAATAACTTTGGCAAACTTTTCCACGTGCCCCAAATAAAAAGAAATCAAAAGATGTGCCTTCCGTTAGGGGAATTTTTTTATTTTATTTTATTGATGCAGACAGCTAACCTTCAAAGCCTTGAAATGGGGAGTTCAAGCCCTTAAAGTGACTGCACTAAAATCATCAGGTTCTGCCTACAGTTAAAGGCCTTGAATCTGGGTGTCAGCAGCCTTTAAGGCCTTGAACTATGCATAAGTGAGCTACAAGCAAGCAGCAATTGCAGAACAGAGTGGGTTTTTGACTAGTACTCCCCCTTTCAAGAATAAATCAAGATTATAGCAAAATAATACAAATACTCCCTTATGGAGATAGGAATTACATTGATGCAAACACTAATTAGCATAAAATTATGCACAACAATTTGGTATGATATTCAAAATATTAAGCAAGCATAATAATACGTCATATGGCATGAAAACATAAAATGTGATGGTTATTAATCACCGGCTTTCAAGCATACCTACAACACAATAGATCAAACCTCTCTAGTCTTGACATCGAATGTAGGTTATGATCATATTTTGTGGTCTTGTTCCTTTTGGTACCCAAATTTGTGTGCTACTAGGACCATTTCTTTTAATAGGGCAATGAGTTGAAATATGTCCTATTTCGCAACAATAATTGCAGGTAATAGAAGTCTCACTTTTGTGGCAAGTCGATTTAACAAAGAAGTTTTTATAAAACTTTTTTTTGTTGAACGAATTAAAATCGATTCCTTCTTTGTTAAATGACGCTTTTTATGCGCCAAGAATTTGATTTAAATTCTCTTCTCCTTTTGAAAATTTTAAGACAATTTTTTTCAAGATTGGCACACTTTTCTTTGAGCTCATCTTTTTCTTTGTCCAGAATGACTACTTTCTCTTGAAAATTTTTTAAATCATTGGACACTAAATCATTTGATTTTTGAAATTCAACTTTTTCTTGAAACAATTCAAAATTCTTTTTCTTCAAATCTTTAATTTTAGAAATGTGTCCTTCTTGACGTATAATATAATAAAGTAAGACTTTTATTAACTTACGTTTAGAATAATTGTGAAGAGTGTTATATACCTCATCTGGAATGTCATATTCCATTTCCTCATCTTCTTCTTCATCATCACTTGTACAAGCATCATCATCATCATTATCGCTCGTATCCCGATCTACTTCTTCATTTGCTATTAGACAAAAATGATTAATCTCTTTTTGATCACTCAAGTTGCTATGCATATTGTCACTTCTTGATGAATTGGGATTTTCATGGCTTGTTTCTTCGTATAGTAATGAGAGTTTTTCTCAAAGATCTCTACCTGTTTCACAATAGCAAACATGATTAAATATTTCATCATTTAGAGCACATTGCAAAACATATAGAACTCTAGAATTTTTTTTTAAGCATCTCATAGTCATCTTAAGTGTATTCACTCTTTGGCTTCATAACAATACTTCTGTCATCTCTTGTCCAATTTGGTACAAAAGGACCATTCAAAATGATGTCCCAAAAATCAAAATCGATGGATCTAATAAATGATTTCATCCGGCACTTCCAAAGAGAAAAATTAGTTCCATCGAATATTGGAGGATAATTGATTGAGGTATTCAATAAACTAGCCATGACTCTAGCTATAGACGGTCAAGTCTTAAAATACTAGCTCCTGCTCTGATACCAATTGTTGGCCCGATTTGGCTAGTTAAATCACCCTAGAGGAGGATGAATAAGATAGTAATTAAATTCACAAAATAATTGAAATAGAAATGCGGAAAATATACGTGGACAAAACAAGTTGTTTATAGAGGTTCGGCCACGCCTAGTCCTCTACTCACAGGCGCCCCTTGCCGATGGGATTTTGAACCTCTTTCTTTTATTAGGTCGGTCAATTACACACGATTCGCCAATCGTACAACCTACTAGTTGACCCTATAACTATAGGTGTCCCAACGTACGCGTTGTTCCCCAACCGTACTTGGCTAGTCGGCCCTCCGACTAATCAACCCAACCCAATACAAATAAAGATAACAATACAAACTTTATAAGATGGAGTAAATAAATACAATAATATGCCAATCGAAGCTCGATGAATGCCAACAGTATATGTGCTTGAATATGCCAATGAGTGCTTTTTCATGATACTTTTCTGCTGCAAATTCAGCCCCTTTTTATAGCCAAAGTCTTGAGCTAGCCGCTGCACTTGTTATGGAAAGTCACAATTCAAGCCCTTGAACCGGCTTATTCAAGCCCTTGAAATTTGCAAAGTTTGCAGATCATGCTCAACGTCTCTGGATTTTCTTCAACGGCTAATTCCATAACTTGGCAAGCTTCTAGAAGATGATAAGTTGCCTTTTATGCTCCATGAAATATTCCACAATTATTTGCACAAAACTTGCTCATTTGACTTCATCCCAATCTTATATTTTTGGAAACAAAATAGATTTAACCAATTACAATAAAATAATAATAATATCACCTTGAGATATCACCTTGAGATATTAATAAAATTAAATTTAAAACAATATTAATCTCTAAGCTTCCTTTTTGTCTTTCAACAAAACAAACGTATCATATTAAGGGACAAAGGGAAAGTCAACAATCTCACCCATTTTGATGAAAGACAAAACTAATGCATGGATTCATCAAATAACCAAATTAGCTTATCATAATCTTTCTCCCCCTTTCTGTATTTCATCAAAATGGTAGTGTAAGAAGAGACAGAAAAAAAAATAGAGCATGTAAAAATTATGGCAAACACATATAGCTCCCTCTTAGCAAATCAATGATATATAAAGATGCTCCCCCTCAATAGAACACTCATGAAAATAATATAGAGGTAATTCTAATATCAAGGATAATCACATATGCTTTCATACATTAACTTCATATTCTCATGAGAAGCACATATATACACATTAGGGCATCAATACAACAATTTTCCTCCTTCAAGAATAAATTAACGTTATCGCAGAATAATCAAGTAACATAAATTGGCAGATTTGGCAAATTTTAAGTTGAGGGATACTAAAATATCATATAGGAAAATATTTTAATAATTTTGGCAAACTTTTGATTTGGTAAGATTTAGGCAAGGTGAACTTTTGAGAAACAAGGTTTTTAAAAAAATTGAAAAGATAGGCAAATATCATATAAAATCAAAAGGGGAATGTTATTAAAATAACTTTGGCAAACTTTTCCACGTGCCCCAAATAAAAAGAAATCAAAAGATGTGCCTTCCGTAGGGGGAATTTTTTTATTTTATTTTATTGATGCAGACAGCTAACCTTCAAAGCCTTGAAATGGGGAGTTCAAGCCCTTAAAGTGACTGCACTAAAATCATCAGGTTCTGCCTACAGTTAAAGGCCTTGAATCTGGGTGTCAGCAGCCTTTAAGGCCTTGAACTATGCATAAGTGAGCTACAAGCAAGCAGCAATTGCAGAACAGAGTGGGTTTTTGACTAGTACTCCCCCTTTCAAGAATAAATCAAGATTATAGCAAAATAATACAAATACTCCCTTATGGAGATAGGAATTACATTGATGCAAACACTAATTAGCATAAAATTATGCACAACAATTTGGTATGATATTCAAAATATTAAGCAAGCATAATAATACGTCATATGGCATGAAAACATAAAATGTGATGGTTATTAATCACCGGCTTTCAAGCATACCTACAACACAATAGATCAAACCTCTCTAGTCTTGACATCGAATGTAGGTTATGATCATATTTTGTGGTCTTGTTCCTTTTGGTACCCAAATTTGTGTGCTACTAGGACCATTTCTTTTAATAGGGCAATGAGTTGAAATATGTCCTATTTCGCAACAATAATTGCAGGTAATAGAAGTCTCACTTTTGTGGCAAGTCGATTTAACAAAGAAGTTTTTATAAAACTTTTTTTTGTTGAACGAATTAAAATCGATTCCTTCTTTGTTAAATGACGCTTTTTATGCGCCAAGAATTTGATTTAAATTCTCTTCTCCTTTTGAAAATTTTAAGACAATTTTTTTCAAGATTGGCACACTTTTCTTTGAGCTCATCTTTTTCTTTGTCCAGAATGACTACTTTCTCTTGAAACTATTTTAAATCATTAGACATTAAATCATTTGACTTTTGAAATTCAACTTTTTCTTGAAACAATTCAAAATTCTTTTTCTTCAAATCTTCAATTTTAGAAATGTGTCCTTCTTGACGTCTAATATAATAAAGTAAGACTTTTATTAACTTACGTTTAGAATAATTGTGAAGAGTGTTATATACCTCATCTGGAATGTCATATTCCATTTCCTCATCTTCTTCTTCATCATCACTTGTACAAGCATCATCATCATCATTATCGCTCGTATCCCGATCTACTTCTTCATTTGCTATTAGACAAAAATGATTAATCTCTTTTTGATCACTCAAGTTGCTATGCATATTGTCACTTCTTGATGAATTGGGATTTTCATGGCTTGTTTCTTCATATAGTAATGAGAGTTTTCCCCAAAGATCTTTACCTATTTCACAATAGCAAACATGATTAAATATTTCGTCATTTAGAGCACATTGCAAAACATATAGAACTCTAGAATTTTTTTTAAGCATCTCATAGTCATCTTGAGTGTATTCACTCTTTGGCTTCATAACAATACTTCCGTCATCTCTTGTCCAATTTGGTGCAAAAGGAACATTCAAAATGATGTACCAAAAATCAAAATCGATGGATCTAATAAATGATTTCATCCGGCACTTCCAAAGAGAAAAATTAGTGCCATCGAATATTGGAGGATAATTGATTGAGGTATTCAATAAACTAGCCATGACTCTAGCTGTAGACGGTCAAGTCTTAAAATACTAGCTCCTGCTCTGATACCAATTGTTGGTCCGGTTTGGCTAGTTAAATCACCCTAGAGGAGGATGAATAAGATAGTAATTAAATTCACAAAATAATTGAAATAGAAATGCGGAAAATATACGTGGACAAAACAAGTTGTTTATAGAGGTTCGGCCACGCCTAGTCCTCTACTCACAGGCACCCCTTGCCGATGGGATTTTGAACCTCTTTCTTTTATTAGGTCGGTCGATTACACACGATTCGCCAATCGTACAACCTACTAGTTGACCCTACAACTATAGGTGTCCCAACGTACGCGTTGTTCCCCAACCGTACTTAGCTAGTCGGCCGTCCGACTAATCAACCCAACCCAATACAAAGAAAGATAACAATACAAACTTTATAAGATGGAGTAAACAAATACAATAATATGCCAATCGAAGCTCAATGAATGCCAACAGTATATGTGTTTGAATATGCCAATGAGTGCTTTTTCATGATACTTTTCTACTGCAAATTCAACCCCTTTTTATAGCCAAAGTCTTGAGCTAGCCGCTGCACTTGTTATGGAAAGTCACAATTCAAGCCCTTGAACCGACTTATTCAAGCCCTTGAAATTTGCAAAGTTTGCAGATCATGCTCAACGTCTCTGGATTTTCTTCAACGGCTAATTCCATAACACTTGGCAAGCTTCTAGAAGATGATAAGTTGCCCTATATGCTCCTTGAAATATTCCACAATTATTTGCACAAAACTTGCTCATTTGACTTCATCTCAATCTTATATTTTTGGAAACAAAATAGATTTAACCAATTACAATCAAATAATAATAATATCACCTTGAGATATCACCGTGAGATATTAATAAAATTAAATTTAAAACAATATTAATCTCTAAGCTTCCTTTTTGTCTTTCAACAAAACAAACGTATCATATTAAGGGATAAAGGGAAAGTCAACAATCTCCCCCTTTTTGATGAAAGACAAAACTAATACATGGATTCATCAAATAACCAAATTAGCTTATCATAATCTTTCTCCCCCTTTTTGTATTTCATCAAAAAGGTAGTGTAAGAGGAGACAGAAAAAAAAATAGAGCATGTAAAAATTATAGCAAACACATATAGCTCCCTCTTAGCAAATCAATGATATATAAAGATGCTCCCCCTCAACAGAACACTCATGAAAATAATATAGAGGTAATTCTAATATCAAGGATAATTGCATATGCTTTCATACATTAACTTAATATTCTCATGAGAAGCACATATATACACATAAGGGCATCAATACAACAATTTTTCTTCTTCAAGAATAAATTAACGTTATCGCAGAATAATCAAGTAACATAATTTGGCAGATTTGGCAAATTTTAAGTTGAGGGATACTAAAATATAATATAGGAAAATATTTTCATAATTTTGGCAAACTTTTGATTTGGTAAGATTTAGGCAAGGTGAACATTTGAGAAACAAGGTTCCAAAAAAAATTGAAAAGATAGGCAAATATCATATAAAATCCAAAGAGGAATGTTATTAAAATAACTTTGGCAAACTTTTCCACGTGCCCCAAATAAAAAGAAATCAAAAGATGTGCCTTCCGTTTGGGGAATTTTTTTATTTTATTTTATTGATGCAAACAGCTAACCTTCAAAGCCTTGAAATGGGGAGTTCAAGCCCTTAAAGTGACTGCACTAAAATCATCAGGTTCTGCCTACAGTTAAAGGCCTTGAATCTGGGTGTCAGCAGCCTTTAAGGCCTTGAACTATGCATAAGTGAGCTACAAGCAAGCAGCAATTGCAGAATAGAGTGGGTTTTTGACTAGTACTCCCCCTTTCAAGAATAAATCAAGATTATAGCAAAATAATACAAATACTCCCTTATGGAGATAGGAATTACATTGATGCAAACACTAATTAGCATAAAATTATGTACAGCAATTTGGTATGATATTCAAAATATTAAGCAAGCATAATAATACGTCATATGGCATGAAAACATAAAATGTGATGGTTATTAATCACCGGCTTTCAAGCACACTTACAACACAATAGATCGAACCTTTCTAGTCTTGACATCGAATGTAGGTTGTGATCATATTTTGTGGTCTTGTTCCTTTTGGTCTCCAAATTTGTGTGCTACTAGGACCATTTCTCTTAATAGGGCAATGAGTTGAAATATGTCCTATTTCGCAACAATAATTGTAGGTAATAGAAGTCTCACTTTTGCGGCAAGTCGATTTAACAAAGAAGTTTTTATAAAACTTTTTTTTGTTGAACGAATTAAAATCGATTCCTTCTTTGTTAAATGACGCTTTTTGTGTGCCAAGAATTTTATTTAAATTCTCTTCTCCTTTTGAAAATTTTAAGATAATTTTTTTCAAGATTGGCACACTTTTCTTTGAGCTCATCTTTTTCTTTGTCAAGAATGACTACTTTCTCTTGAAACTTTTTTAAATCATTAGACACTAAATCATTCGATTTTTGAAATTCAACATTTTCTTGAAACAATTCAAAATTCTTTTTCTTCAAATCTTTAATTTTAGAAATGTGTCCTTCTTGACGTCTAATATAATAAAGTAAGACTTTTATTAACTTACGTTTAGAATAATTGTGAAGTGTGTTATATACCTCATCTGGAATGCCATATTCCATTTCCTTATCTTCTTCTTCATCATCACTTGTACAAGCATCATCATCATCATTATCGCTCGCATCCCGATCTACTTCTTCATTTGCCATTAGACAAAAATGATTAATCTCTTTTTGATCACTCAAGTTGCTATGCATATTGTCATTTCTTGATGAATTGGGATTTTTATGGCTTGTTTCTTCGTATAGTAATGAGAGTTTTTCCCAAAGATCTTTACATGTCTCACAATAGCAAATATGATTAAACATTTCATCATTTGGAGCACATTGCAAAACATATAGAACTCTAGAATTTTTCTTAAGTATCTCATAGTCATCTTGAGTGTATTCACTCTTAGGTTTCATAATAATACTTCCGTCATCTCTTGTCCAATTTGGTACAAAAGGGCCATTCAAAATGATGTCCCAAAAATCAAAATCGATGGATCTAATAAATGATTTCATCCTGCACTTCCAAAGAGAAAAATTAGTTCCATCGAATATTGGAGGATAATTGATTGAGGTATTCAATAAACTAGCCATGACTCTAGCTATAGATGGTCAAGTCTTAAAATACTAGCTCCTGCTCTGATACCAATTGTTGGCCCGATTTGGCTAGTTAAATCACCCTAGATGAGGATGAATAAGAAAGTAATTAAATTCACAAAATAATTGAAATAGAAATGCGGAAAAATAAACGTAGACAAAACAAGTTGTTTATAGAGGTTCGGCCACGCCTAGTCCTCTACCCACTGGCGCCCCTTGCCGATGGGATTTTGAAGCTCTTTCTTTCATTAGGTCGGTCGATTACACGCGATTCACCAATCGTACAACCTACTAGTTGACCCTACAACTATAGGTGTCCCAACGTACGCGTTGCTCCCCAACCGTACTTGGGTAGTCGGCCCTCCGTCTAATCAACCCAACCCAATACAAAGAAAGATAAGAATACAAACTTTATAAGATGGAGTAAATAAACACAATAAATATGCCGATCGAAGCTCGATGAATGCCAACAGTATATATGTTTGAATATGCCAATGAGTGCTTTTTCATGATACTTTTCTGCTGCAAATTCAGCCCCTTTTTATAGCCAAAGTCTTGAGCTAGCCGTTGCACTTGTTATGGAAAGTCACAATTCAAGCCCTTGAACCAGCTTATTCAAGCCCCTGAAATTTGGTAAGTTTGCAGATCATGCTCAACGTCTCTGGATTTTTTTCAACGGCTAGTTCCATAACTTGGCAAGCTTCTAGAAGAAGATGAGTTACCTTATATGCTCCTTGAAATATTCCACAATTATTTACACAAAACTTGCTCATTTGACTTCATCTCAATCTTATATTTTTGGCAACAAAATATATTTAACCAATTACAATCAAATAATAATAATATCACCTTGAGATATCACCTTGAGATATTAATAAAATTAAATTTAAAACAATATTAATCTCTAAGTTTCCGTTTTGTCTTTCATCAAAACAAACATATTATATTAAGGGATGAAGGGAAAGTCAACAATCTCCCCCTTTTTGATGAAAGACAAAACTGATGCATGGATTCATCAAATAACCAAATTTGCTTATCATAATCTTTCTCCCCCTTTTTGTATTTCGTCAAAAAGGTAGTGTAAGAAGAGAAAGAAAAAAAAAAATAGAGCATGTAAAAATTATGGCAAACACATATAGCTCCCTCTTAGCAAATCAATGATATATAAAGATGCTCCCCCTTAATAGAACACTCATGAAAATAATATAGAGGTAATTCTAACATCAAGGATAATTGCATATGCTTTCATACATTAACTTAATATTCTCATGAGAAGCACATATATACACATAAGGGCATCAATACAACAATTTTCCTTCTTTAAGAATAAATTAATGTTATAGCAGAATAATCAAGTAACATAATTTGGCAGATTTGACAAATTTTAAGTTGAGGGTGTTGGAAAATTGTTGACCCCATCATTATGTAATGTAAGGTTTTGATGATAACAAATACAAATGGAATATACACTTGAGTTTGTTGATCGAACAGGTTCCAAATACTACTTGGAAAACTTTGAAATTGCTTGATTAACCATGATCGAGAACAGGTCTTAAGAACAGTTCCTCAGAATAGCTGAATGGAAAAGAACTTAAAGCACATCAAAGACATGAAGAACTCCAGGAACAGTTCAGGAAACAGTTCTGAGTAACACCACAACATTGATGTAACAAGTTAAGATCCTATGGATGCTGTCCGGTGGATTCAACAAGAGTCTTGGTCTGTTATAGGTTTTATTTTCTTAGATTCTTGTTAATATGCCACTTGGAAGAACTCGATTTAACATTTACTTTGAATGATTTTTATGAACACTGTCTCAGATCAGTTCTGAGATCAGGGTTCAGACTGTTTTCAAGCCAAAACGATTTTTCACAGTTTTTTTTCCAAATCTTGGGCTGACGTTTTTGAAATTATTTGAGATAAATTTTCTGTTATCATTAAACCCAGGATAAGTTAATCTTTGGCTTTGAAAATATATTGTGGAGATTTTGAGTCTAGCTTTTAAAGGAAATCTTTTACAAAATAAATCAAACCCTTATTTTTGGAATATAAGATAGGAAATTTCAGGATTTGGCAACTAAAAATATTAGTCACCTTGCATAATCTTTTTAGCAGCAAAAGGATCTTATACTTGTGGATCAAGCACACAAAAAGATCTTGTTGCCCTCTACTATTTAAGGAGCTTCTCCACCTCCTTATTGAACATACACACACGGTTTTATACACGGCTTGCACACGATTTCATAAATTTTTGAGAAAGCTTTTTGCACGGTTTTTAGGGATTTAACTTGCAAATCATATTTTCTGAAAAACCTTCAAAGTGTGTGTGAAAATTGAGTCATCTTCCTTGGCATACTAGAGCAAAAATTGTACCTTACATTCACTTAGTTAGAAGCACAAAAGTAAGGTGTTTTTATTCTCTTCTTTCATCAAAGTGAGAGTTGAGTGTGTCCAAGCCTAGGGAGGCTTTGGACGTGTGTAATTCGTCTTGGGGAGATGATTACATGAGTGTGTCCAAGTCTGGGAGACTAGGACGTGGTGTGTAACTAGTCTAAGGTAGATAGTTACGTGTGTTGCAATTGTAACAGTGAAGGTTACCTTTGTAACGTGTTTAGCCCGTTTAGTGGAGGTATGTGAAAATCCGACAGGGGTAGGTCGTGGTTTTTGCCTCGGTTGGGCTCGAGGTGTTTCCACGTAAAAATCTTGTGTTCTCATCTTTCCATTATTTCGCTGTTTTACACTTTCTGTGCACACTACAAACAGTCTGCCCAAACAAGTTCCAAGGCTGTTCCCAGAAACTGCGAAAATCTGCCAACACAATTCACCCCCCTCTTGTGTCAATGTACTCTCAATTCTAACAAGTGGTATCAGAGCAGGTTCTCATTAGAAAGATTAACATCTTGAGAGATCCTAAACATGAGTACACCACAGGGCATACTTGAGGGGCAATCCATAACTCGGCCACCATACTTTAATGGTCCACATTATAGTTGGTGGAAGAATAGAATGGAAAACTACATTCAAGCTGAGGACTACGAGTTATGGATGCTTATCAAGAATGGACCACTCATTCCCACAAAAGTGATTGAAAATGGAAGCAAAGTTTCCAAAAAGCCTGAAGAGTTCAATGCCGAAGACTTCAAGAGGATGGAGAAAAACGCCAAAGCCAAAAAACTCTTGTATTTTGGTCCTGGTCCTGATGAGTATACTCGTATTTCCGAATGCGAGTCAGCCAAAGAAATCTGGGATGCCTTGCAAGTAGCTCACGAAGGTACAAATCAGGTAAAACAATCGAGAATTGAGCTTCTTATGAGAAAATATGAACTGTTTAAGATGGGTGTTAAAGAAACAGTGATGGAGATATACACCCGTTTCACCCATGTCACTAATGAGCTAAAATCATTAGGAAAGTCCTTCACCACCGAGGAGTTGGTGAGGAAAATCCTATGATTTTTGCCACAGTCATGGGAGGCCAAAGTCATGGCCATCCAAGAAGCCAAGGATATGAATAAAATCACCTTGGACGAGCTTATTGGTAATCTCCAAACTTATGAGTTTAGAAGAAGCTCTCAACTGAAAGAGGAGACCAAGAGAAACCGAGGCCTTGCTCTAAAGGCTTTGGAAGAGGATGGTTCGAACCTTGATGAAGAAGAACTGGCCATGATCACCCAAAGATTCAAGAAGTTCTTCAAAAAGGTCAAAGAGAACAACAAAAAGAAGAACCTCAGCAAGCCCAGAAACAATGACCGGGAACAGTTCACTGGATGCTTCAAATGTGGTAAGCTTGATCACATTGTGAAAAACTGCCCTTTGCTGAAAGAGGAACAAGAGCCCGAACAGTCCAGGAAACAGGGCAGGAAACAAGTTGGAAACAGTTCTGCTAAGCGCTTCTCAAGGGCAATGCTTGCGGCTTGGGGTGATTCTATCGAGGATGAGGAAGGGACTGAAGAGGAAGATGCTGTTGTAGCTCTTATGGCCAGAAGTGATTCTGAATCAGATGATGAGCCTCTGGACAGCTTAGCTCAACTTAAGGATAAGGTACGTGGTCTAAATAAAGCAAAACTTGAAGAGTTATTAGTTGCTTTGGTGGATGACTATGATGCTATTAATTCTGAAAATTGCATGTTAAAGGATGCATGTTCTGAGTTAAAAAGGGATATTAGAGAATTAGAGTATGAAAACAAAATCCTTAAAAGTGAAAAAATTGAAACTGATATGAAGAATATTGTTTTGCATGAATACCTCAATAAATCCAAAGAGACCTTAAGCATGAAAGAAGAAGCCTTTGTTTCTAACCTTACTAAGCTTGAAAATGAGTCTCTTGAACTGAAACAAAAGGTAGAATCCCTACTTGTTGAGAACAGTAAATTGTTTGAAAAGTTAAAACAAGTAGAATCAAACCTTACTGCAAACAAGCGCTGGAATAGGTCCTCACAGGCACTGAATTGGCTGAACACTCATTGTAACAAGGGCAAAAGAGGATTAGGCTTTGTGACTAAGCGCACTGATTACCCTGTTAATAGAAAATATGTAGGATTACCAGAAAATATTGTGTTTTTTCATTGTGGTAAAACAGGGCATTATCAGTACACTTGTCCTATAAGAAGGTATGCCATGGAAAATAACTTGATTCATGTAAAACAAATATGGGTTAGAAAAGATGAGATTTGCACTTCAAAAAGAATGGGACCCAAGTGGATCTGGGTTCCCAAAACTAACCCCTAATTTGTTTTACAGGCTAAAGTGAGGGGGAACAACCGAGCAAACAACTCAGCAAACAACCAATTGTGGTATATGGATAGCGGTTGTTCACGGCATATGACTGGTGAAAAATCAAACTTCCTCTCACTTACAGCCTCTGATGTAGGGAGTGTGGCATTTGGAAATGACAAATCAGGGACAATTGTCGGTATAGGTAAGATAGGTGAGTCACTCCCCCATTCAATTGACAATGTATATCTAGTGGATGGATTACAACATAATCTACTCAGCGTGTCCCAACTGTGTGATAAAGATAACCTAGTAGTGTTTTCTTCAAAACAATGCTTGGTCGTCAATATCAACACAGGAGATGTTGTGTTGTGGGGGAAGCGACACAAAAATGTGTATAAAGTAAGTATTCTCTCACTTCCCCAAAACAATTTGACTTGTTTAAGTGCTTTAAATATTGATGTCATGCTTTGGTACAAGAGACTAGTCATGCGAGTCTCTCACTCTTGAATAAACTTGTTACTAAAGACCTAGTAGTCGGCCTACCTTCCATCAAATTCAATGATGACAAGGTATGTGACGCGTGTGCCAGGAGTAAACAAGTCAAAACTTCTTTTAAACGGAAAACCTGTGTTAGCACTACCCGACCTCTTGAGATGCTACATGTAGATTTGTATGGTTCTATGAGGATCTCAAGTCGAGGTGGAAAGAAGTATGTGCTTGTGATAGTGGATGATTACTCTTGTTTCACATGGACCTTGTTTTTGGCTTCTAAAGATGAAACATTTAAAAAATTTCTTGCGTTTCTTAAAAAGGTTGAAAAGAGAGTAGGACACTCATTAGTTTGCCTAAGGTCTGATCATGGTACAGAATTTGAAAATTCAAGCTTTATTGACTATTGTAATGAGCATGGTGTGGATCATAACATTTCAGCCCCAAGAACACCCCAGCAGAACGGGGTGGTAGAGCGAAAAAATCGTACTCTAGAAGACATGACTAGAACAATGCTTGTTGATAGTGGTCTTCCTAGAAACTTTTGGGCCGAAGCTTTGAACACATCATGCTACATTATAAATAGATGCATGATCAGATCCATTCTAAACAAAACTCCTTATGAGCTTCTCAAAGGTAAAAAACCCAATCTTATGCATTTGAGAGTATTTAGTTGTAAATGTTTTGTGCATAATAATGGGAAGGATGCCTTAGGAAAATTTGATCCAAGGAGTGATGAGGCGATATTTCTTGGCTCCTCCTCACACAGTAAAGCATACAAAGTGTTTAATAAACGAACTTTGTGTGTTGAGAAGAGTGTGCATGTGCTATTTGATGAAACTAACTCTCTTGTTGAGGATGATACACAGGATGTAGAGTTTGAATTGGGACTTGCCAGAAAAGACTCATTGCTTACACATAAGAAAGGTAAGAGTTCTGAGGATGGAACAGGACAGGGAGCTGTTTCCTTGAAAGGAGGGCAAGGTTCGAATCAGACAGGGGGAAGCACTGCTAAACCCAGTTTGATATAAAATCAGCCCAATTCTTTCAGAACTGGCTCAGAAACAGGCTCCAGAACAGGCTCGAGAACAGTTTCAGAACCTGTTCCACCGAGTATTCTAGGAAGAGTAGAAAGCATGTCTGTGGACTCTCTTACTCCACGACCATAGAAGCACCAAAATTCGTACCCCCTTGATCAAATTCTGTCTGACATAAATACTGGAGTGCAAACAAGATCCAAGCTTAAAAATTTCTGTGCTTTTTATGCTTTTCTCTCTAATATTGAGCCTAAAAATGTTAATGAAGCTCTTGCAGATTCAGATTGGGTTACAGCAATGCACGAGGAGCTTCATCAATTTGAAAGAAACAAGGTGTGGCATCTTGTACCTCAGCCGGAAGACAGATTAATCATTGGCACCAAGTGGGTGTTCCGAAACAAGCTTGATGAGTCCGAAACAGTCACCAGGAAGAAGGCCCGGCTAGTGGTTCAAGGGTATAACCAAGAAGAGGGCATTGATTATGAAGAAACCTTTGCACCTATTGCAAGGATTAAGGCCATTCGAATCTTGATAGCTTTTGCAGCCCACATGGAGATCAAATTATATCAGATGGATGTCAAAAGTGCATTCCTTAACGGATATCTTAAAGAGGAAGTGTTTCTTGGTTGATAGAAAAAGCACCTCAGGTATGGCTCATTTTCTTGGACCCTGTTTGGTATCTTGGGCAACCAAGAAACAACACTCAGTTGCCATGTCCACAGCAGAAGCTGAATATGTTGCAGCTGCTTCTTGTTGTGCTCAACTACTGTGGATAAAGCAACAACTCAAAGATTTTTATGTTGATACGGGATGCATTCTCATATTTTGTGATAATACAAGTGCAATTAATATTTCCAAAAACCCCTGTCAACATAAAAGGACTAAACATATTGACATTCGTCGTCACTTTTTGAGAGACAATGTTGAAAAAGGCTTGGTTTCAATGAATTTATGTGCCACTAATAAACAAATTGCTGATATTTTCACCAAGGCACTAAGTAGAGAACAGTTTGAGAGGAACAGATTGAAACTGGGTCTAATTAAAATGACTTGAGAATGCTTAATTAACCCCCAATGCTTGTCTAGTTAAAGGGCTTTTCATATCAAGCTTATTGAAATTATTGATTGCAGTCAAACTTGGTGCGATATTTAGCACATGTGTGGAATACAGCTCGTTGACACTCGTTGAGGTCTGATGATATTGCCCTTATTATCCCATGTTACCAAGCAATTGACTGCAGGAACAAGCACTAAGAATAGGTATGGCCACTGTTTGTCACTCTGTGCAAATCAGGTAGTTAATTCAGTTGTTGACTTTTATTGAAATGTGCGTGACTGGGAGATTTAATACTCCTCTTTTCGGTTGAAAGCCAGTACCTCCTTAACTTCCTGGCCTGCTCACGTCGCTTACCAAAACCCTCTCAATTTCGCTCTCTCTTTCTCTTATAAATCCTAGACCCTAATCTCTCAAAAACTCGAGCTTCTCTTCACCATCAATGGCGAACTCCAGCAGTAGCTCCTTCACCACTGAGAAACACAGCACCACCATATCTCAAGCTCTAGTCCCAAAGTGCCCACGCATAGCGTCGCCACCAACACCCATTGCTCTACCCCTGTCTGCGACGGTCGTGACTGCACAAATCAGAGGTATGGGGTTTGATTCTCTACCCCCTTTGCCGATTTACTCTAAAACTTTTGGATTTTTGAAATGTCTGGACTTGCGAACGGTGGGGCTGAAATTGGACGATGTTCCACTGGTGTTTGGATGGGATTTGGAGTTGTTTGACCCCAATGTGAAACCGACTGGGTTTAAGGGTGTCTTTGAAACCAACAAGGGTCTGGCTGAGTCTGATATGGCACGAACAGTGTCTGAACCTGTTTCTGAACTGAGGAAAACCCGAACAGGGTCTGCCCCTGTTTTCTTTGACATAATGGATGACCCCATCATAAATTTGGATCGAGTGGAAGACCTTGAGGAGACTAACAGTGATGGGTCTGAGTCAACCATAGAGGTCCTCCAACCGCAGCCTTTCCAGAAAACCAAACTAGGTAAGTGGGGGCCTAGACGTCGGTTTAAAACCACCACTTCAAACCCTGTTTCCACACCTGTTCGTAGACCTCGAACCCGCAATTCCGGTTCACTCACTGTTTCTTCTCAGCCAAAAGAAGTACCTGAACCTCCTATTACAAAAGCCTCTGCCAAACCTACCAAAGAATCTACCCAGTCTCCATCAGAAAAAACCCAAAACACCCAAACCAAAAGGAAAGCTGTTTCAGAATAAGTGTCAGAACAGGTGCCTGAAGAATTAGAAACCGAGGAGAATACTTCCAAACAGGTGCCTGCCTCTGCTCCATTAGTAGAGCCTTCTTCCAAGCGAGCCTTATCAAAGAGAAAAGCGGCTTCAGCTCAGACTGTGCCCACAAAAGCCAAACCTGATGAACCGAAATCTAAGAAAGCCAAAACTACCATGCCCACAGGAGACCGAGTTACCCATTTTCTTCAAAGAAGTGTAGTATTGGGCAAAATTGTCAAAATTGCCTACTTTCAGAAACAGGGCCTCGAGATGTTCCTGGAAAAGCTTACTGCCCAAGGTTGGCTCCACCTCTTTGCAAACACCCAGAGAGGGTGTTCAGTACCTGATTTAGCTGAATTCTATGCCAACTGTAATGTCACCAACGGAGTGGTGACAAGTATGGTCAATGGGAAGGGGATACGGTTCAATGCTAAGAAATTGGGAGAAATTCTAGGAGTTCCTGCTGATGGCTTTGGGGTGTATGTAAGAGCAAACAAGGCAGTACTTGGAGCTGAAACATTGCTCCAATTGACTCAAAGGTTGAGTCAACAACCAGGGTCGTAAACACCCAGGTCAGTTAAGAAAGGGGAGATGACACCGTGTCACCAGTTGCTCTTCTGGTTCATCATCAAGAACATCATCCCCCGTGGCCAAGGGCATAACCTTGCAGATACAATGGATCAATGCCTGATCGATCTCCTGGACCGGGGAGAGCAAATCAACCTCCCAGCCATAATGATTAGTCATATCTCCCGCATTGCAAACACGGCCAGAGAACATGACCTGGGGTATGGATTTCTTCTGACTTCAGTCTTTGAGCACTTTGGGGTTTTTTTGCAGAAGAAGGTAGGGGTGCAAGTAACAGATGAGATAGGAAGCAGCACCATGATCAGTTGTGGGTTTAAACTTGGAAAGGGTGAGCCTTCTGGTTCCAAACAGGGGCCTCAAACACCCTTCACCCCTGTTCGTGGTCCTTTCTCCAGTGAGCCTTCTATTGATGCCTTGCTTCTAGATCAAAATCGGTTGAAGACCGAGCTCACTGTGGTTAAAGCTGCCCTTGCCGAGGAGAAGGCTCTCAATGCTAAGCGCCATGAGGATCTGATGTCCATTCTCTCTGCCCTCACAGCCAAACTCTCTTCTCCTCCACCCTGATTCTACCCTGTTCTGCCTCTCTTGATTCTCCACCTTGTTCATAACAACTGTTTCTAACTCTTTGGTTGTGCTTTGTGACTGATAATGGTTTATGCTAATCTTGGTTGTGCCATGCTTGTCTTCTTGTTGCTATTTGTTTATGCGTGACTCGGATGGCCAATATCATTACCGTACCATATACTTGAGTGTATCGCATGTTGTCTTTCCTCCATTACCCAAGAGGTGGTAACTGCACACACCCTGCTTCTCTTGTTTGACCTGACCACCCTTTTTCGATGATGTCAAAAGGGGGAAGATGGGCATGACCAGGATCATTTAAGTTTGACCTAGCTTCAATTAACTTCTCAAAACAAAAAGGGGGAAGATGGGCTTGACCATGAACGTATGGGCTTGACCATGAACGTTTTATCTTGAAACCTGCTTTTGCCTTTTATGCCAATATGGTCATTTGGTTTGTCATCATCAAAAAAGGGGAAATTGTTGGGAAATTGTTGACCCCATCATTATGTAATGTAAGGTTTTGATGATAACAAATACAAATGGAATATACACTTGAGTGTGTTGATCGAACAGGTTCCAAATACTGTTTGGAAAACTTTAAAATTGCTTGATTAACCATAGTCGAGAACAGGTCTTAAGAACAGTTCCTCATAACAGTTGAATGGAAAAGAACTTAAAGCACATCAAAGACATGAAGAACTCCAGGAACAGTTCAGGAAATAGTTCTGAATAACACCACAGCATTGAAGTAACAAGTCACGATCCTATAGACGCTGTCCGGTGGATTCAATAAGAGTCTTGGTCTGTTATAGGTTTTATTTTCTTAGATTCTTATTAATATGCCACTTGGAAGAACTCGATTTAACATTACCTTGAATGATTTTTAAGAACACTGTCTCAGATCAGTTCTGAGATCAGGGTTCAGACTGTTTTCAAGCCAAAACGATTTTTCACAGTTTTTTCCAAATCTTGGGCTGACGTTTTTGAAAATATTTGAGATAAATTTTCTATTATCATTAAACCCAGGATAAGTTAATCTTTGGCTTTGAAAATATATTGTGGAGATTTTGAGTCTAGCTTTTAAAGGAAATCTTTTACAAAATAAATCAAACCCTTATTTTTGGAATATAAGATAGGAAATTTCAGGATTTGGCAACTGAAAATATTAGTCACCTTCCATAATCTTTTTAGGAGCAAAAAGATCTTATGCTTGTGGATCAAGCACACAAAAAGATCTTGTTGCCCTCTACTATTTAAGGAGCTTCTCGACCTCCTTATTGAACATACACACACGGTTTTATACACGGCTTGCACACGATTTCATAAATTTTTGAGAAAGCTTTTTGCATGGTTTTTAAGGATTTAACTTGCAAATTATATTTTCTGAAAAACCTTCAAAGTGTGTGTGAAAATTGAGTCATCTTCTTTGGCATACTAGGAGCAAAAATTGTACCTTACATTCGCTTAGTTAGAAGCACAAAAGTAAGGTGTTTTTATTCTCTTCTTTTATCAAAGTGAGAGTTGAGTGTGTCCAAGCCTAGGGAGGCTTTGGACGTGTGTAATTCGTCTTGGGGAGACGATTACGTGAGTGTGTCCAAGTCTGGGAGACTAGGACGTGGTGTGTAACTAGTCTAAGGGTAGACAGTTAAGTGTGTTGCAATTGTAACAGAGAAGGTTACCTTTGTAACGTGTTTAGCCCGTTTAGTGGAAGTGTGTGAAAATCCTACAGGGGTAGGTCGTGGTTTTTGCCTCGGTTGGGCTCGAGGTGTTTCCACGTAAAAATCTTGTGTTCTCATCTTTCAATTATTTCGCTGTTTTACACTTTCTGTGCACGTTACAAACAGTCTGCCCAAACAAGTCCCAAGGCTGTTCCCAGAAACTGTGAAAATCTGCCAACACAATTCACCCCCTTGTGTCAGTGTACTCTCAATTCTAACAGAGGGATACTAAAATATCATATAGGAAAATATTTTAATAATTTTGGCAAACTTTTGATTTGGTAAGATTTAGGCAAACTGAACATTTGAGAAACAAGGTTTTAAAAAAATTGAAAAAATAGGCAATATAAAATCCAAAGAGGAATGTTATTAAAATAACTTTGGCAAACTTTTGCACGTGCCCCAAATAGGAAGAAATCAAAAGATGTGCCTTCCGTTGGGGGAATTTTTTTATTTTATTTTATTGATGCAGATAGTTAACCTTCAAAGCCTTGAAATGGGGAGTTCAAGCCCTTGAAGTGACTGCACTAAAATCATCAGGTTTTGCCTCCAGTTAAAGGCCTTGAAACTAGGTGTCAGCAGCCTTTAAGGCCTTGAACTATGCATAAGTGAGCTACAAGCAAGCAGCAATTGCAGAACATAGTGGGTTTTTGAATAGTACTCCCTCTTTCAAGAATAAATCAAGATTATAGCAAAATAATACAAATACTCCCTCATGGAGATAGGAATTACATTGATGCAAACACTAATTAGCTTAAAATTATGTACAACAATTTGGTATGATATTCAAAATATCAAGCAAGCATAATAATATGTCATATGGCATGAAAGCATAAAATGTGATGGTTATTAATCACCGGCTTTCAAGCATACCCACAACACAATAGATCAAACCTTTCTAGTCCTGACATCGAATGTAGGTTGTGATCATATTTTGTGGTCTTGTTCCTTTTGGTACCCAAATTTGTGTGCTACTAGGACCATTTCTTTTAATAGGGCAATGAGTTGAAATATGTCCTATTTTGCAACAATAATTGCAGGTAATAGAAGTCTCACTTTTGTGGCAAGTCAATTTAACAAAGAAGTTTTTATAAAATTTTTTTTGTTGAACGAACTAAAACCGATTCCTGCTTTGTTAAATGACGCTTTTTGTGTGCCAAGAATTTTATTTAAATTCTCTTCCCCTTTTGAAAATTTTAAGATAATTTTTTTTAAGATTGGCACACTTTTCTTTGAGCTTATCTTTTTCTTTGTCAAGAATGACAACTTTCTCTTGAAACTTTTTTAAATCATTAGACACTAAATCATTTGATTTTTGAAATTCAACTTTTTCATGAAACAATTCAAAATTCTTTTTCTTCAAATCTTTAATTTTAGAAATGTGTCCTTCTTGACGTCTAATATAATAAAGTAAGACTTTTATTAACTTACGTTTAGAATAATTGTGAAGAGTGTTATATACCTCATCTGGAATGTCATATTCCATTTCCTCATCTTCTTCTTCATCATCAGTTGTACGAGCATCGTCATCATCATTATCGCTCGTATCCCGATCTACTTCTTCGTTTGCCATTAGACAAAAATGATTAATCTCTTTTTGGTCACTCAAGTTGCTATGCATATTGTCACTTCTTGATGAATTGGGATTTTCATGGCTTGTTTCTTCGTATAGTAATGAGAGTTTTTCCCAAAGATCATTACCTGTCTCACAATAGCAAATATCATTAAATATTTCATCATTTAGAGCACATTGCAAAACATATAGAACTCTAGAATTTTTCTTAATCATCTCATAGTCATCTTGAGTGTATTTACTCTTTGGCTTCATAACAATACTTCCGTCATCTCTTGTCCAATTTGGTACAAAAGGACCATTCAAAACGATGTCCCAAAAATCAAAATTGATGGACCTAATAAATGATTTCATCCTGCACTTCCAAAGAGAAAAATTAGTTCCATTGAATATTGGAGGATAATTGATTGAGGTATTCAATAAACTAGGCATGAATCTAGCTATAGACGGTCAAGTCTTAAAATACTAGCTCCTGCTCTGATACCAATTGTTGGTCCAGTTTGACTAGTTAAATCACCCTAGAGGAGGATGAATAAGATTGTAATCAAATTTACAAAATAATTGAAATAGAAATGTGGAAAAATAAACGTGGACAAAACAAGTTGTTTATAGAAGTTCGGCCACGCCTAGTCCTCTACCCACAGGTGCTCCTTGCCGATGGGATTTTGAACCTCTTTCTTTTATTAGGTCGGTCGATTACACACGATTCACCAATCGTACAACCTACTAGTTGACCCTGCAACTATAGTCGTCCCAACGTACGCGTTGCTCCCCAGCCGTACTTGGGCAGTCGGCCCTCCGACTAATCAACCCAACCCAATACAAAGAAAGATAAGAATACAAACTTTATAAGATGGAGTAAATAAACACAATAAATATGCCGATCGAAGCTCGATGAATGCCAACAGTATATGTGTTTGAATATGCCAATGAGTGCTTTTTCATGATACTTTTCTGCTGCAAATTCAGCCCCTTTTTATAGCCAAACTCTTGAGCTAGCCGTTGCATTGTTATGGAAAGTCACAATTCAAGCTCTCGAACTAGCTTATTCAAGCCCCTGAAATTTGCTAAGTTTGCATATCATGCTCAACGTCTCTGGATTTTCTTCAACGGCTAATTCCATAACTTGGCAAGCTTCTAGAAGATGATAAGTTGCCTTATATGCTTCTTGAAATATTCCACAACTATTTGCACAAAACTTGCTCATTTGACTTCATCTCAATCTTATATTTTTGGCAACAAAATAGATTTAACCAATTGCAATCAAATAATAATAATATCACCTTGAGATATCACCTTGAGATATTAATAAAATTAAATTTAAAACAATATTAATCTCTAAGCTTCCTTTTTGTCTTTCATCAAAACGAACATATCATATTAAGAGATAAAGGAAAAGTTAACAATCTCCCCCTTTTGATGAAAGACAAAACTAATGCATGGATTCATCAAATAACCAAATTAGCTTATCATAATCTTTCTCCCCCTTTTTGTATTTCACCAAAAAAGTAGTGTAAGAGGAGAAAGAAAAAAAAAAATAGAGGATGTAAAAATTATGGCAAACACATAGAGCTCCCTCTTAGCAAATCAGTGATATATAAAGATGCTCCACCTCAATAGAACACTCATGAAAATAATATAGAGGTAATTCTAACATCAAGGGTAATTGCATATGCTTTCATACATTAACTTAATATTCTCATGAGAAGCACATATATACATATAAGGGCATCAATACAACAATTTTCCTTCTTTAAGAATAAATTAATGTTATAGTAGAATAGTCAAGTAACATAATTTGGTAGATTTGGCAAATTTTAAGTTGAGGGATACTAAAATATCATATAGGAAAATATTTTAATAATTTTGGCAAACTTTTGATTTGGTAAGATATAGGCAAGCTGAACATTTGAGAAACAAGGTTTTAAAAAAAATTGAAAAAATAGGCAAATATCATGTAAAATCCAAAGAGGAATGTTATTAAAATAACTTTGGCAAACTTTTCCACGTGCCCCAAATTGGAAGAAATCAAAAGATGTGCCTTCTGTTGGAGAAATTTTTTTATTTTATTTTATTGATGTAGATAGCTAACCTTCAAAGCCTTGAAATGGGGAGTTCAAGCCCTTGAAGTGACTGCACTAAAATCATCAGGTTTTACCTACAGTTAAAAGCCTTGAAACTGGGTGTTAGCAGCCTTTGAGGCCTTGAACTATGCATAAGTGTGCCACAAGCAAGCAGCAATTGCAGAACAGAATGGGTTTTTGAATAGTACTCCCTCTTTCAAGAATAAATCAAGATTATAGCAAAATAGTACAAATACTCCCTTATGGAGATAGGAATTACATTGATGCAAACACTAATTAGCTTAAAATTATGTACAACAATTTGGTATGATATTCAAAATATTAAGCAAGCATAATAATATGTCATATGGCATGAAAACATAAAATGTGATGGTTATTAATCACCGGCTTTCAAGCATACCTACAGCACAATGGATCAAACCTTTCTAGTCTTGATATCGAATGTAGGTTGTGATCATATTTTGTAGTCTTGTTCCTTTTGGTACCCAAATTTGTGTGCTACTAGGACCATTTCTTTTAATAGGGCAATGTGTTGAAATATGTCCTATTTTGCAACAATAATTGCAGGTAATAGAAGTCTCACTTTTGTGGCAAGTCAATTTAACAAAGAAGCTTTTATAAAACTTTTTTTTGTTGAACGAACTAAAACCGATTCCTTCTTTGTTAAATGACGCTTTTTGTGTGCCAAGAATTTTATTTAAATTCTCTTCTCCTTTTGAAAATTTTAAGACAATTTTTTTTAAGATTGGCACACTTTTCTTTGAGCTCATCTTTTTCTTTGTCAAGAATGACAACTTTCTCTTGAAACTTTTTTAAATCATTAGACACTAGATCATTTGATTTTTGAAATTCAACTTTTTCTTGAAACATTTCAAAATTCTTTTTCTTCAAATCTTTAATTTTAGAAATGTGTCCTTCTTAACGTCTAATATAATAAAGTAAGACTTTTATTAACTTACATTTAGAATAATTGTGAAGTGTGCTATATACCTCATGTGGAATGTCATATTCCATTTCCTCATCTTCTTCTTCATCATCAGTTGTACAAGCATCGTCATCATCATTATCGCTCGTATCCCGATCTACTTCTTCGTTTGCCATTAGACAAAAATGATTAATCTCTTTTTGGTCACTCAAGTTGCTATGCATATTGTCACTTCTTGATGAATTGGGATTTTCATGGCTTGTTTCTTCGTATAGTAATGAGAGTTTTTTCCAAAGATCTTTACCTGTCTCACAGTAGCAAACATGATTAAATATTTCATCATTTAGAGCACATTGCAAAACTATAGAACTCTAGAATTTTTCTTAATCATCTCATAGTCATCTTGAGTGTATTTACTCTTTGGCTTCATAACAATACTTCCGTCATCTCTTGTCCAATTTGGTACAAAAGGACCATTCAAAACGATGTCCCAAAAATCAAAATCGATGGACCTAATAAATGATTTCATCCTGCACT
Source organism: Carnegiea gigantea (assembly GCA_029747015.1). Lineage (NCBI taxonomy): Eukaryota > Viridiplantae > Streptophyta > Magnoliopsida > Caryophyllales > Cactaceae > Carnegiea > Carnegiea gigantea. The sequence continues at coordinate 162,123 of JAKOGI010000941.1, forward strand.
TCCAAAGAGAAAAATTAGTTCCATCGAATATTGGAGGATAATGGATTGAGGTATTCAATAAACTAGGCATGAATCTAGCTATAGACGGTCAAGTCTTAAAATACTAGCTCCTACTCTGATACCAATTGTTGACCCGGTTTGACTAGTTAAATCACCCTAGAGGAGGATGAATAAGATAGTAATTAAATTCACAAAATAATTGAAATAGAAATGCGGAAAAATAAACGTGGACAAAACAAGTTGTTTATAGAGATTCGGCCACGCCTAGTCCACTACCCACAGATGCCCCTTGCCGATGGGATTTTGAACCTCTTTCTTTTATTAGGTCGGTTGATTACACACGATTCACCAATCATGCAACCTACTAGTTGACCCTACAACTATAGGTGTCCCAACGTACGCGTTGTTCCCCAACCGTACTTGGGTAGTCGGCCCTCCGACTAATCAATCCAACCCAATACAAAGAAAGATAACAATACAAACTTTATAAGATAGAGTAAATAAATACAATAAATATGCCAATCGAAGCTCGATGAACGCCAACAGTATATGTGTTTGAATATGCCAATGAGTGCTTTTTCATGATACTTTTCTACTGCAAATTCAGCCCCTTTTTATAGCCAAAGTTTTGAGCTAGCCGTTGCACTTGTTATGGAAAGTCACAATTCAAGCCCTTGAACCAGCTTATTCAAGCCCTTGAAATTTGCTAAGTTTGCAGATCATGCTCAACGTCTCTGGATTTTCTTCAACGGCTAATTCCATAACTTGGCAAGCTTCTAGAAGATGATAAGTTGCCTTATATGCTCCTTGAAATATTCCACAATTATTTGCACAAAACTTGCTCATTTGACTTCATCTCAATCTTATATTTTTGGCAACAAAATAGAATTAACCAATTACAATCAAATAATAATAATATCACCTTGAGATATCACCTTGAGATATTAATAAAATTAAATTTAAAACAATATTAATCTCTAAGCTTCCTTTTTGTCTTTCCTCAAAACAAACATATCATATTAAGGGATAAAGGGAAAGTCAACACATTCTCCACAATAAACTCACTACCCAAACTCCCATACTATGATAGCTGGTACAAATGTAATTTTTAGATTTCTTTAAGATCATAATATGTTTATTAATATGTTTTGATGAAAGACAAAAAGGGATTGGCCCATTGGTATGTACATCATGCTCTATTTGGATTATCTTAATATTTATATCGTTTAAACATGTTTGATTCTAAGTGGACATATGCAGCTAGCATTGCTTAATTGATTTATATAAGGTGTCATAATATCTTTGAGATGGTTTAGTATACAAATTTCAATATGTGATCTTTATAATATTATATTTTGTTGAAAAGATATTCTCAAGATATTATTCTCAGTGTTCTTATTGACCAGATTCAAAATTGGAACCTAGTTGTTACTCTAAAAGTTGGCAAGGCTAGAAAAGTAAATTGCTGGATCTCCAAGGGCCTAAAATATTGTTCAGGGGCTTGAAATTTGTAGAAGATGATGTTTTCCTTATTTGATTGCAACGACTACTTACCATGAAGGGCTCCAACACCTATATCCTATTTTGGCTATAAATAGTGGAGAATTTGAAGCATGGAGGGACACGATAAAAATACAAGAACTCATATTGGAAGATCATTCACTTACTGATATCTTAGTCTCTCGTGCTAGTTCATTTCATTCTTATCTATAGAGAGTTGTATTGTCATTAATTAAGTGGTTATTATAATTCTTTGCATTGGGTTGGGTTAATTAGTTGGAAAGCCGACTACCCAAGTATGGTTGAGGAGCAATGCGTACGTTGGGACACCTAGAGTTATAGGGTCAACTCGTTAGTTGTACGATTAGAGAATCGTATATAATTGACCAATAATAAAAGAAAATGTTCAAAATCCCATCGACAGAGTTGCACAGGGATAAAGAACTAGATACGATTAGAGAGCCGTATATAATTGATCGATAATAAAAGAAAATGTTCAAAATCCCATCAACAGAGTTGCATAGGGATGGAGAATTAGGCGTGGCCGAACCTCTATAAATAATGTGTTTTGTCTACATTTATTTTTTTGCATTTCTATTTCTACTGTTTTGTGACTTTGATAACTCCATTCACCCCCTTTCAAGAGTAGTTTAGCTAGTCAAATTGGACCGACAATTGGTATAAGAGTAGGAGCTATTATTTTAAGACTTGGTCGTCTATAGCTAGATCTAAGACTAGTTTATTAAATGTGTCTATCAATTGTCCTCCGATATTTGATGGTACTAATTTTTCTCTTTGGAAGTGTCGGATGAAATCATTTATTAGATCCATCAATTTTTATTTTTGGAACATTATTTCGAATGGTTCTTTTGTACCCAACTGGATAAGAGATGATGGAACTACTATTATAATCTACACTCGAGATGACCACGAGAGGGTTAAGAAAAAATTTAGAGTGTTATATATTTTCCAATGTGCTTTAAATGATAAAATATTTGAACATGTTTGCTATTGTGAGATAGCTAAAGATTTTTGAGAAAAACTCACATTATTATAAGAAGAAACAAGCCAAGAAAATCTCGATTTATTAAGAAGGGATAATATATGCTTTGTAACTTATATGACGAAAAAGAAATTACTCAGTTTTGTCTAATGGTAAATGAAGAAGTTAGAGATCGGGATGTACATGATAATGATGATGAGGATGCATGCACAAGTGATGATGAAGAAGATGAGAAAATTGAATATGACCTTCACGATGAGATATATGATTCTCATCATAATTATTCTAAATGTCAGTTAATAAATATCTGACTTTATTATATTAGACATCAAGAAGGACATATTCCTAAAAGTAAAGATTTGAAAAAAAAAATCAATTTTGAATTGTCTCAAGAAAATGTTGAATTTTAGAAATCAAATGATTTAGTGTCAAATGATTTAAAATGTTTTCAAGAGAAATTTATCCTTCTTGAAAAAGAAAAAGATGAGCTCCAAGCGAAGTGTTCCAATCTTGAAAAAATTGTCTTAAAATTTTCAAAAGGAGAAGAAAATTTAAATAAAATTCTTGGCGCATAAAAATCTCAGTTAACAAAGAAGGAATCGGTTTTAATCCATTCAATAAAAAGAAGTGTTATGAAAACTTCTTTGTTAAATTAACTTACTACAAAAGTAAGACTTCTATTACTTACAACTATTATTGTAAAATAGGACATATTTCAACTCATTGTCATATTAAAAGAAATGGTCCTAGTAGTACACGAAGTTGGGTATCAAAAGTAACAAGGTCATCCACTGTGGTAAATACTTATGATTGTGGACCCGAATTTTCTAAATATGTACATTTTGGGAAAAGAATAAATTTGTTTGATAGGGCATTTTGCATGTAAATGAGAATAAAAAATGAAATTGCGGAATTGGATGTCTAAGAAATGTTGAAGTACTCACGGAAATCGCTTTATGGTCAAAGAAGGTTGAAATCATAGGTAATCGATTCAGTGGCCAGATTTCTTGATCCTGAAATGTAGTGAAAGGCCTTGCAATGATGCAGAAGCTAATATCTTGTTGTTAGTGAATAACTAAAAATCAAAAGCTTGAGTTTTTATGTCAACATTCTAAATAATGGTAATATTTGGATTCTTACTAAACAGACGGTGATGTTCTATTTGCATGATTTACTCCCTATCTGAGACATATTGAAATCTTTCAAATTTTTAAATTTTAATTTGCTTAATTATCTTTGAAAGGTGAGCATCATCAATATTTCGTCATATCTTATGCTGGTATGACATGTAATTATCATTATGCAAATAATATGTTGTATATGATCTTAATATGTTTGTCCATAATTGCTATGCTCCCTAATATTTACATACACGATATTGCTTCTTTCTGTAAGGGAAGAATTATATTTTTTGATTATTCTACTGTAACTTTGATTTATTCTTAAGGGGGGAGGGGAATTGTTATATTAATGCTCTAATAAGCTGATCCCTTGCAATGCTCATGAGAATATCAAGTCAATGCATGCATGTTAGGATATATTATGTTCATGTTTAATCTCTTATATTTTTTAGGAGTGCCATAATTAAAGGGGAGCATCTTTATATATCATTGATTTGTTAAGGGGGAGGTATATGTGTCTGCTATAATTTTTACATGTTCTGATGTTTCTTTCTCCTTCTTGCATTACCTTTTTGATGAAACACAAAAGGAGGAAGAAGTATTTGGTAAGCTTTCATGATGCATCATTCAAAATTGTATTCATATGAATTTTGTCTTTCATCAAAAAGGGGCAGATTGTTAGCTTTCTTTAAACTCACAATATGTTTATTAATATATTTTGATGAAAGACAAAAAGTGATTAACCCATTGCTATGTTCATCATGTTATATTTGGATTTGTTTAATATTTATGTTGTTTAAATATATTTGATTCTAAGTGGATATATGCATATAGTATTGCTTAATTGATTTTATATAAGGTCTCATAATATCTTTGAGATGGTTTAAGATTCAAATTTGAATATGTAATCTTTATGATATTATATTTTATTTGAAAGATATTCTAAAGATATTATTCTCAGTGATCTTACCAATCATATTCAAAATTAGAAAGTAATCGTTACTCCGAAGGTTGGCAAGACTGGAAAAGTAAACTGCTGAATCTCCAAGGGCTTGAAATGTTGTTCAAAGTGCTTAAAATCAGTTGAAGATGATCTTTTCCTTATTTGGTTACAACGACTACTTACAATGAAGGGCTCTAACAACTATATCTTATTTTGGTTATAAATGGTGGAGAATTTGAAGTTTGGAGAGACACAAGAGAAAAATAAAAGAACTCATATTAGAATATCATTCACTTATTGATATCTTACTCTCTCATTCATCTGATTATTATCTAGAGAGAGCTATATTATCATTGATCAAGTAGTTATTATAATTCTTTTTATTGGGTTGGTTGATTAGTCGAAGGACCGACTACCAAAGTACGATTGAGGAGCAACGTGTACATTGAGACACTTAGAGTTGTAGGGTCAACTCGTGAGTTCTACAATTAGTGTATCGTATGTAATTGACCGACGTAATAAAAAAAATGGTTCAAAATTTCATTGGCACGGGATGCCCGTGGGTAGAGGATTAGGAGTGACGGAACCTCTATAATGTGTTTTGTTCACATTTACATTTTTCTCTTTTTATCTTGATTATTTTATGACCTTAATCAGTCTGTTCATCCCCTTTAGGGTGATTTATCTAGTTAAATCAGGCCAACAATAATGACCTAGACTCACACTAGAGATGAGGGCAACTAAACTCTCACAACGGAGAGAAAATTTGTTCGAAAGAAATATAAGAATACCAATAAATACTGCCTTATAAGTAAATAAAACATGAGACATGAAAATTGGCGATGACCAGTAGCATTGGCTTATGGCAATCCCTTTTTGGAGTAGATGGAGGTTAGGATCTTTCATGAAGAGACAGGCCTCCCCAACACCTGAGAGAGGAGTTGGACGAGGAGAAGTAAAAATGGACATGCATTTCACCAAAAAAATATAGAGAAAATAAATATACATTCTATTAGTGGTATTTATCAATTTAACTTTATAAAAAATATTTATGTTTTTGTAATATGCTCCCAATAGAATTTTTAAAACTTGAAACATACAGCTATTTCCTTTTTCTTTTTCTTTTTTTTTTGCGTGGAATGGCTATTTTCTTCAACAATTATCAATAGCAGGTTTGTTAATTAACACTTATAAATCAAACAATTAGGAGTGTTGTATGACATAAGTGAACAGTTCTTTTTTTTGGGGGGCGTTTGGGGGTAAACAAATTTAACAGTTATTGTATCAAACACAACAATTTTTATTTTTTTTTGTCTTGGATTCTTTATTTCACTGGAGTCAAGTTACTATTGGACCAATAAGAGGTAGAATTCTTTCATCACAAACTTTCTCCATTCATAAAACTCGAACCCGCAACCTTACTTAAAGGGAACAAGTAGCAAACATTTAAACCAACCTGTATTGGTTGTATCAAACGCGGTATAATTATGTTAAAGCAAGATCAAGTAGTTACATATTAACCAAAATAGTTAAACATTAAATTTCCAACGGGATGACGAAATTTCAGTGGAATTTGATTTTTTTTTTTGTTTTTTTTTTGGAGCAAGGGATGGGCGTTCACTTTTTAGCAACGAACGATACTTATGATTGGTGATCAAAGTGCCACTTCATCAACTTGAAAAATTCGAGGAGGCTGACTTAACTAGAATCATTCAGAAATGAAATGCAGTGAATAACAATGGGCAGGAATTAGGATTTGGTGTACTTATTCAAACCAAAGCAACAACCATAGAAATAGCATCATTAATGTTTGTCAACGACAGTTAGCCAAAGCCCATTATTTTTATTATTTATATGAGAGAATTTCAAGAAATGAAGCTATGTAAATGTACAACTCGGTCACATCTAAGGACTGAAATTGTCTGTAGTGGGGTGATCAAATTGTTATGGTCGGGAAATATTTTTGAACTTCTACCATGAGTGATAAAGTTATTTTATGTACTATGAGTGGTGGATCGTTTAAAAGGTCAAAATCTAAGTCGTCGGATGGATAAATTGTGAAATTACTGTTTCACCACTAATTGCACAGGATCTAAATCGAAGATATAACTTAATTTTTTGATATCATCTTTTATAACAAATTTGATTGAGATATTTTGTCCATATTTTCTGAAAATTATTAGTATTAATACTAAGAAATGCATGAATTTTTTGGTGAAAAAAGAAAGTTCATTAACAAAAAATCATGCGGCATCTATGTTGACCATTTTTTGACAAGAATAAATCTAAAATATCAAAACAAATATCTATTTTAACAAAGTTAATGGCAAATATACTTTCAACAAACTTTATACTTGTGTCTTCATTTTAGCCAGAAATCGCATCCTTTGACTTCAATATGTCTTTCCCTAACATTGATAAACCATAGTATAATTTCATAGAATAGGTATTTATATGATATAGCATATCAAATTTGACAGAAACATCATCTTGGTCGACAGACATGAGATTCCACTATTGAATCATTCCTAATCAAACCTAATTAAATGAGCTAATAAATTAGAAAAATACTCTTTAATTCAGTCAATAACCCAATAGGCAAAATAAATAACTCACAGAAAATGTGTGAAATAAAAACTTGGAAACAGAAACATTAACTCTCACAAGAAGGAAAGAAACCTAAATCTCACAAGAAGAGAAAATTGATAAGAATAAACCAACAACACCACTAGATCATATTAAATTTAATTAAGTAAATCAAAGTGAAAAGGGTTTACTACTGACAATAATTAGGCCAATAGGAATTCCAACAAATTAGAAAAGAAGAGTAGGAAAGAATGGATACAAAATGAAGATTTAGAGGAAGAAGAAGAGGAGAAAAAGAAAAAAAAGAATCTTACAATCATCATCATCAAATATATATATATATATATATATATATATATATATATATATATATATATATGTCCTATATATATATATATATATAATATATATATATATATGATATATATATATATATATATATATATACACTAGAAAGATACAATCAATCATCATCCTTATTTTATGGTTTTGATACTTTGTCAGGCACCATTGATTTATTATGGGCCCATAAGCATTAAAAATTTTCAACAAATATTTTCTCCATTTAAAAGACTTGATTTTATTTCAAAATTTACCCTTTTTTGAATAAACTAAAACTCCGGTTAAATGTCAAATCACTCTAATCAACTTATATTATCATCGTACTTTTGAAGCAAAAAGTTATATTTTTACTAGTGAAAATGATACTCAAATATATTATAGGGACATACTATGTTGATTTATTTTAGTTTTGACTACCAAACCCCATATTTTTATGGTGATATTTTTTATTTAATTACCCCATATATGTTAGTAAAATTTGTCGTCCATTGTCTTAGTATACTTAGAACAAGAAATCTATTGCCACTGATTTGTTCTTTTTATTTTATCATTAAAACATTTTTTCTTTTTCTTTTTATCATTAAAACCCCTCTATTTTCAAGGTAATATTATTGTTCTTATTTTATTGCATCATATTATTAAAAATCCGATATTTATTTTCTTTGTATATTTAAGGATCTATTTGTTTCAGTATTTGCCTCATTGCAGCTGCTTTCAAATGCTCTAAGTACTTGTAACCGCTTCCAACCACTAAGTGCTAATCCCACCTACTCTGAGCTGCTCTCACCTACTCCTAACCGCTCATAACTGCTTACATTATTTTATGAATGCTAATTTAACTACTCAGAACTTCTAACTACTAATCACAATCATTCACAACTGCTCCTAACTGATAATAGCTCTTTGCAACCATTAAAACAAACAAACCCTTGGAATAGTTGTACTTAAAATGATTGACTTTGATAATGCCTGCCATCTAGTGTAAACAATAGAATTTATAGGACTACCGAAAACAAGAGCACAAAATCAAGACCCTCAAGTTAATCCCCGTATCTCTCTTTAACCCCAGAAAAAAATTAATAAAAATTCCCTAGCTTCAACGAGGCCACCATGTCGGCACCTACACCTGCAATTTTTTAAAAAGTTGGGCAGTAGAAAAAAGGCGTTGTATTTCTTTTGCTAGATTTTTTTTTTTTTTTTTTTGGGGAAGACTTTCTGCAGATCATTTTGCATCTTTTGATCGGCCCTTCTGTTTTCTATTTTTCTTCATCTCGTAGGATAATAGCCAAAGTCAAAGCCGCGCCGCGTCTCACTATTTATTAATTATTATCCGCCCGTGGCCTCTTCTAAACTAAACGCTCTATACACACGCATCAAAAAGGGGGAAAAAAGGGTTTTTCTCACCTGCAGAGATTTTACCCTGTTAATTACCTCGTGTACCATTCAAAAATGCCTTGTGCGAACATCAATTAATTTGATCATTATTTGTTGTTATTTGTTGTCTTATTGTAAGTATATTATTTTTTATTAATTATATTACACACATTTAGGATTTTTTTTATGGATAAATTAGGGTGGGTAAAATGATGTAGTGAGTTGAAATAGATTGAATTAATGGGTTGAATTTTTTTATATGATAAATTAAACTTGATTAAAATAGTGAAAGTGAATTAAAGTGGGTTAAAGTGGGTTGAAGTATGTTGAAGTGGGTTGAGGTTAGTATTTTAAAATTTATCCACGAAAAGAACAGGCCCTTATAGTATTGTTTTATCTATGCATCAAAAAATATAGTATTATTTAATATTTCCGATGTACAATCCTATTATCAAGCATGTGTTATTATTAATTTTTGTACCTTTTAAATTTAAAGAAAAATTCAATCATTGCCTGCTATTTGAAAAATAACAAGTAATTAATTCCTTTAGATTTACATATAATCTACAAAATTTATGCTCAAAATGTGATTATATTGATCATCAGATACAAGCATTGAAGTAGTCCACAATCATTGTGCACTCATGGATCTAAGATATAAAATAAAGCTATGGGTTAAATAGAGTTGTCTTATGTACAAGTTTATTAATAGTTGGGCATGCTTGATGCTTATTTATTCATAATTATCACATATCAATTTTTAGTTATTGTATTTGCCATTAAAAATGAAGTTAATGCATAATGGATGAAATATTTTAAGTTAAAGATCCCAATGAATTACATGTCTAAAGAAGTCCAAATTAAAGTTGCAATGCGCTTACATCATAACAATATCAATTTAAAGTATCGTTGACTAGTATGACAATTTTGTTAGATTTCACACAAACAAAAAATGACTTTCTTTTATGTAAAAGGTAAAAATGTTATATACGTTTGTTTAATCTATGAGATAAAACACGAGGAAGTGGGGAAAGAGAAAATATATATTATGAACAAGGTATCATTTACTTGAACTTATAATGATAGATATACGTGTTTAGGTGACAAGAAGGTAAAAACAAGTATGATATTGTTCGATAAATTAAGAAAGGAATCGGTTTGATATCACTTTGAGACATCTAGCTAGGTAGTGTACTCTTTTCCTAAAGACTCTAATCCCCCCTAATTGTGCAACAGGGTTTAATGAGTATATCTTTGGGTTACAAAAAAGTCTCCCTATCTGCGTGTTGCACACACGATGACAAGCCTTGGAAGCCTTAGGACATAACAGAAATTCAAAGGGAAAGTTGCTGGGAACAATTTTTAGATAGATCAAATTACACCACTCATTCTCTATTTGTAGAGAATATGGTGTGGTTTTAAGAGACATGCCCATTTTCATGAGATGAAATCTCATCTATTGAGTGTAATCTCAATGGTAATAATTGAAGAAACGCTTATGAAATTAGTTAGTTAATTAACTAATTACATCTCTTCAATAGCAAATAATATTAATTACTATTAATATTTAATAGCAAAAAATATTATTTATTAAATGCCTTTTGTCAAAAGTCACTATTTGCATTGGCATCCTTTGGAGCATTTAATTAATGCCAATTAATAATAATAATAATTAATTCTTGTCTCTTATAAATTTCCATTTTTATGGAAGTTACTCCAACATTCCCCACCATTTCCATAATAAATGGTGTAACGAATTTCTGGAGGTCTTTATGCATAAATGAAGGTGTCTTGCGATTGAACCTCCACCGTAGTGACTTATCCGTCAAATATTCAGGTTTATGTGGTAGACTATGCTTTGAACCAGTAAACCTCTCTGAATACTTACATCTAAGTCACACACAAGACTTTCGTCCCAGAATCACCTAGTAATCCTGACACTTTTAAATGGCCATGTGTCTTGTATCCATTCATGAGTATATCGGAGCCAAGCCCAATAGACTATGCTAAGCCGGCCTTGCTTAAATGCTCATATAGGTGCGCCTTTAATATCCCATAAATATTATAACATGAGAACTTTTGAATTAGAGAAATAAGATTTCATTTTCATTAGCGTGATAAATACTTACAATTACACCCAGGCATACCCAGGGACTTACAAGACATTTATCGAAGTTAAGCACTTATTTCTAAACATTCTAAATGTTCTTCATGTAAGGTTCATTAAGAGCCTTAGCTCACCCTCCTGAACTATATATGGGAATCTAAGCACTCTGATCATGGATGGGAAGTGAATGAGTGCCTCAAACCATTCTTATGATGTACTTTGACTCATTGAACTTAAGGCTAATTGTTTCCATGCAATGTTAAGTTAAATTTCCACCATATAAGGTTTTGGATATGGACTTTAACCCCATCCCTCTGGCTGTTTTGATCACTAAATCAATTGCAAGGCCTTTCATTAATGGATTAGCCAGATTTTGTGCTGAACGTACAAAATTCATGGTTATGACACCATCTTTGATAAGTTATCTTATATAACTATAACGTAAACCAATATGCCTTGATTTACCATTATATATATAACTGTATGCTCTTGCCAAAACAGAAGCACTGTCACAATGTAGAGAAAGATGTGACATTGGTTTTGGCCACAAAGGAATTTCATATAGCAAATTTCTTAACCATTCGACTTCTTTACAAGCCGATGCTAGAGCAACAAATTCAGCTGCTATAGTCGAATTAGCTATACAGGTTTGCTTCTTTGATCCCCAAGATACAGCACCCCCACCAAGAGTGAAAATCCATCTACTTGTCGTGGAATGATCTTCACTATTTGTTATCCAACTTGCATCTGAAAAACCTTCCAAAACAGATGGATAACCACAATAGTGAAGTCCATAGTCAATAGATGACTTGAGGTATTTTAATACCCTCCTTACTGCACGCCAATGCATATGACTATGGTTACTTGTATATCAACTTAGCTTGCCAATGGCAAAAGCTATATCCAGTCTTGTGCAAGATATTGTATACTTCAAACATCTTATAACCCTAGCATATTCAAGTTGAGATACTGGTTTTCCAATATTCTTTTCAAGTTTTAAACTTACATCAAAAGGTGTAGATACAGGTTTACAATCATGATTGTTAAATCGCTTCAACACCTTCTCAATATAATGCGATTGAGACAATATCAATCCATTTTCAACCCTTGTTATCTTAATCCCTAAGATAAAATCAGCTTCCCCCAAATCCTTCATATCAAAGTTTTGGGACAATAATTCTTTGGTATTCGCTACTTGCTCAATATCTATACAAAAATCAACATATCATCTACATATAACCAAATGATAACTCCTTTATCACCAATAAATTTGGTGTAAACACACTTGTCGGCATCATTTATATAAAAATCATTTTTCAAGAGTACCTTATCAAACTTTTGATGCCATTGTTTAGGGGCTTGCTTAAATCTATATAAGGACTTAACTAATTTACATACCTTGTGCTCTTGACCCGGCACTATAAACCCATTAGGTTGTCTCATATACACCTCTTCATCTAGATCACCATTTAAAAATGCCGTCTTGATATCCACTTGGTGAATTACTAGATTATGTATAGAATTATGTATAGAGGCTAGTGCTAGCAACAATCTAATGGTAGATGTTCTAGCAACCGGGGCATATGTATCAAAATAATCTATGCCTTCCTTTTGGGTGTTCCCTTTGGCTACCAACCTAGCCTTAAACTTAAGAATCGAACCATCAAGGTTCTTCTTTGTTTTAAACACCCATTTACATCCAACACGTTTACATCCCGGCGGGAGATCAACTAATTTCCAAGTGTCATTGCCCATGATTGAAGTCATTTCATCATCTGTTGCTTCTTTCCAAAAAGAAGCATTCAATGATGACATTGCCTCCTCATATGTTAAAGGATGTGATTCCATACTAAATAAAATGGAACACAATTAGAGATTGAATCTCTAGAACCTTCAATAAGGTAGACAAGAAAATCAGGCCCATAATTTTTAGTCTTTCTTGCCATTTTACTCTTTCTAAGTACAAGTACATCATTACTATCAACCTCTTGTTGATCTTGTACTTGACTATCATTATGTTCCATTTCTGAAATACATCTCTTGGTCTTGGAATAGATGAAAAATGAGTTTCATCAAATAATGCATCCCTAATTTCAATGACAGTATTAACGAAAATAAAGTCATTTGGTTTAATGACCATGAACCTATATGCTTTACTACATAGAGCATATCCAATAAAAATGCATTCGATTCCCCTTTCACCTAATTTCTTTCTCTTATGTTCGGGCACTCTTACTATTGCCCTACAACCCCAAACTTTAAGATGACTCAAGTTGGGTTTTCTTTTGTTCCAAAATTCATAAGGAGTGGTCTTAGTCCTCTTATTTGGAACCCTATTTAGGACATAATAAGAAATTAATAATGCTTCTCCCCAAAAGCCATGTCCTAAATTTGAATGAGAAAACATAGCATTAACCATCTCGGTTAAAACCCTATTCTTTCTTTCGGCCACACCATTTTGTTGTGGTGTATAGGGAGCCGTCACTTGATGGATAACACCAGTGGTCTTAAAATATGTAGGATCATAGTATTCACCACCCCCATCACTCCTTAGGCACTTAATAAATTTTTCACAACGAAGTTCAACTTCATTTTTATATGTCTTAAATATGTCAAGTGCATCATCCTTTGAACTTACTAAGTACACAAAGCTAAATCTAGAATATTCATCTATGAAAGTGATAAAATATCTTTTACCAACTATAGTTAATTGTCCACTCATTTCACATATATCACTGTGTATTAAGTCAAAGATATTTAAATTTCTTTGAATAGATGGAAAGGGTTGTCTAGTGATTTTTGTTAGCATGCAAATTTTGCATTTATCATCACTTTTATTCACGTAAGGAATCAAGTCAAGCTTTACCATATCATTCATTCTTCTAAAATTAACATAACCTAATCTATTATGCCATAATGAAAATGAATCACAAATATGAGCAGAAACATTATTCATATTATTAATGCTTAACTTGAACATTCCATCATACATGTCCCTTTCCAACAAACACCCCTCCTTTAGAAATTACAACTTTATCAGCCTCAAAAACTAATTTGAACCCAAAGCGGTTCAACAAACTACCCGACACAAGATTCTTCCAGATATTCGGAACATATATACATCATTCAAAGTTAAAAATTTTCCGGAAGTAAATTCTAGGATTACACTTTCCTTGCCTAGGACTTGTACTTTCGAGGAATTTCCCATATAAACAAAAACACCATCCTCCACCACTTCATATGTCTTGAAGCATGCCTTGTCTTTGCAAATGTGTCTTGTAGCACCAAAGTCAATCCACTAAGAATTCTCATCTTGGATCATGAAAACTTCAGAGATCATGGCTGCAAATTCTTCTTTTCCCTCAGACCGCGTGGATCCAGATTTGGACTTGTTAAAGTCCTTCTTCTTTTTCTTCTTGGGGTTAGGACAATCATATCTCAAGTGATTTGGGCTACCACAATCCCAACAAACCTTCCTCTTTTTATTCTTCTTGTGAATCTTGTTGTAATTTCTCTTTTTAGGTTGGCTAGATTCCACAACATTAACATTAGAGATAATCTTATTCTCTTCTTGTTTACGGAATTCCTCTTCTACTCGAAGAGAGTGAGCCAACTCCTCAAGAGAAACGTCTTCTTTTTTTTATGCTTGAGGCTACGTTTAAAATCTTTCCAAGAAGTAGAGAGTTTGTCAATTATACTAGATACTATTATAATTTCATCCATATTAATATTATGCATTTTGAAATGCCCTAAAATCCTCTCAAGTTCATTAAACTGATCCATTATAGAACGATCTTCTCTCATTTGATAATTATTGAATTGACTCACCAAGAATTTTTTACAAGGAGCATCCTCCTTCATGTATCAGGTCTCTAAAAGATTTTACAATTCCTTTGTATATGGCATAGTTTGATATGTGTCGAATAATGAGTCACACATGCTGTTGAGGACATGGCCCTGACAAATGTAGTCATCATTGTCCTACTTGTAACGATGCTGAATTTGTTCAACAGTCTTATCATCATATTCTTCTGGTGGGTCGGATATGAAGACATAGGCTACTTGTAAGGTAGTAAGTAGGAAATGCATCTTCTTCTGCCATCACCTAAAATTTCCTCCATCGAATTTATCCAACTTTACAATGTTAGTGGCCAAATCCCTAAGAGAAGAAGCTATATTTAGAGTCTTTAGATTGTTGGATAAATTAAGAAAGGAATCGGTCTGAGATCACTACGAGACTTCTAGGCAGGTGGTGTACTTTTTTCCTAAAGATTCTAATTGCCCCTAATTGTGCAATAGGGTTTAGTGATTAGATCTTTGAGATATAAAGAAGTCACCCTATCTGCGTGTTGTATATACGAAGACAGGCCTTAGGAGCCTGAGGACGTAATAGAAATTCAAAAAGAAGGTTGCTAGGAATAATTTTTGGATAGATCAATAATCACACAACTCATCCTTTATATATAGAGAATATGGTGTAATTTCAAGAGACATGCATCTTTTCATGAGATGAAATCTCATCCATTGATTTTAATCTTAATGATAATAATTGAAGAGACACTTATGAAATTAGTTAGTTAATTAACTAATTACATCTCTTCAATAGCAAATAATATTAATTACTATTTATATTTAATAGCAAAAAATATTATTTATTAGATGCCTTCTGCCAAAAATCACTATTTGCATTGGCATCCTTTGGAGCATTTAATTAATGCCAATTAATAATAATAATTAATTCATGTCTCTTATAAATTTTCATTTTTATGAAAATTACTCCAACATAATATAATACTACAAAAAAGCTAAACAAATGTAAAATTTACGGTGCATATAGTATGAAAGCCATAGAAGAAAATGATATATGATCACATGCAAATACACTTCCAATGATCCACTTAAAAAAATTTACCAATGAAAGTGGAGTCAGTCTAGAAAGTCATCTTTAGTCACCTTGAGCTGCTCAATCAGTTTGAAAAGTCTTCCCCAAATTTTCTTTCTTCTTTTATTTTCGTTTTTCGCGTGTTTTGACTCCCCCCCTCCTTTTGAATCTGTCTGTTTCTCTCTCTCCACTCTCACACGCATAAAACCCCCAACCCCTCATTCATTAACCCATCAAACATTCAACACCAACACATCCTTCTACAACCTCCAAATACATATTCTCTCAAAAATCACTCAATCATAAGAAGATACAAATAGAATTCAGTTCTCCGTTTTAATTAATTTAGACTCGAAATATGTGATTACGTACATATCGATTAGATAATTAAAGATGAACCTGATGGAGCAACAAGAGGACATCGAGGTGCCGCCATACTTCCTCTGCCCGATCTCCCTCCAGATCATGAAGGACCCAGTAACAGTGTCAACAGGGATCACCTACGAGCGAGAAAACATAGAACAATGGGTTTTCACTAACAAAAATACAACTTGCCCCGTAACCAAACGGGGCCTTAACGCAGACATGTTCACCCCGAACCACATCCTAAGGCGGCTCATCCAATCATGGTGCACCCTCCACGCTTCTGCAGGCATCGAGCAGTTCCCGACACCAAAGCCCCCCGCCACGCAGGCTCAGGTTCTCAAGCTCATCCGCGAGGCCGACAGGCCGAACAATGACTCTCAGACCAAAGTCAGGTGTCTAAGGAAGCTCAGATCGATAGCCTCCCATAGCAGCACCGACAGGCGCTGCTTGGAGTCTGCCGGGGCTGTTGAGTTTTTGTCGAGGGTGATTGTCGAGGACTCACACTCGTTGGATCAAGATGTGAGTGTTAGTGATGAGGCCTTGAGCATTTTGTCTCAACTCAAGATCTCCGATGAGGAGAGGCTCAAGAAGCTGGTGGTTGAGACCCAAGGCGCGCTGTTTGACTCGTTGACTAGGGTGATGAGCAGGAGCAACTTTGAGTGCAGGGCTCATGCGGTTGAGCTTTTGAAGTCAATGATGCAGGTAGTAGATCCTGCTCAGGCGGCATCCGTTAAGCTCGACCACCTTACGGAGGTGGTCCAGGTTATTAAAGATCAGGTCTCCCCCCCGGGCAACCAGGGCAGCAATCAAGGTGCTGGCTCTGGCTTGCCCGTGGGGGAGGAACTGAGTGAGGGCGGTTGAGGCCGGGGCAGTCCCCATCCTCATCGACCTCCTAGTGGACGCACCCGCACAGGACAAACGGTCCAACGAGATGACTTTAGCCGTGCTGGACCAGCTTTGCGGGTGCGCAGAAGGGAGGTCCGAGCTCCTTACCCATGGAACTGGAATAGCAGTGGTTTCCAAGAAGATCCTTAGGGTGTCCCACTTCGCCAGCGAGAGGGGAGTCAGGATCCTCGCCTCCATTGCCAAGTTCTCGGCGAGCCCAGCTGTTCTACAAGAGATGATGTAGCTTGGGGTGGTGACCAAGTTGTGCTTAGTTTTGCAAGTGGATTGTGATGCAAAGACCATGGAGAGGGCAAGGGAGACGCTTAAGTTGCATGCTAGGGCTTGGAGGAATTCCCCCTGTGCTCGTGCTCCTCATCATATGTTAAGTTCATCCTGATGATGACATTAATTAGTTAGCTAGCTAGCTCGTTGATTTGTTTGATTGATTCAGTAGGAGCAATAATTGGCTCCAAGATTATAAACAATTTTATATTTTTCTATGACATCTTGAAGAAACATATGGTTGATTAGAGTTTCTCACTATTTATTTTCTTTCCTTTAAGTTGGCGTTTAATTGTTAATATCAAGAGTTTAAATTGTCTAACATACTAATCAAGATCTTGTTGAAAAAGTCAAATAATGTGAATAACAGAAACTATGTTAAAAGTACACTGACTTCATATGATTAGTTCTTTTTTATTTGTATCTTTAAATCCTTCTACTTTTATGATCATAGTTTCTATTTAATTGCACCGCATCATGTAGGTGTAAATTTAGCATATATTTTGCTGTCGTATTTAGAATGGTTGATAATATCCTAGAACTATATTTTTGTAAAATGCAAACCAACTTTTTCTTTCATGGAATATGGACATACTTCAACCTGAAATACTTGAAAATAATATCTCTAACAATTTTAATGAAAATTAAGTTCACTTGATTTGAAAATCCAAAGCTGATAAAATTAAGTTCCCAATACATAGATCATATTGCATCACATCAAATCTAATATACAGAAGGGAAAATGAAAAATGTCTTGTTACAAGATATTTCTTAGGTATTTTATTTTGACTTAAAAATCATATATCATATTTAAATTGAAAAGAAATGGTGTGATCAGATAGCGAAGTTACAACTTATGAATTATGTAGAATAATCTTCTTATCCATAATCTTATGGCTTTTTTAAAATTTCATATATGATATGTTCTTATGGATAAAGTTGATCTGATTAGAGTGTTATTTTATATCTGTTAGCATAATCAACGAATATTTAAGCTCAGCAACTCATAACTAAGCGTAATAAAATTTAGTGATTCTAAATCATAAAACACATTAATATAGACTAAGGCAAAAATATTTAATAGCGTCTTGCAGCAAGACATATATCATCACTCATGTGAAAATTTAGTACATATGGGTTGTTTGTATGATATGCGTCACAATATAACTAGTCTTTGTTATTTTTGGTCTTTTTTAAATTCAGTAAAGTGAATGCATTGTATTAATGTTATTGTCATACTAACTCAAATTCATGAATCTAGAACCTATTTTCTAGAGTATAGTTTAATAGGACTAAAATGCATTGCATCATTTATATTATTGTTGTTGTTATGCTATACTGCATGTCCCATTATTATTTTGTAAAGCATAATTCAATAAGATTTCATCAGGAATAATATTATTCACACTTTTATGAATTTGTTACGTTCATAATGAGGGTCTAACATATTACAAGTGTTAATTAATAATAAATTAAATATTCGAAATAAGCTGCATTGTTGAGAGTTACAATTTGAATTCACAATATCAAAAGGACATAAAGAAATGGTAGTAAAGGTAAAGATGAATTCTTTTACTATAAATGTACGGTTAATGTACATTTTGAGATGCATGGAGTGTAGCGTAATATAACATGCCTATTTGTACACCTGTGGACATAAAAGTTCTACACAAATACTACCCTCCATTATAGTTTGGGATACATTGCTTGTTGTTTGTAGATAATATATGATTGTAGCCATGTCGATTTGTGTTGGGTTTACAAAAATAATTTTTGATACGTATCTAATTAATATATATTTTTGTATTTATTATGTACATTCGAGCATCCATCAAGTCAAATCAAAGAATTTTTAGCTACAAACATTTGAAAATAGAAATTTCAAATTTGCTATGGTATTTTAACCATTTATAAACGACTTGAAAAAAAAAAAATTTCACTACCCACGCGAATTAGCATGGTATTATAACTAGTATTCAAAAAGGCACATTTAAACCATATAGAGTTGTTAGGAGTTTTTGAAAATGGCGTGCAATTGTGGCAATATAACTAGTCATTTCATGAATTTCTTTAATAATGAGGCCTTACGGTATTTTACACATGCGTTCAGTTCTTCAAAGTCACACTGCATTGCACATAATAATGGGCAATTTAGCATCTTCTTTTCCTTTAAGATTTCCACAGCCATAATAAAAGAGATCCAAATCGATCTGGTAGTTTCTTAGGGGTTGATCTGATACTTTAGACCACTAAAAGCATGCTTGAAGATTCTAGAAAAGTTGGTAAGAAATAGTTTCTCTAATAATTGAGTCAAATAAAACTTCCGGACCATTAAATCAACACCCTTTCTCCAAATTCTTAGATTTGATCGCCAAGATTAATTACTAGGTAGCCAGTTCACGATTTTCATTTTTTCCCCTTTCTATTTGTTAAAAGAACCAATCATTGCACTCAATTCTTGCATTGCAAGGGGAATAGTTCTAGTATAATCATAATAAACGAGCGTGATGAACATAGATTAAATGACGAACTTGCTTACAGTAATCATAACTTGAAATTAGCGAATTTAACTGTCAGAAATGATAAAGCTTGCCATGCATTAACAGTAGCATGATTAACTTAGGTCTTACGAGTTATGAATGTAACAGGTTACAATTATATATATAATGGTAGGTATCAAACTTTTGAATTAGGATATACAAGCTTTGAATTCCAGTGTGGATGTGATAACCATAGTTCAACTTTTACATTTGTTGACTTCAAATTAAAGATTTTAGGTTGCATCAGATTTGTCTATTGATTGTTGCAAACACTTGTGCAAAGTTCACCTCTAGACGTAAGTGATGAATCTCAATATTAGGAGTGATTAATGTCTGTCATGTTAAATGAAAAACATTGTAGACACCACCAAATTAATATATAAGCACCTTTTTGGAGTGTTGTATGTTATCACTCTTGTTTTCTTTTTTTTTTAATTTTTTGGATTGTTAATAGGTCAAATAAGGACTGAAGTCACAGTACAAGTTAAAACAAAGTAAAATACCTGGCTAACAAGGTAAGCAATCAAGGTATAGCTAACGAGTTACACCTATGGCGAAACTCATGATTATTGGATCTACCCTTCCATACTTTTGGCAAACTGAACATGCCACGAGCTCTAATACCACTTGCAGAAGACTGAAGAAGAGCTTATCTAAATCAAAATTTATGACAACAAATTCTTGTGAGATTCTGATGCGGAGCAAACCATGAAGCCTAACCTCCTAATCAATATCAAAGCTTGGATTCAACTTGGGCCTTCAGTCACCTATGAGGGTGATACCCAAGTACTTGGCTCTCATAAGTCGTTGTTGATTTGGGAGCCTTGAGGGACCCAAAGTAAGCTTAGGAAAGATAGCATGGCACTTACCAGCCTAAATAAGGAGTCTAGCTATTTTATCTCTAAGTAACTCTATTTTATTTTACTTTCTTGCTCTGGGCAGAACATATGGCCTTACTTCTACCTCGTTTTTGACTGGGTAAATGGGATCCGTTTTAGGTAAATTTTATATGGATGGATATCCCTAGAAGTCTATTTTCCAACAAGCTCAAGAGCATCATTAAATTCCAAGAATCGAGCAAGTTATGGGATTTTAACTGAGCCATGGTCCATGCATAGTCTGAAAGTGCACGTTTTTCCTCAAGGATTTATTTGGGTCATCAAATGGGAGAATTAAGGGCCTAAACTTGGTGGGTGGCTGATAGACTCTTCTAGAAGGCCTCCATAAAAATTCACTCCTTAATCATCCCCATTTGGATATGTGAATGATATCGCCAATAAGAAGGAATGTGCAGTCAATTCCAGCACACGAATATTTCCTAGTGGTCCCCCTTTAATTGTACAATTAACTTGAATTTTATTGGATAAAATCCTTATAATGCTATTGGCTAGTGCTAAGCTTGGGGGAAGGGGTATCTTGCTAATTAATTCCTCATCTCTTGTATTCCATTCAGCTTTTGATGATTATGAATGAATGAAAAGGCTAGAGGTCATTTTCTCTTTAAAAAATATCTTAACCTTTATCTCTTTTAGAGTGGTGATTTAGAGTCATCTCTTTATGTTAATCCTCGGTGCTTAAGCTTTAAGGGATTAATTCTTGAAAGAGTTTCCTTTTGATTTGGGGTTTCTTCCATTGAAGTGTTCTAGAGGTGTTCAATTAATTAGTCTTCACTTGGATGATTAAGTCTTTATTTGGCCAAATCGACTTCTAAATCCGCCTCAGATTCTTGTTGAATTTATTAGTGGCTAAACATTTTGATGAAACACAAAATTTGCTAAGGCATTAGTCAAGAGACTAAGTGGTTGAGAAATGAGAAATGAGCAACCTATTTCTTCAAAATATTCTGTTGATAATTTGATTGATACAATATCATCATGATTTTATTTGATTCATAATTTGGATAAATAAACCAAGGAAATTATCTAGCCCATTCAAAATTTGAATTTCAAATTTGGGAGAGATAAATTGATTTGTCATCCATTATACTTGCTACATAATTTGATCCTGCATATCTAAAATATTCTGTTGACAATATTATCATGCTACTAATATGTAGAACAATATCATGATCGAAGGATTAATACCATTTTAATTAAAGGATCAAAATCTCTTGTTATTATATTTGATTACAAAGAAAAGATTTTATTTGAAGATTATATCTGCAATATTCTCAAGAGCAAAGAAAAGATATTATTTAGCATCATATCAGCACAAATCGTGGCAAAAGATTACAAAAAAATCAAATCAGAATCTGGAAACCAGATTTCAAGGACCTGAAATACAAATTCAAGATATTCTGGACAGAATTTCCTTTCTTAGTAGATTCGATGCATGACCAGCTAAAGCCTATAAATAGAGGCCAAATGAAGAGGAGCAAGCATCCAAGCAAGTTGCAAGAACATTGAGCTATGCATTTATGAATTTACTCTGAGCATTACATTGTAATCAAAAGTTGTGAGTGCATTGAGGAATTCTTTATTAAGGAGTGAATTTAGGAGTTGGTGTAAGGTCACAACTCCCTCATACTTAAATCAAGAAGTTGATTTAAGTACTGGGGATCTCTAGAGTGAGAGAGCTCTGCGAGATTGTGAGAGTTCATCTTAATAAAAGAAGTAGAGAGTTGAATCCTTTCAAGTTGAGCAATTGGGGTTCATCGATTATCTATTGAGGAGCCCTTGTGGAAAACTGCTAGATTTAGGATATGACCATTACCCCCAGCTTGTCCAAATGTTTTATGCTAATGCTCGAGTTGTTAAAACCGGATCTATCATCACTCTTGAATATCAAGTCAAGTATACTAGATTCACATTAACTGAATCTAATTTGAGTCATATACTCGACTTACTCACTGTCAAACAACCTGCCTTATCCCATATTGAAACTAAGAATCGCTGTTTAGCTGAATTTGTAAATCTCCCCACTTCCTCGCAAGTGTCCAATCTCACTTACTTGATCTTAAGACACGACCCTTATCTGCTATACTATGTGCTTGTCTGCACCATTCTGCCAAAACCCAACTCCACAGATAGCCTTAACCACAAAACTCTCGAACTCATCTGTCTGCTCATGTCCGGCAAGCCCGTTAACTTTGCTCGCTATATCCTTGGCTATATGGCCAAAGTTAGCTCTGTCATGCGTTCTGCTGCACTTCCATACTCAAACTTTTTGACCCTAGTTTTCAAGCACTTTAGCGTTTCTCTTGAGCACGAGATTTGTGAGTCCAAGGTTGTTTCTGTCATCACACTCTCATCCTTCAAAAGTATTCATCTCTTTAAAGCCGATTCTAGTATTTGGAAATTTATTGAGTACATGACCCCAGATGAGAAAAACTTTGTCTCTCTCTGCTATGCTAAAAGATGTCAAGCTTTGCTTGGCATCTCCCACCTCTGTCCTACCTCCTTCTCTCCTTGACCATGTCCTTACCCTCGACGAGCGAGTCTATGAGTTTCAGGAAACCGCTAATAGACTTGAGTACATTCTTGTCCAACACACTGATTCATTGGATGGCATCGCTCACAATCAGGCCATTTTGAACAATCACCTCACTCAAATGCAATCCTCCCTAACCAAGCAATTCACTATGCTTCATCAGAAATTAGGTGATCTTATTCATCTGGGTAGTGTCACTCGCCACTGTGCTCTCAAGGGTGTTCCTCTATCTGCCGCCAAACAAGATCAATGTACCACCTATGCTACTCACTTGATCAATACTGCCAGCAAGTCCTCCCCGTCCAAGAACTGATTCTGTCCTTTTTATTACTTTTCAATTAGTTCAGTTTTCAATTCCGTCCTATTGTTATGCTCAGACATACAATTTTTGCCCCACATTTCCCTCCTTTTTGATGAAAGAGGGGGAGAAAATATGACGTTTAGTAGTACTATGCTATTATTATTCCACTTAGTTATGCTATTATGTTACTTAGACAAAAACTATGCTAATGCCATGACTATTTCACCTAGCCCATTATATATTACTATGCCTTGAATGCTTAGTTTCTGTTATATCACGATGCTCTAAACTGATGAATCACCATGGTGCACTATGCTACGTTGCCATGGTTTGCTCACTGGCATATTACACATCCTGGATTTAATATTTGGGCTTAATAAAATTATAATTAAGCATAGAACATAGCAAGATTAATTAAATTTACATAAGGTAAGCTAATTTTGTCTTCATCAAAAAGGGAGGGATTGTTGAATTTATTAGTGGCTAAATATTTTGATGAAACACAAAATTTGCTACTAAGGCATTAGTCAAGAGACTAGGTGGTTGAGAAATGAGAAATGAGCAACCTATTTTCTTAAAATATTCTGTTGATAATTTGATTGATACAATATCATTATGATTTAATTTGATTGATAATTTGGGTAAATAAACCAAGGAAAGTATCTAGCCCATTCAAATTTTTAATTTCAAATTTTGAAGAGATAAATTGATTTATCATCCATTATACCTGCTATGCAATTTGATCATGCATATTTAAAATATTCTATTGGCAATATCATCATGCTACTAATTTGTAAAACTATATCATGATTGAAGGATTAATACCATTTTAATCAAAGGATCAAAATCTCTTGTTATTATATTTGATTGCAAAGAAAAGATTTTTTTTGAAGATGATATCAACAATATTCTCAAGAGCAAAGAAACGATATTATTTAGTATCATATTAGCACAAATCATGGCAAAAGATTACAAGAAAATCAAATCAGAATCTGAAAACCAGATTTTAAGGACTTGAAATACAACTTCAAGATATTCTGGGCAGAATTTTCTTTCTTGACAAATTCGATGCACGACCAACTAAAGCCTATAAATAGAGGATAAATGAAGGGGAGCAAGCATCCAAGCAAGTTGTAAGAACATTGAGCTATAAATTTATGAATTTACTCTGAGCATTATATTGTGATCATAAGTTGTGAGTGTATTGAGGAATTTTTTATTAAGGAGTAAGCTTAGAAGTTGGTGTGAGGTCACAACTCCCCCATACTTAAATCAAGAGGTTGATTTAAGTACTTGGGATCTCTAAAGTGAGGTAGCTCTGAGAGATTGTGAGAGTTCATCTTAAGAAAAGAAGTAGAGAGTTCAATCGTAGAGTTGGATAAGATGGTGACCTAAGCTTAATTGAGGCTTAACCTCGTTAAAATATCCTTGAGTATTGTCTCATTTTAATTTATGTTCTTGCTTTTAATTTTGCTTTTAAAACTTCTATGATCACCCTATTCACTCCCTTTAAGGCGATCTCAATCTTCAATTCTATTTAAAATTAATTGATAATAATGAGATTAAATTGTTGGGTATTATCCGAATAACATATTTGTTATCAAGAGGTCTTTGAAATTACGGATAATTTTAGCTTGGTATTTTGAAATGATTTGACCTCACTGTCTGATAATGTGGGTGCCCTCATTTTAGTGGAAAAATGAATGAAAAATTTACTATTAGTGTTGTGTTAAATAGCACTTTTCATGGCAAACATCCAATGCTTACAAGTGTTATTTCCAATCATGTGCAGGAGCAAGTGAATGGTAATTTTACTGTCAACCCCTCTCTTTTTCCTGGACTTTCTCTCCCTATTTCATATGCAGTGTCCCACCCCTCCCCCATTCTCTCTCCTGTCTCCTCTACCCCCTTCTCCACTTTACCTATCCTTTGTTAATTAAAGAAAAATGGTGGGATATATATTATTCTTTCAAACAAAATTTAACTAGCTTAATATAAATAGCGTCTAAGTCTCGATACGTAGTAGAACACTAGGTTGCCATCTCTTTCCTCACAATCTCTCTGATCTCAATTAGCTTCCACCATAATCACCATCGGTAGCGCCATCGAGACCGAAGGGAGCCACCACATCACCTCCAATGTCTTGGCACACCATTAACGCCACTAACAACAACCACAAACCATGACCATATTCATTCTCTTCCTTCTTCATCCATCATTGAACCAAAATTTATTTACAAGTATGACGGCGAACCAAATTCGCCACCATATTCTAACTATCTAAAGTGATCCCATAGGTCAAATATCACCTCGCATATACTATGTGAGCTTCCCTTCGCATCCCAATATTGTTGTTCTGTCTAACGTAAATGTCAGTCATTCGGTACAAACTCACAAACATGCCAACTCCATCACTTAAACTCATAATTTCTCTCTCTAGGCTGATCAATAAGCCCTGTTCATGACCTAGATCCACCACCTACGATTACGACCTTGACCACCTACCCTCACATCTTACTTTTCTGCCAAGCAGGCTCCATCTCCATATCCTTTGTTTGCTCTTAGGACCCTTAGATCAATTTGTACAAACTCCCAAAGTATCCAACCTCACCATCATGGGTTCAACTTTTGGTAACTTATAATTTAATTAATATTAATTATTATCACTTAAAATGATACATAATTATTATAAATAACAACAAAGTATTATGTGTGTAATTATTAGCATGTCAAGTACAATAAATATTCTTTAAAATATGTTTTTTATACAAAATATCTTCACATTTTTATATATGTACATTTCAATTTTATTATTGACAAAAGCCTTATTTTTCTATCATTTAGGGAAGTGGCAGTAGCATCTTATCTCAATTAAGCTTTCGGTAATACATGATTAATGAATATAGGGCATAGCAATACTAAAAACAGGCAAATGTCAACAAACCATATATATGCATCAATTTATATATGTTGACCTCAAAATATGTGTAGAGCATTCAGGGTCAACTTATAAATTGTTATAGTGTTAACTTAGGTTTTATGCTTAACTTAGGTAGATTTTCATGGACACCATAACACATTGCCGTAGGCAATATATGCATATGTTAATATGCATTATCCTGAAAATATGTGTAGAACAACCTTGGTTAACTAGATATATTTTTAAGATATATATATATATATATATATATATATATATATATATATATATATATATATATATATATATATATATATATATATATTATATATAATATATATATATATATATATTATATATATATATATATGGGTGTTTGTGTGTGTGTGTGTTAGGGGGAGGGGGGTACACACACATATGTATACACTAACTTGAGAACCTATATAGGATAACTTGGTATATATATATAAACACACACACATACTCACACATATACATACACAAACATACACACATACATATACATATATACGTATACATATATCTACACACAGACATACACACACACACACACTAACCTGAGAACCTGTATAGAATAACTTGGGTTAACCCAATTATATTTTTTGAGATATGACACTATATTTAGAAAATGAGGCATACAAAAGGTTTATCCTAAACCTTGATTATCATTTAGGGAATGGAATTTAGGCTAGAGAATAACTAAACCTTAGAGTCTTAAAACTTTGATTATAATTTAGAGATTAGGGTTTAGGGTTAGTGTTTATCAGCAAGGTATAGGGTTTGGGGTTTCTCTTTGCAGTTTGCGATTTAGAATTGAGGTTTAGGGTTACAACTTGATATTATGGTCCTTTGAAAATACTGAATTATGGCTCCGAAATACTTGCCATTTAGAATCATAATTTAGAGTTTAGATTATAGGATTCAGCTTTATGTGTTAGGTTAAAGGGTTCAGCATTCAAGATGTGAAGTAAGAGTTTTAGACTCATCTTAAACGTTAAACCCTAAACATTAAATGGTAACTCTAATATTGAACTAGCATTAGGTTTGGGATCAAATGTTCAAGCATCAAGTTTCAAGGTTTAAGATTAAACATTTAGGGTTCAGTTTATATAATTATTCAGGCAACTAGTAGACAAAATTTTGTGGGATAACCTGTGTTGTCCTAATATGCTAACTCAGGTCATCCTCATGGTGAACTCAGGTTAACTATATGTAAGTCGGAAAGGAGGCTAGTATAACATATATATTTTAAGGTTTAAGCTTTAAGATTCAACTTTTATTATCGTTTAATGTTTAGAGTTTAATGTAGACTTATTATTTACAGTTCAATCCTAAGGTTCGAGCAAACAGTATAATTATTATAGCTATCTTGTAGGCAATTATTGGTATATGTGTTGTTTATATATATATATATATATATATATATATATATATATATATATATATATTATCTATGTAATCTATTATTATATCCCTCCAAGTTCACCTCAGTTAAGTATTACACATTTCTTCAGGATGTAATCTGGGTTATTGTATATACATATATACATATACATATATATATATATATATATATATATAATATATATATATATATATATATATATATATATATATATATATAATATATATATATATATATAATGTCTATGCAATCTATTATTATATCCCTCCAAGTTCACCTCAGTTAAGTATTACACATTTTTTCAGGATGTGTGCACACACACTAGTTAATTCGGGTTTTATATATATATATAATATATATATATATATATATATATATATATATATATATATATATATATATATATATATATATATATATATATATATATATATATATATATATATATATATATATATTATATATATATATATAGATGTTGTAAGATTAATATATACAAAGTGTTATCTGTGCAACCATCGTTTACCATTCAAATACATTTGCCATTTTGCAAAGTCATCAATTGCTAAGCAAACATCAATTACGCATATCCTCCCCGAAAATCTAACTTAATTAACCTAGGTAATTCTATATATGTTTCAAGGTTAACATATATAAAATAGTATTTATACAACCCACGTTCACTATTTGCATATAGTAGACACTTGACAATTCTTAATTTTTAAGCAAATATTAAGCAACAGCCATAAGAAACATATTTATCCGTTAACCTTATAAAAAATATAGCTGTACTCAAAAATTTATTATGATACAAGCTAACAAAATACGAAAACCTCAAGTTTAAATGATTAGTAATTAGGTCTCATGGCTTGACTTATGGATCAAGTACATGAATCCTAAATTAGCATGAAACAGTTATTTTACATACGCGTTAACCTGAAAACACATTTAGAATAACCAAGGTTAACTAGATACATATTTATGGATATTTAGTGTAATTCCTCTAAATTTGAAATGAAAAATTAAAATTTTAAATTATAAAAAGAAACATTATAAAAATAAGTAAAAATTCAACCCAATTTCACCCAAAAAGCTAAGAGCAACGCACAACTTTAACCTTGAATCTCTCTTTTCACGATCCCCTCACCCTCACTGCTACGGGTGAGTGGAACCACAAACGTCACCACCACTATTGTAGGACCACCACCAATATCACTACCAGCTACCAAAGTAGCGACCATCTAAATTTTCTCTCCTATATTTCCAATGTTGAGCCAAAATGTTTTTGGAAGCTATGGCAACAAGCTAATTTCACCACCAAAATACGACTAACTCTAACAAGCCATTAAGCTAAAGACCACCACTTAACTACTATGTACATATTATCCTCTACTCATTCAAATGGTTAATTTAGCAAAGGAATAAGTCAATCATTCCATACAGTCCCACAAACATGCCAACTTCACCAACTTAACCCATAACTTCGCTCAATAAGTTGGTCAATAGTCCATATTTATGGCCTAATTCTGCCACCTCTGGCCATCATCTTGACCAATCGTTTTCACATCATGCTTGTCCGCCATTGAAGTTGTGCATCTGTGTCTTTCATTGCCCCACATGACTTCTAGATTGATCCGCACAACCCACCAAAATAACTATCCCCCCATCCTAGGTTCTGTTGTACATAATTTATAATCTCCACAAGTATTAATAATCATTTCATAAAATTTTATAAATATATATATATATATAGAGAGAGAGAGAGGGAGAGATACACTCTTAACATGTCAAATACAACCATGGAGTTGAATTAACAATTTATGATTTATAAACTAACATTTTTTGTGTAGAATGATCGGAAAAAATTAAAATTATTTTGTCATTTAAATTCTTCAAGAAATTATAAATACAAATATTAAGGGTAAATTGAATAATGATTAAATTTGAAATTGGGGCTGGGGAGGAGGGCGGTGAGAGCATTGGGGAAGAGAGAGGGAGAGGACACGGAAGTAATTTAACCTAGATGTGATGCTCCGGGCGATGAAGTCGAGGGGGCAAAAATATCACTAAGAGGTAATAAAAACGCTCAAACGAAAAGTGTTAGGCCCTGTTCGACAAACTTAGCTGTTTAGATAGCGGACAGCAGTTCAGGTAGCAGATAGCAGTTCAGATAGCGGATAGCGGTTCTAATTTAACTATTAGCGGATAGCTGTTTAGATTAGCAGTTAAAAATAATGTGTTCGGTAAATTCAGCTGTCATGTTAGTTAATTAATATAAATTAACGTAAAAGGATATAGATAATTTCCAAAGATGAAATTTTTAAAGGATATTTTTCAGGTAAAAAATATGAAACGCTACTTTTAAATATCAAACGTTAATACTATTAGTTTTTCAAAAACGCTGCTTAAACGCTAAACGCTACTTAAAATGCTAGTCAAAATACTAATTTACCGAACATTAGAAATTAACTAGTTAATGTATTAACCTAATCAAAACGCTAAATGCTACCACAAAATGCTGTTGCCAAACACAGCCTTAGTAAATTTCCCAAAATAAATTGCTAGTACAGTTTTTTTTAGGGGGGCTGTCTCATTATTACAACATCAACTTTATTCAGTGCACCACTATCTGTCTACATCAGTTGACTAAAACCACATCATTAGCAAGTACAAACTAAACATTGTCATGGAAATTATGCTGAATCTCGTAAGTGAGTGTGAACGGCTCGATTGCCAAACCTTATCACAGAAGGACCACTTCACTTCTACATAGCTCAGACCTGCTCGATCTACAACCAACAAATTTAACAATGATCTCGATTTTACGTGCATTTGACTATTATAATGTAGTACCAGATGAAGACAATGTATTACAGATATTTTTTTAAAAATCTATGAGTGAAATTAACCAAGGTCATAAAAATCTAGTTTGCCACTCCCTGATGTAAAAATCAAAATTAATTGATATCTAAGGGTTGTTAACTTGTTATCTAGCCCTAATTGCATAGATTCTAACAAATGATATTTTATCATGCGAATCAATTTAAAGAATATTTAGGAGTTGTTTGGTTCAAAAATAGAATAGAATGAAATAAAAAACAAAACCAGTATGGAAATGAATTTTGACTTCTCATTCCTAACATTACTTGTGTGATTCGATACATTAATGGGAAACTTTGATTCCAAAAGCATGGGTGTCTACAAATCAGAGGAAGGGAGTGTTTACTTAAGCCACAGTTGACTATTTGAGTGATTTCTCAACAATGTAATCCCAAGAATATGCAAATCAATGATCCATTCTTATAAAAAAATTAAAATGAGAATGAGCCCAACAACCTACTCCCTTTATAGATATATTATAATAGATAGAAACATGAATATTTGTATAGACAAGCATATAAATATAGATATAAATAAATGATAGTTAAGAGGACGGAAAACATAAAGTTAAGGAAAAAATATTTTCTTCACTAAACTGAAAAATTGTAACTTGCGTCTCCTCTAAGAGCAGTCGTAGCCATCAGAACGCAAGACACATGTGGGGCCTATGTGGCAGCTGCGTGTCAGTTACAGTGTCCTAGCCAAGAGAAATGATGGAATGTCTTGTGTGGGAGAACGCCTTGGCGTTTCTCCTCGCGAGGCTTTTTTTTAAATAATCTTTTTCTAGCATCAAACGGCGCGTTTTGGGATGAGGGTACAGAGTGCGACGCGTTTTGGGCATTCCTCCTCACTGGGCAAATTTATTGATTTGGGGAGATTTTTTTTTTTTTGGGTTATATTGATTGGTATATGTGAGAATTTAATGGTGGGCTTCATAAAAAATATTTAATTCAATTATCCTGGAATAAGTTCCATTGGTTGGGAAAGTAATAGAATGCAAGTTCTTAAAATGTGAAACTTTTATTGATGTGGCAGACCTGAGTTCAAAAATTGAAACTCAGGCTGCAGATGCTCTATCTCTTCATTCTCTCTATAAAAAGATCTTTTTAAAAAGAAAAATCTTGGGTCCCTTCAATTCGCAAAAGACCCCTGGTCCATCTACTCTAGCAAGAGGTTGTTAGCTATAACTGCTTGTGATAAACCCCAATTTTGTGCTTCTTAGACCTCTATTTAGTTACAATAAGGTATATACCAATAGTTTTATACCTGTTCTCAATAAATTTCCTCACTGCTTTATGGAATTAAGTTACTTATTTTGGTCACCTTTAGTATGAGTTTGGCTCATCATTCATTTATGGTCGATCATAAATTTAGAAATTTGGAGAGTGATATGTTTGTGGAGGACAATATGGATGCTATCATATTAAGTGTTGGAGTATGAAGTGGGTATCGTCTTATATTGATAAAAAAGAAAGAATATGAAAGTAGATGTTATCCCACATTGATAAAATTAAAGGGTTTGAGCATGTGTATAAATTTGTGAGTTACTACACCTATTGTGATTTGGTTTTGGGTTAAAACTTTATTTGAGCTTATATGCATGACTCTTTGTTAAAAACCCAATTAATATAAGAAATTTAACGTTATGTCTACTCATTTTGATTAAGAAATACGACAACAACGGAATTTCATGTTTTCGACAGTGATGATCTTCCTTTCAAGTGTATATGTTTAACTCGCTGATATTTAAAAAAGACGCATTGACATTGAATAATGTAGTTGGTGAAAAAATAATACTAAAAGTTTATAGGTGGTCGACAATATATTTACTATTGACTTTTTTTAGAGACAAGGATTTATTTTAATATAGTTTAGATCTATTTTTTTAAGAGATATATATTGATTATAGATGTGATACGGTAGTTTTACTAATCAACATTTCCTTATTTATTTAAGAAAACCTCGAGATGGGTACGTGGATGAAAACGTTTGGTCTATGGGAAAAATAAAGTAGTAAACCTTTTGAATGAGGATTTTTGGACGTTAATAATCGCACTTTACTAGTTCAACACTAACATACCCGCCTTTGATGCTATTTACTATTTTTGAACCGTTGTCGAGTGAATAGAACTGATGTGGATGGTAATTTTGCTAATGTGGATAGGGGCATAGTGTGGTCAGTCCTTTTATACAACCAACCTTCTTACCTATTAAAAATTAGGATTTTTAGAAAATAATAATCTGAGCTTTGGGGTGATGGAAATGAATAATTTGAACTTAAGAAATAGCCGCTAGTGCTTTGAACTTTTGACATTTTTATTGTCAATAATCTATACTATTGAAAAACTATACCCCAATGCTCCCATTTCAGCTCACTGTTGGATAGTTTTTTCAAATATGGATTATTGATAGTAGAAATATCGAGAGTTTGGATCGCTGAGATTTATTTCTTAAGTTCAAATCATTGACTTCCCCTACCCCCAAAGTTCGAATTATTTTTTTCCAAAAACCCTACAAATTATCCTTAACAATATAATAACCAATACCATAAGTATCAACACATAATCAAAGTTTCTTGTTGAGTTCCTTGAACCTTTTAGTTTGAACTGATCATCTCATCCTTGAAAACCTTTACTGCACATTAGCAAAATTACCAATGATGTCATTACTCTGCCAAGTCCAAGTTCTTTTCACTAACTGACAGTAAAGTAAGATTATCTTTATCGAATATTGGAAAGATGAGATTATTATTATCCAAAAACCCTTAAAATAATTCACGGCACATGGAGAAATAATCTAAATTAAAAGGTCCATTCATGATTTAAAAAGATCAAGCAAATTGTGGCTCCTCTATAGTTATACAATAGGTCTTCATTAAATTTATGGAGCTAATATATACAAGAAATATACAAAAATGTCATCCCAAAAGGGTTTTTTTCTTTTTGGTTGGTGACATATTGACATTATACTTTTACAGCCATGAAATATTAGCAGATTTCATAGAGTTTCCTCACACCTAAATGAACTAATTCTTATTGGACCAAATCTTTAAATGTTCCGAACTGAATTACTCAAGCATTTTTCTTTAAAGTTGATTTTTCTAATAAGATGAACTTATTGAACCCGATATGAATCAACCCAAGTCAATTTTAACTAAAATGGTCTGAGTCAAGTTTAAAACTTGATCGTGTTTCATTGACTCGAATATAACCCAATTCAAGATTCATCCGATTAATAAAATAATCTATTAACTACGTCTAAATATATTAAAGTGTCCCCTTGTCAACTTTAGCAAAACAGTAATTTGATGGTTTAGATGTAAAAAGTCCAAAGTTCAGCACTTTCCAGCACTCTCAGAAGTACCAAATATATCATAGTAAAAAAAACAAGACGTGGTTATTGTAATAAGATACATTTTGCCCAGGCATAGGTCACACTACTTCAAATTCACAGGAGGATAGAAAGGTGGGTGGTAAGTACAAATGTACAATATGAAAGCCTTGGGAAATTATCATATTAATAACCAAAATAGCATAGCTTTCAACAATTCACACTTTCGAAAGCTCAATGTTTCCCAAAACAATTAGAATTAGCACAGATGGAGAACGTGTTATGATTCATTTCTCAATTGATTACAGCAAAAGACTGCAGTTTACTTGGCTTGGTCAAATAGGTAGATCGCATCACATAGCTGATTAGTTTTTTTTTTTCCCCCCGTCTTTTACTTTTCGTTCTTGAAGCAAATGCAGGGCCCGCTAGTATTTTGCAGTCTAATAATTTGAAATGGACCCTGTCAAAAAATTTAGAAAAATGAACCGCTTCAAAAGGTTTAGAAAGTAGCCAGTCAAACTCCTTTTCCTCCCTATCACCATCACACCTTAAGGTGGTAATAGATAAGTGGAAATAAAAATAGGTTATATGTTAATAAGATTTTTATATTTGATACACAGAAGTGAAAGTAACTAAAGGAAAATTATGAAGTTATATGTTTATATTAGGGATATATTGGTAAAATTGTCATTTTATACTAATTAAAACTCCCATATACCAAATAAGGAAATGTTAGTACATAAATGAATTTCATTCCTAAAAATGAATTCTCAATCGCACTAATAAATTCATATTTATCAATTCTTAATTATGTATCAAATGCCCCCAAGTACAAGAGAAGTAAAATAATTTATTTTCATATTTAATGTAGGATTTTTTTTTTTTTTTCCTTTTCACTTTTGATCGCATATCCAGATGGAAGGATATATCTAAGGGTTTTACCGACAATGGGATATGGGTTTTGCTAAATTCCTTATGTCGTCCTTATCTTTTTGCATGAAGGGATCCTGCCAAAGATTATTACAATTTTTTTTTTTTTCATTTAGGAGTTCAAAGTTGTTCCGTTTTTGATATGGGCCAAATTTTTTCCTATTTTCTTAAAAAATAATCTAAAAAATTTTATTGTTATCTTTCTACACTTCTTATTTTTATTAATAGCATATGCTTTTCTTTTTTTATTTTTTGGGTTGACAGTCAGGATACTTCCATGAAATTTTTAAGGATACTTTTATACTTTTTTTCAAGAAAAGGAATATATTTCATTAAACAATAATTAGTCATTTGGCATTAACAATGTAAATTTGACACAAATAAATACAATCCTGAATGCCAAAAATAAAATTTCACTCCAAGAAATAATCTGGGGAAGAGACCCACAAATCCATCATAATCTTGTTCAAAAGAGAGATCTGCTCTATTGTAGACTTTTCAGAGGGGATTAATAATCGATAACAAGGATTGCACTCAAGATATTGAAAACCATTGGAGATTCAAGTTGATATCTTCATATGATTCATCCCATAAACATCAGACTAGGAAAAAACAGACAACGACAAAACAAACCAATGACAAAACAAATTTAAACTCCCACGCAACTGTAAAGGTAGATTTTTACTCATATATTCTATAATAATTTGGTGGAGGGACTTAATTCATTTTTGAATAATTTTGTACTACATCTTCACTTATGTAATCTTTTTATTCCAACAACCATTTTTCTTTTAAAAAAACCTAAAACACTGATGTCAATTCTATTCATGATTCTTGTTATTTACAGTTCTTTTTTTTTTTTTTCCTTTTTTTGATTATTAGGACTCTCAAAGAGGGAAGTAGAGTTGAAAGTAAGTTTACAAAGATAAAGCTGATAAACAACACAAAGACCTAATATAAAAAAAACACCTAGTACCACGACCCTCATTGAAACGTGCCAAACCGCAGTTTCTACACCTTGACAGCAAAGTGTGAACAATATTTACAGTTCCTTGCATGTACTAATTCTCAAAGATTTAAGAACTGCACAACTAATGTTAAAAATACGTCTATAATATAGCATATATCCGTGCAAAGTACATTGTTCACACTAGTGTAAACTTATAAGCTTTTTCTAGGGACCACGTTTATATATTACGTCAAGTTTTCGGAATTGAATGTATAGTACCGGAAGCTTCTCCAATTAATTTTTTTCCAAAAAAAAATTCTCTCAAATTAAACTTATAAAAAGACTTCTGTTGGCCCGATTTTGGCTAGTAAAATCACCTTAGAGGGGATGTGAATAGGATGATGATCAATATCGCAAATTAATAGAAATAAAGAGTGGAAAAATAAACGTGGACAAGACACGAGTAATTTTTAACGAGGTTAGCCTCAACCAGGCTTAGTCCCCGCCTAGGGTCCCTTAACTCTAGGATTAACCCGATTATATTAAGAGGGATTGTTACAACTTTAGAGTATACTTTACTCTAAGTTCCAAGTCACAAGTTGAACCCTTCAACTAGACTTGATAGAGTTGGCCCTTCAACTCCATAGTTCTACCCTACTTACAACTTGAACAATACAACTTGAATGATTGTAAAGCAAGATAGAGTACAAAGTATGTAAGTGAGTATTGAGTATAGCAAATGCTTGAGCTCTCTTTCTTGTGTACTCTTCAGCTGCAAAGTCCTCGCTTTTTATAACAAAAAGAGTTGAAGTAGCTGTTACTTTCAAACATGGAGGAAAAATCTTCAGCTGATCCTCAAGCCCTTGGAATCCAGTTTCAAGGCCTTGAACTACAACTAATTTTCAATAACCGTTCCAAATCTTCAACGGCTACTTTCGTGATTTCTAGCAACGGCTAGTTGATGCTAAAAATCTATTAGTGTTGTTGTTGAATTAGTATATTCAGTTTTGATGACAACAAACCCAAGTGTAAAATGCTCTTAAGTAATGTTGCTTCAAGCAAAGTTCTTTTCAATATGCGTCTTAACTTGTTTGCTGAATGTTGAGAACAAGTCTTAAGAACAGGTCTCATACCTTGATGACTCACGCTCATTGATTGTGTGTTAAGATCAGTTCCTGAACTCAAGCAATACAAGAACAACCTGGCAAACAGGCTAGGTGTTTCAAGGACAATCTAGCAAACAGGCCTTTCTGAACTCAAGCGATACAAGAACAACCTGGCAAACAGGTTGGTCTAGGTGGTTAGGGCAGCGTATTTATCTTGAACAAGATGACTGGATCTACAACAAGATGTCTTGGGTAATTTAGGTTTTATTTTTTAGACTCTTGTTAATATGCCAATCTTGAAAAGTCTCTAACTAACCACTCTTGAATTGGTTGCGCTATTTGCTTCAGAACACCAAGTTTGAACAACCCTGTAAACAGGGTACCTAGGGTGTTTCTGAACTGCAACGGCCAAACCCGGTCACTTTGGAAAACTTATTTTGGTTGGCCAAAGGCTCTAATATATTTTGATAAAATTCCAAGACAGCAATTTAAGCTGTAGGAAATCTTTTGATATGAAAATCACTTGGGAGATTTGCAAAACTGATTTTGGAGAATATTTACCAAAATCGAAAATATTTCTCTCTTATCTTTGGAAAGTGATTAATTCAAAATTCAAGTTGAGATTCTTTTCCATGTATTTCACGGCTATTTTTAAGGGGAAAAGATAGTCTTTTATCCTCCAAAATCAAATCCCTACAATATTGGGAAACTCTATCCTCATTGGATCTTTTAGCCGTTGGAATTCTCTGTGCTAAGCAAAAATCTCTCTTTGCTAAACATAGCTGATTTTATCACTTCTCCTTGTTTTTGACCGTTGGATTTTTTGTTTAAAAACTCAACATTTCACTC
Source organism: Carnegiea gigantea (assembly GCA_029747015.1). Taxonomy (NCBI): domain Eukaryota; kingdom Viridiplantae; phylum Streptophyta; class Magnoliopsida; order Caryophyllales; family Cactaceae; genus Carnegiea; species Carnegiea gigantea. The sequence goes on from JAKOGI010000941.1 coordinate 200,174, forward strand.
CCATTCATAAGATGAGAAAAAACGAGAAACATACACAACATACGCAAAAAGGGAGAAGTGCAAAAGTGGTTTTTCTAGTGAGAAGAATTTTTCGAGCTACTCTTGAAAAAAGAAAAACCGAGACAAGTTGTGTTTAAGCTGAGCTTTCAAGATATTGGTATACTAGGACCTCATTGTACCTTACATCTGCTTAAATCAGAAGCACCCCCGTAAGGTGTTTTGTAACCCTGATCTTGGATCAGAAAAGTGAGTGAGTGGTCCTCAGTCGTGTGGACTTTGGACGTGTCCAATCTGGTGAGATTTGGACGTGGTGTAACCTTTCTTAGAAAAGAAGGTTACGTGGTTGCAAGTTGTAACAAGGTGTGTTACATTTGTAACGTGTGAAGCCCGTTAGTGAAAGTGGTTAAATCCTACACGAGGTAGGTCGTGGTTTTTCACACCTCAGTTGGGCTAGAGGTGTTTTCCACGGAAAAATTGTGTGTGCTTTATTTCCGCATTTATCTTGTTGATTTTCGCTTTTGAGCAAATTGAAAACATCTGGTGCAAACAAGTCAGAAGGTTGTTTGTAATTCAAGAACAACCTCTGCAATCAGGAGGGTGTTTGTCAATAAGTACGCGAAAATCGAACACCACAATTCACCCCCCTTCTTGTGGGTAAGTACTCCTAAATTCAACAAGTGGTATCAGAGCAGGTTCTCTCACAAAAGGCTAACACCTTGAGAGATTCTGAAGATGAGTACACCACAAGGAATCCTTGAAGGGCAATCCATTGCTCGCCACCCTATTTCAACGGCCATCATTATAGTTGGTGGAAGAATAGGATGGAGAACTATATTCAGGCAGAAGATTATGAGTTATGGATGCTCATCAAGAACGGGCCCCTTGTTCCCACCAAGGTGCTTGAAGATGGTAAGAAGGTTCCCAAGGAACCCATAGAGTTTGATGCTGAAGACTATAAGAAAATGGAAAAGAATGCCAAGGCCAAGAAGCTATTATATTTTGGCCTAGGTCCAGATGAATATACACGTATCTCGGAGTGTGAGTCAGCCCAGGAGATATGGAATGCCCTCCAAGTAGCTCATGAAGGAACAAGTCAAGTCAAACAATCACGTATTGAGCTACTCATGAGGCAATATGAGTTGTTTGATATGGGTGATCGTGAGAACGTGATGGATATGTACACACGCTTCACCCACATAACAAACGAGCTAAAATCCCTGGGAAAATCCTTCACCACAGAAGAGCTGGTGAGGAAGATTCTAAGGATTTTGCCTCGGTCTTGGGAAGCGAAGGTGACAGCCATCCAAGAAGCTAAAGACATGAACAAGATCACCCTCGACGAGTTGATTGGCAATCTTCAAACCTATGAACTCAGAAAGAACTCACAACAAAAAGAGGAGCAGAAGAAGGATCGTGGGCTTGCCTTGAAAGCACAAGAGGATGATGACTCTGACCTTGAGGATGAAGAGATGGCCTTAATGACACGAAAGTTCAAGAAATTCTTCAAAAAGGTCAAAGAAAACAGCAGAAGAAAGGACTTCAGTAAATCCAGAAACACCCCTCGAGAACAGTTCACAGGGTGTTTTAAATGTGGCAAACCAGATCACCTTGTGAAAAACTGCCCTCTGCTTCGAGAAGAGCAGGAGTTCGAACAACCCAGAAAACAGGTTCGAAAACAACCTGTGAACACCTCAGGCAAAAGATTCTCGAAGGCTATGCTTGCTGCCTGGGGAGACTCTTCTGAGGATGAAGGTGAATCTGAAAGTGAAGGAGATGCTGTAGCTCTCATGGCACAAAGTGACTCAGACTCAGATGATGAATCCACAAACAGCTTGACTGATCTCAAGAACAAGGTACGTGGTCTCAATAAAGCAACTCTCGAAAAACTTTTGTATACCTTGATGGATACTTGTGCTGAATTGAAACGAGATGTCCGAGACCTAGAACTAGAAAATGAGATCCTTAAGAATGAGAAACTTGAGGCTGAAAGAGAAATTCTAGCTTCACATCAAACCATAAATGACCTTAGGGAGACCTTGATCTTGAACGAAGTAAAATATACCACCAATCAAGCCAAGGCTGAAAAGGAAACCCTTGAGCTTAAAGAAAAGGTTGAAGTTTTGCTTGCTGAAAACAAGAACCTGTCGGCTAAAGCAAAACACACAGAACACGACCTTGCCACAAACAGGTTGTGGAACAAGTCCTCACAAGCCCTTGATTGGTTAAACACTCACCACAGTCGAAACAAAAAGGGACTTGGATATAAGCCTAAACGAACCGTTTACCCAATCCATAGAAAGTATGTGGGATTACCTGAAAACATTGTTTGCTTTCATTGTGGTAAAACTGGTCACTATCAATATTCATGTCCTTCAAGAAGGTATGCCATTGAAAAGAATGAAAGGTATGTGAAACAAATCTGGATTAGGAAAGATGAGCTTTATTTGTCTAAAAGAATGGGACCCAAGTGGATCTGGGTTCCCAAAACTAACCCTTGATTTGTTTTGCAGGCTGAAGTGAGAGAGAACAACCCCACAAACAACCCAGCAAACAGGGTAAGAAACACCCTGACAAATAGCTCAGAAAATAACCTTGAAAACAGGCAGCTGTGGTGTGTTGATAGTGGGTGTTCGCGGCATATGACCGGAGAAAAATCAAACTTTCTCTCACTTACAGCTTCAACCGGTGGGAGCGTGGCTTTTGGAAAACGGCAAGTCTGGGACAATTGTCAGTATAGGTAGCATTGGTAAAACTCTCTCCCACTCAATTGATAATGTGCACTTAGTTGTTGGTTTAAAGCATAATTTACTAAGTGTGTCCCAACTGTGTGACAAGAACAATCTAGTGGTGTTCTCACGAACACATTGCTTGGTTGTCAATGCCAACACAGGAGACGTTGTGTTAAAGGGGAAGCGTCACAAAAATGTTTACAAAGTTTGTATTTCCACACTTCTCCAAAACAACCTGACTTGTTTGAGTGCTGTGAATGATGATATAATGCTCTGGCACAAGAGACTAGGTCATGCGAGCCTTACTCTTTTAAACAAACTTGTTTCCAAAGACTTGGTTGTTGGACTACCTTCCATCAAGTTTAATGATGACAGGGTATGTGAAGCTTGTGCAAAAGGAAAACAAGTCAGATTGTCTTTTAAATCAAAAAGGTGTGTTAGCACTACCCGACCTCTTGAATTATTACACATTGATCTATGTGGTCCTATGAGGATAACAAGTAGAGGTGGGAAGAGGTATGTGCTTGTCATAGTGGATGATTACTCTCGATTTACTTGGACCCTGTTCTTGGCCTCCAAGGATGAAACTTTTGAGAATTTTATTGCCCTTCTCAAAAAGGTTGAAAAGAGAGTAGGACACTCATTGGTTAGCTTGAGGTCTGATCATGGTACTGAATTTGAAAATGCAAGTTTTACAGAATTTTGTAATACGCATGGTGTTATTCATAACTTCTCGGCCCCAAGAACACCCCAACAGAATGGGGTGGTTGAGTGCAAAAATCGCACCCTAGAAGACATGACTAGGACAATACTTATTGCTAGTGGTCTTCCAAGGGACTTTTGGGCAGAAGCTTTGAACACATCATGTTACATTATGAATAGATGTATGATTAGACCTATTTTGAACAAAACTCCCTACGAACTCTTCAAAGGCAGAAAGCCCAACATTATGCATTTAAGAACATTCGGTTGTAGGTGTTTTGTGCATAATAATGGGAAGGATGCTTTAGGAAAGTTTGATCCCAGGAGTGATGAGGCAATATTTCTCGGTTATTCCTCTCACAGCAAGGCATACAAAGTCTTTAACAAAAGAACCTTGTGCGTTGAGGAAAGTGTGCATGTGCTTTTTGATGAATCTAACACTTTGGATAAGAATGGTGCACAGGAAGAAGAGTTTGAATTAAGTCTTATCCGAAAAGAAGTGTTGCCCCATGAGAGACAAGGTAAGAACACCATGGAGACAACAGGCCCAGAAGTTGTTCCTCAAAACGGCAGGCAAGGTGAACACCAAACAGGGAGAAACACCGTTGAACCCTGTTCGGGACCATGTTCTTCAGGAACAGGCTTACAAACAGGTGCAGAAACAGGCTTAGGAGGTGTTCGTGAGCCTGATTCTCCAAATATTCCGGCTAGAGTAGAGCATGTGTCTGTGGATCCACTTACTCCACGACCATGGAAGCACCATAGTTCACACCCCCTTGATCAAATTCTGTCTGATATTAACAGTGGAGTGCAAACTAGGTCTAAGCTTAAGAATTTCTGTGCTTTCTGTGCTTTTCTCTCTAACATTGAGCCAAAGAATGTGAATGAAACTCTTGCAGATTCAGATTGGGTCACGGCAATGCAAGAAGAGCTCCATCAATGTGAAAGAAACAGAGTATGGCACCTGGTACCTAAACTTACAGAGAGAACAATCATTGGAACCAAGTGGGTGTTCCGAAACAAACTGGATGAGTCAGGAGCAGTCACTAGGAACAAGGCACGGCTGGTTGTTCAAGGGTATAACCAAGAAGAAGGGATCGATTATGAAGAAACCTTTGCACCAGTTGCTAGAATTGAGGCTATTCGAATCCTAATAGCCTTTGCAGCTCATATGGAAATCAAGCTATATCAAATGGACGTGAAAAGTGCATTCCTAAACGGATACCTTAAAGAAGAGGTGTATGTCAAACAACCCCCTGGTTTTGAAAACAGTGAATTTCCTAACCATGTTTTCAAACTTGACAAAGCTCTTTATGGTTTAAAACAAGCTCCTAGAGCTTGGTATGAACGTTTGTCAAGTTTTTTACTTGAAAATAATTTTAGAAGAGGCAAGGTAGACAATACCTTGTTTCTAAAATCTAAGGGGAACATTTATTGATTGTCTAAATATATGTTGATGACATTATATTTGGTGCAACTCATCATGATTTATGCAATGAATTTTCAAATATGATGAGGAGTGAGTTTGAGATGAGCATGATGGGTGAGCTTAACTTTTTCTTAGGCTTACAAATCAAGCAAACTCCAAACGGCACCATGATCCATCAACAAAAGTATATTAAGGAGTTACTTAAGCGTTTTGAGATGGAGTCAGCCAAATCCATAGACACTCCTATTTCTCCTTCAACCAAGTTGGTTATGGATGATGAGAGTCTCTCAGTTGAGGAGAAACTCTATAGGGGCATGATTGGGTCACTCCTATACCTAACCGCTAGTAGACCGGATATTATTTTTAGTGTTGGTTTATGTGCCCGTTTTCAGTCTAATCCTAAGGAAACTCATCTTAAAGCTGTTAAACGGATACTAAGATATTTGAAGCATACACCCAATTTAGCTTTATGGTATCCTAGAGGTTGCAATTTTGATCTTGTTGGATATGCTGACGCTGACTATGCTGGATTCCTAGTTGATAGAAAGAGTACCTCAGGTATGGCTCACTTTCTTGGACCTTGTTTGGTATCTTGGGCTACCAAGAAGCAACATTCAGTTGCCATGTCCACAGCAGAAGCTGAATATGTTGCAGCAGCTTCATGTTGTGCTCAACTGTTGTGGATAAGACAACAGCTTAAGGACTTTTGTGTTGACACTGGATGCATTCTTATTTTTTGTGATAATACAAGTGCAATTAACATTGCCAAAAATCCATGTCAAGATAAAAAAACAAAGCATATTGACATTCGACATCATTTCTTGAGAGATAATGTTGAAAAGGGTTTAATTTCTATGAATTTTTGCACAACGGAAAATCAAATTGCTGATATATTCACTAAGGCACTAGCTAGAGATCAATTTGAGAGAAATAGACTGGAACTAGGGTTGGTAAGAACACCCTGAGATACTTGTTTCTAAGACATGAACTAGGTTTGGTAAAAACAACCTCTACACCCTGTTCTCTCCCCTTGTTTGCAAATCTTATTAGCAACTGATGTGATTTATGTACAATGAGTGCATACACTCGAATTGCGTGCATTTTTTTTTTTAATTTATACAAAGAGTGCAGCATAAGGGGATGTACTAAGGATCACTGGAGCAGCTCTACCACCCCTAGTACCAATGAGTCAAATCAAGATCAAACGGCGAAGAACAGGCAGGTATCTTGATCGAACGGAAAGAGCAGGTACGTCCCTTGGTTGTTCGATGCATATGGGAATGTGTTTTCTTTAAACCTCCCTCCTTACCAAGGCACACGCCTTTAATGTTCTCACCCGTTGCAAACCTAGAGATCTTTAAAAGATTTTGAGTGCTCTCTCTCTCTTTAAATGCCCTGTTCTCAGTTCGTCTTTTCATCTGACTTCATCTCGCTCAAAAGCAAACCCTGCAAACAGCCTTAAACCCTAATCTCTCTCCTCTAGCAACAATGGCTTCCAACAGCACCGCTCACTCAAAAGCCCTGGTTCTTGCGTCCTCAATCTCTGCTCCCCCTCGCCCAATCCTGTACAAGCCTTTCAGATTTCTAAAAAGCTTGTCCCTAAAGTCAGTAGAGATAGGGATGGACGATATTTCCTTCAATTGTAGAAGGGAATTGGTGTTTCTTGTGGGGTCAATTGCATGTCCCATTAAAGTAGAGTCGAAGGGTGCACCATCGGGGCCTCAAGACAAAATCTTGGAAACCCCTGAAGGGTTTAGTGATAATTTCGAACCCTGTTCTTTTGGGCTGTTTCCTGAAACAGTGCCAGAAACAGGGAAAGACTCTTTTGACGCCGTGTGTGTGGAGGATCTGAATGTCGATTTCCGAGGGAATTCGAATGAGACATCAGAGGAGAGTCAGGAGAAGGATTCTCTCCCTGAGGCTGAACTCACTACTCTGGTTGCTTAAACCGGAGAGAAAAGGAAAAGGGTAAAACTAGTGGCCAGGCGCAGCAAAACGCCAAGAGCAAGGCCACAACCAAGGTCTCAGCCCTCTCAAACTCCCTCTCCTCCAAAATCCTCCAAGCCTTCTCGCAAATCTGCAAGAATAGCTTTTTAACCTGCTCCCCGTATCTCCAAACCCTCTGCTCCAATCATCGAGGAGATTTCCTCTTCTTCTACCAAGGGGTTCTCGAGTTCTAACTCTGAGAACACCTCTTTCCAACAGGGGACACCGGTGTTCTCCGAGTCCTCTGAAGATCAAGCCCCTCAAAAATCAACCTCTAAACCTGCTGTGAAGCCCTCTCCTGCAAACTCACCCCTCAAAAGAAAGCCCAGAACAGCTCCCCTACCAGACGTTACCACCTCTGTTCCTCCTCCCAAACACCCAAAGAAGTCCACTTCCTCTCCTATGTCTGACAAGCATGCGCAATTGCTTAAGCGTAATGTCGTCAGGGGGAAGGTAGTGAAAGTACGTTTTTTCGAGGAACAGGATCTGGGGGTGTTCCTGAACAAGTTGCAAGTCCAAGGCTGACTCGACTTGTTTGCAAACACCCAGTTGGGGTGTTCTGTGCCTGAGTTGGCTGAGTTTTATGCCAAGTGTAGTGTCACCAAAGGGGTGGTGACAAGTTTTGTGAATGGGCAAGGCATTAAGGTTGATGCGCCCACACTTAGGAAAATATTGGAGGTGCCCTCACAAGGCTTTGCTGTGTATGTGAGGGAAGACAAGACTGCCCTGGCAACAGCCAGGCTCCTAGAGGTGTCCCAACGCCTCAGTCAGAAACAGGGCCTGAGAACACCCCTCTCGGTTAAGAAGGGTGAAATGACCTCCCTGCACCAACTACTGTTTATGTTCACCATCAAGAACATAATTCCGTGAGGTCAAAGGCGAAACTCAGCAGATGCCCTCGATCAATGTCTGGTGGACCTACTGGATCGGGAGGAACCAATAAACCTCCCTGCAATCATGATTCGCCCCATAGGGCGAATTGCGAACACCACCTGAGCCTATGATCTTGGCTATGGGTTTCTGCTGATAAGGGTGTTTGAGCACTTTGGGATAGCACTCACACGGAGAGTGGCGGCCCAAATCATTGATGAGATTGGGATTAACACCCTGCTAGGGTGTGGCTATGAGGTTGGCGAAGGGTCAGTCTCCAAACAGGGTCGTCGACCACCTCGACCACCTGTTTCTGGGCAACCTTCCATCAAGGTTGAGGCTGTTCTTGAGGACAATGCTCGCCTCAAGGATGAGCTCTCCGCCGTCAAGGCTGCTCTTGCTGAGGAACAAGCCCTCTCCGCCAAACGCCATGAAGATTTGCTTGCCCTTCTCTCCACCCTTGCCCCCAGCATTCCTCCTCTGCAAACGAAACCACCCCCTGCTCCCTGATTGTCTAGGCTGGTCTCTAGTCTCCTCCTCCTCCTCTCTTAGTTTTGTTGTTTTGGCATTGTACTACTTTTCTTTGCAATGAAATATCTATTTGCAATGCTTTATATGCTTTTCTTGCAACCGTCCTGTTGTTCTTGCTTTTTAATGATGCCAAAAGGGGGAAGAATAGTGTAACCTATTGACAAAGTATGACGAATGAGCCTGACCTTGACTCGATAGGGTGGGTTGACCTCTAACTCCTTGTACCTACGTGGATCCCTATCAGCATTCAATTTTTTTTAATATGGACACTTGGTTTGTCATCATCAAAAAGGGGGAAATTGTTGAATTAGTATATTCAGTTTTGATGACAACAAACCCAAGTGTAAAATGCTCTTAAGTAATGTTGCTCCAAACAAAGTTCTCCAAACAGGCATACACTGTTATTTTCAATATGCGTCTTAACTTGTTTGCTGAATGTTGAGAACAAGTCTTAAGAACAGGTCTCATACCTTGATGACTCACGCTCAAGTCAAGAACACCACCTCGATGAGTTGATTGTGTGTTAAGATCAGTTCCTGAACTCAAGCAATACAAGAACAACCTGGCAAACAGGCTAGGTGTTTCAAGGACAATCCAGCAAACAGGCCTTTCTGAACTCAAGCGATACAAGAACAACCTGGCAAACAGGTTGGTCTAGGTGGTTGGGGCAGCGTATTTGTCTTGAACAAGATGACTGGATCTACAACAAGATGTCTTGGGTAATTTAGGTTTTATTTTTTAGACTCTTGTTAATATGCCAATCTTGAAAAGTCTCTAACTAACCACTCTTGAATTGGTTGCGCTATTTGCTTCAGAACACCAAGTTTGAACAACCCTGTAAACAGGGTACCCAGGGTGTTTATGAACTGCAACGGCCAAATCCGGTCACTTTGGAAAACTTATTTTGGTTGGCCAAAAGCTCAAATATATTTTGATAAAATTCCAAGACAGCAATTTAAGCTGTAGGAAATCTTTTGATATGAAAATCACTTGGGAGATTTGCAAAACTGCTTTTGGAAAATATTTACCAAAACCGAAAATATTTCTCTCTTATCTTTGGAAAGTGATTAATTCAAAATTCAAGCTGAGATTCTTTTCCATGTATTTCACGGCTATTTTTAAGGGAAAAAGATAGTCTTTTATCCTCTAAAATCAAATCCCTACAATATTGGGAAACTCTATCCTCATTGAATCTTTTAGCCGTTGGAATTCTCTGTGCTAAGCAAAAATCTCTCCTTGCTAAACATAGCTGATTTTATCACCTCTCCTTGTTTTTGACCGTTGGATTTTTTGTTTAAAAACTCAACATTTCACTCCCATTCTGAGATGAGAAAAAACGAGAAACATACACAACATATGCAAAAAGGGAGAAGTGCAAAAGTGGTTTTTCTAGTGAGAAGAATTTTTCGAGCTACTCTTGAAAAAAGAAAAACCGAGACAAGTTGTGTTTAAGCTGAGCTTTCAAGATATTGGCATACTAGGACCTCATTGTACCTTACATCTGCTTAAATCAGAAGCACCCCCGTAAGGTGTTTTGTAACCCTGATCTTGGATCAGAAAAGTGAGTGAGTGGTCCTCAGTCGTGTGGACTTTGGACGTGTCCAATCTGGTGAGATTTGGACGTGGTGTAACCTTTCTTAGAAAAGAAGGTTACGTGGTTGCAAGTTGTAACAAGGTGTGTTACATTTGTAACGTGTGAAGCCCGTTAGTGAAAGTGGTTAAATCCTACACGAGGTAGGTCGTGGTTTTTCACACCTCAGTTGGGCTAGAGGTGTTTTCCACGGAAAAATTGTGTGTGCTTTATTTCTGCATTTATCTTGTTGATTTTCGCCTTTGAGCAAATTGAAAACATCTGGTGCAAACAAGTCAGAAGGTTGTTTGTAATTCAAGAACAACCTCTGCAATCAGGAGGGTGTTTGTCAGTAAGTACGCGAAAATCGAACACCACAATTCACCCCCCCTCTTGTGGGAAAGTACTCCTAAATTCAACAGTTGTTTTTAAGCCAAGCAACAACAAGAATTGAATTTCAAAAGATATGGTCATATTTAGAGAACCATAATTTCATATTCAAATTTGAATCACACAATATAATATTATAAAGATTACATATTCAAATTTGAATATTAAACAATCTCAAAGATATTGTGACACCTTATATAAAGTTAATTAAGTAATATTAATATTCCAACATCCACTTCAAAAATATAGCACATTTAAATAATAATAATTATTAAGATAATTCAAATATAACATGATGAATATATCAATTGATTAATCTCTTTTTGTCTTTCATCAAAATATATTAATAAAATATATTGTAAGCTTACGGAAGCCAACAATCTCTCCCTCTTTGATGAAAGACAAAACCCAATAAAAATTACATATCAATATAATTTTAAATGATACACCACGAAAGCTTTTCAAATGCTCTCCTCCTTTTTGTATTTCATCAAAAAGGTAGCATAAGAAGGAGAAAGAAAAATCAAAGCGTGAAAAGAAAATTATGGCAAACACATGTAGCTCCTCAAAAAATCGATGCTATATAAGGATGCTTCCCCTTAATTTAAGGCACTCATGAAAAAAATATAAGGGATTAAACACTAACATTTTGATCAAATCATATATTCTAATATGCATGCATTGACTTGATATTCTCATGAGGATTGCAATGGATCAACATATTAATATAACAATTCTCTCCCTTCAAGAATAAATCAAGGTTATGGTGGAATAATCAAGTAATATAATTCTTCTCTTATAGAAAGAAGCAAGATCATGTATGTGAATATTAGAAATCATAATAGTTATAGACCCCAAAAAGATCACATACAAGATATCAACTAAGCATAAACAATTACATGTCATAATAGCATAGCATATGATGGAATATTAATCATGCTCACCTTCTAAAGATAATTAAGCAAATTAAAACTCAAACATTTGAAAATCAAATTTCTCAAATAGAAAGTAAACCATGCAAAGATAACATCACCTTCTATTTGGTAATAATTCAAATTTTGATTTCTATTCATATTGTTGAAGCAAAAAATCCAACCGTTGATTCAGTTGCACCAAAATCTTCAGTTTCTGCTTATAGTTCAAGGCCTTGTATTTCAGGACCTATTATTTTATCCTCCTTTGATCATAAAGCAATTTCCATGGGTACTTCAACATTTCTCGGGCATCCAATTTTGCAATTTCATGCTTTATTTTCATATGGATGCAAAAATGCCCTGTAAAACAAACTTACACCTTTCTTAAAACACATTTAGAAAATTTAGGTCCATAATTGTAATTATGCGCCATTATGGATGACCTTGTTACTTTTAGTACCCAAATTTGTATGCTACTAGGACCATTTCTTTTAATAGGACAATGAGTTGAAATATATCCTATTTTACAACAATAATTGCAAGTAATAGACGTCTTACTTTTCTAGTAAGTCAATTTAATAAGGAAGTTTTTATAACACTTATTTTTATTGAATGGATTAAAACCGATTCCTTCTTTGTTAAATGACACCTTTTGTGTGCCAAGAATTTTATTTAAATTCTTTTCTCCTTTTGAAAAATTTAAGACAATTTTTTTAGGATTGGCACACTTGACTTGGAGCTCATCCTTTTCTTTCTTAAGAAGGACAACTTTCTCTTGAAAACTTTTTAAATCATTAGACACTAAATCATTTGATTCTCAAAATTCAACATTTTCTTGAGACAATTCAAAATTCTTTTTTTTTTTCAAATCTTTAATTTTGGAAATGTGTCCTTCTTGATGTCTAATATAATAAACTAAGGCTTTTATTAACTTACGTTTAGAATAATTGTGAAGAGAGTCATATACCTCATCCAGAATGCCATATTCCATTTCCTCATCTTCTTCTTCATCATCACTTGTGTAAGCATCATCATCATTATTGTCACTTGCATCCCGATCTTTAACTTCTTCATTTGCCATTAGACAAAAATGAGGAATCTCTTTTTCATCACTCAAGTTGCTAAGCATATATATTGCCCCTTCTTGATGAATTCGGATTTTCTTGGCTTGTTTCTTTATACAGTAATGTAAGTTTTCCCCAAAAATCTTTAGCTATCTCACAATAGCAAACATGGTTAAATATTTCATCATTTAGAGCACATTACAAAATATATAGAACTCTAGAATTTTTCTTAAGCATCTCGTAGTCCTCTTGAGTGCATTCACTCTTTGACTTGTTGACAGTACTTTCATCATTTTTTGTCCAATTTAGTATAAAAGGACCATTTGAAATGATCTCCCAAAAGTCAAAATCGATGGATCCAATAAATGATTTCATCCTGAACTCCCAAAGAGAAAAATTAGTTCCATCAAATATTGGAGGACAATTGATAGAAGCATTTAATAAACTAGCTACAGATGGTCAAGTCTTAAAATAATAGCTGCTACTCTGATACCCATTGTTGGCTCAATTTTGGCTAGTTAAATCACCTTAGAGGGGAGTGCCAATAAGGTGATGATCAATATTGCAAATTAATCAAAATAAAGAGTGGAAAGATAAATGTGGACAAGACACGAGTAATTTTTAACGAGGTTAGCCTCAACCAGGCTTAGTCCCTGCCTAGAGTTCCCTAACTCTAGAATTAACCCGATTATCTTAAGAGGGATTGTTATAACTCTAAATTACATCTTACTCTAAGTTCCAAGTCACAAGTTGAACCTTTCAACTAGGCTTGGTAGAGTTTACCCTTCAACTCTATAGTTCCACCCTACTTACAACTTGAACAATACAACTTGAATGATTATAATGCAAGTTAGAGTACAAAGCATGCAAGTGAGTATTGAGTATAGCAAATGCTTGAGCTCACTTTCTTGTGTACTTTTCAGCTGCAAAGTCTTCCCTTTTTATAACAAAAAGAGTTGAAGTAGCCGTTACTTTCAAATATGGAGGAAAAATCTTCAGCTAATCCTCAAGCCCTTAGAATCCAGTTTCCACCCCTTGAACTGCAACTAACTTTCCGTAACAGCTCTAAGTCTTCAACCGCTACCTTGCTGATTTCTTGCAACGGCTAGTTGATGCTAAAAATCTGTTAGTGCTGTTTTTAGGCCAAGCAACAACTAGAATTGAATTTCAAAAGATATGGCCATATTTAGAGAATCATAATCTCATAATCAAATTTGAATCACACAATATAATATCATAAAGATTACATTTCAAATTTGAATATTAAACATCTCAAAGATATTATGAGACCTTATATAAAGTCAATTAAGTAATATTAATATTCTAACATACGCTTCAAAACTATGGCGCATTTAAACAATAATAATTATTAAGATAATTCAAATATAATGTGATGAATATGTCAATTGATTAATCTCTGTTTGTCTTTCATTAAAATATATTAATAAAATATACTGTAAGCTTAAGGAAGCTGATAATTTCTATGGTCGCTAAAGTCACTGATCCAATTGTTGTCTTGATGATAAAAAAGGAAGATAGGAGGAACTAATTGGAAGGCAAAAGGACTGAACTAGTTCTCTTATCTCTGTAGGAGGCAAAATTTTTCTAACCAATCAAGGCTTATCACGTGGAAAGTTAGACACTTTTATTTCGGTCAATAATAGTCCATCATGTGTCCAATTAAGGGTGTGTTTGGTACAGTTGAAAATCATTCTCCTAGAAAATTATTTTTCATGTAAAATAATTTTCAAGTTATATTTTCAGTTGTTTGGTAAAAGTGGAAATGAAATTTCTAGAAAATAAGTGCAATTACCAAAAAATGAACAAAAAAGCTAAAAAGAGATACATTAGTGAAAAAAAAAGTAAGTAAAATATTTAGAAATATGAGAATTTATATTTTGTTCTTTGGGGAATTATATTACGATAGTGGTGTCATTCAGATCAAAGTTGCTACAATATGTACATTTGTCAATTTTTTTGATCTTACCTACTGCCAACAATTTGATGCTAGCAACGCTTATCGATTCCCAATTTCGAATAGGAATCGAAACAAATAAGAGGAAAAACCTAGTGTGTTTCTCTATCTTCTTAATCCGGACGATAAATTGCAGAGCGTTTAAGATTTCGATGAAATCATAGTTGTTAGATTCACCGACGTCGATATCGGTATCGGTATCGGCATCGGCATCGGCATCGGCATCGGCATCTGCATCAGGATGATATAGTTTCGTTAATTTTTAATATGCTACCTTAATCTTCGAACTATGTCACTGCTTTAATCTTCGAACCATAGGTCAAGAAAATAGACACAGAAGAGAGAAGAAATGTGAAACTGCGTGAGCAGCAAAGAAACATAAAATCAACTTGTTCATTCTAGGGAAAATTATTTTCCCCTTAAAACAAATTTACCCTCCTTGTTTTACCAAACATCGTAAATAAAAAAATCATTTTCTGAAAAAATGATTTTCACCCCTACCAAACACACCCTAAGTATGAAGGTTTATTGAATAAAAGTTTTAATACAAATATATTTTGGCCAATTAAAAGATGACACATGTCACATATGATGTAGAAATTTAGTGGTTATTCCTTTTTGCTTGAAAAAGGACAATTATCTATAAAATGAGACTAACCCTAGCTTAGCTTTCTCTATAAACATAAAGCTTTCCCCCTTCAGTTGGATCTGCATTATGAAGAACTCACACGAGTTCAAGCACTCTAAACACGTGTCGTTCACTCCCAGAGATCAAATATTGATTGACTTAAGCCTCTTAAGCGCTTTATAAAGATCAAATTCATTTAGGGGCGCTATTTGGTAAGATAAATGGAATGGAACTTGAACCCTTAGGTGTCAAGTTCCACTCTTTTGTATTTGGTGAGCAGTTTAAGAGGATGGAACTTGAAACTTAGGAGTATCAAGTTCCCCCAATCTTAAGGAACTCGAACCCTTCCATTTTCAAAGGAGTTCCAGTCCCCAACCCTCTGGAATCAACAACATCAGCATCATCATCATCATCATCATCATCATTATTATTATTATTATTATTATTATTATTACTATTAACATTAATGATATAATTATTAATAATATTAATAATAAGTATTATTGTAATTATTATTTATTGCCATTGATATTAATAATAATTATTAATTCTTATTACTAATATTAATAAATAATTACAATTATAATTATAATTATTAATTATTAATATAATATTAATCATTACTATTATGATTAATAATAATTATAATTATAATTACAATTACTATTTATTACTACTAATACTAATTAATAATTATAATTATAATTATTCTGATCAATTATTATTAGTAATATTAACTATTATTAGTATAAATTTTAATTTTTATTATTAATTTTTATTAATATTTATAATTAATAATTAATAATACTAATTAATAATTATAATTACAATTACAGTTATTAATTATTACTACTAATATTAACTAATGATTATAATTATAATTATAATTATTAATTATTATTAGTAATAATTATTAATGTTATTATTAATTATTATTTTTATTACTAATAATTATTATTAATAATATTTATAATTAACAATAATTAAAAATATTAATATTAATATCAATATTAATAATTATTGTGATTATTATTATTTATATTAATAATATTTATTATTGTAATTATTATGATTAATATTGGTAATTATTATGATTAATTTTTAATATTGCTTAATAATAATATTATTAATAATTATTTTTAATGTTAGTAATAACAATAATTATTAATTATTAATTATTATTAATATTAATAATAATTATTATGATTAGCAATAATAATGTTGATTATTATTATTGTTAATTATTATTATTAATATTACTATTATTGTCATTATTAATCATTATTATTATTTTTTAGAAAACAAATTTGATTCCATTCTATAATTTACTGCCAAATAATAAGGGTTGAAACTTGAATTTATTCCTTTTCTCTCCAAACACATGAGTTTAGGATTAAAATTCCAACCTTCATCCCTCAAGGATCATTCCTTGATTTTATTCCCTTTCATTTTTCTTCACCAAACAGGACTTTAAGACTATTCAAGGAAATCGAATCAAAGGACCTGTTCTTGTAATAGTTATCTAGAGATTGTACCCATTCTTTGTAAATAAAAAAAATTGAATTTGCTTCTCAATTTCTTGTCTAATTTATTTTAGGCTTGAAAAGTGTGTGTATAAAGTTTGACATGCTCGATAGGACATTCTCTGCCTCTCGTCCCTTTCTTTGATACACAAGCTCTACACTTATTCGAAGACAACATGGCCCCTAAGAACGTCATCCCTCAATATTCAAGGAAAGTTATCCGGTCCACATCTTAGGGATCAATAACTACTAGTGTTTCATCTAACTGAGTCATAACTAGAAATATGGTAAAGGCTACAACTGCAATTCCCATAAAACAATCTGTTGAGACTGCACCATCGCTGTTGCATAAAACACAAAATCTTGACTCTAACTTGCCTGAAGGAGTAAACTAAATCGCTTGTATTTCTTTGAAGCAAAATTTCGTTGTTGGCTTTAACATCACACAACAAATAGTTCTCATGGCTTGGATGGGCTCCAAGCCTATGTCAACCCCACCTTTCAATCTTTTGCTGTAGAAGATCATGGCTATGCTGGTGATGACTCTTCACCAACATCTCCAAGGGAGTCATTGTTCTCCCAGTCAGAGACCATATTCTCTAATACTATTATTATGCCAATCATGGCAGTAGAGGCAACCAACTTAGAGGAAAAGCTCGCAAGCATGAAGGCAGCATTAGAGAGACTCAATAAGGAGACCCTAGATAAAGACTCCCAAATCAAGCATCAAAGCATATTGCTACTTTGATGATGAAGTTAGAAAAACGACCATTACAATACTCTAAAAAAGGCTTGGATCGTGAAGAGTCTAATAAGGAGTCCAATCATAGTGAAGACTCTAATGTTGAACACATGAAAGGGAAGGAATCCTCATTGGGCTTAGTGTATGCTGAACATATGCGAACCCTAGTTGCAAATGTTATTAAGGCTTACTAGGGGGAGGATCTCGCAAGGCACATTTATACATGAAGCCTTATGCGAAAAGGATTGATTTCCTCTGTGTGCCACATGGCTACTAACCCCCTAAGTTCAACCAATTCGATGGTAAGTGCAACTGTAAACAGCACATTACACATTTCATTGAAGCATGCAGTAATGTTAGGACTAACCGGGACTGGTTGGTGAAGCAGTTCACTCAATATCTTAAAGGAATCACTTTCAACTAATATACGAACTTGGAGCTCAAATTCATTAATAATTAGAAACAAATAGAATAACAGTTCCTGAATAGATTCCACAACACTTAATGCACTATTAGTATTATTTTATCTGACAAATACTAACCAATAGAAGAATGAACCACTCGTTGATTACTTCAGCTACTAGAGATCTCTATGTCTCGAGTGTAAGAATCATTTGTCCAAAGCCTCTACTACTGAGATGTGCACTCAAGGCATGGAATGGGACTTGCTGTATGTTGTACAGATGAACAAGTGGAGGACATTTTAGGAATGGAGTATTAAAGCCCATGACATGGAGATGATGCTTGCAAATCATCGTGGTAAGTTATCTTCCACATATGAATTCAAAAAGGACAAAGGTGATTCAAAGAAGAGTTCTAAGCCCTCAAAGACATCAACAAAGGAAGATATGACTATTCCACTGGAGAACCCATGCGAATTTTAAGGAAGTCCAGGTTAGAAGGAAAGAAAGCTTCGTACCCTAAAGAGATAGTAAAGAAGCATCCCACATTATAACCGCTTCGGAGAAGAAGTAAATGTCCCCTGATTCAGACTTGTCAGGAATGTTGGATGGCCTACTTCAGAACAAAATCATCAAACTCCCTAAACCAAAGCAACCAGTAGATGTGGAAGGACAAATAACCTAAAGTACTATCAATATCACAAGTCATTAGTCACCCTATAATGAAGTGCACTACACTTAAAGAACGTATCATGCAACTACAAAGGAAGGGAAAATCATATTAAACTTAGATGACACTACTGAGAATAATTTCATATGCACCTAACTGGAGTACCCCTCGTCTTCACCAGGGAAAGATTTGATCCAACCCCACTGAGGGGTCAGGTCTAATATCACTCGTTCTCTAAGAATGGAGCTATTCATACTGCAATTTGGCAGTTTGAAGGTGATGGCGATTCCAAATGATAGTACAAATGCCATTGGTAGGAACTCATTTGACCACAGATATCCTTCATGAAGGTGACAAAGGGTGGACCCTTGTCACCCGATGAAGGCCGAGGAAGCAAAAGTAGGATAAGCAACTGCTTCTACGCTATAAAAAAGACAAGGAAGGAAGAAGAAACCTCAATATATAAGGGGTAAAAAGAGGTTGACAACAAACAAAAAGGAGAAAATTTTGTATATAGATCTACTTGAGCAAGAGCCTCTTGTTTTGATCACGTTGGAAGCATTTTTTTCCAGTTGGCATCTTCAATAAAGTCATGATTAACATGACTTTATATATTGAGTTGGAGGATGAAGAAGATGGAGTACAAGAAAAGCAGGATAATTCTCTAAAAGGTGATGATAAAATTCTAACTGTTTTATCGACCTTACCAACATGTACTGGTTGGAGGTAAATCTTTTACTTACCGGAAGAAATGCGCTAGTGTGTTGCTATTGCCTTGCATCGACCCAAAGATTTATACTGATGAGGTCAAACACATTGAAGAATCTTCAAAAGACCTTACCCAGTATACCACTTACAATACAAGTATCACTTTCACTGATGATAACTTGTTGTTAGGCTGCAAAGCCTTACAATTGGCCTTTGTTTGTGACTAGCTATATCAGGGAGCAAAAAGTCAAGCGCATCTTGGTTGATGGAGGTTCAACTATTAACATCACGCCCAAATGTACAATGAATGATTGAGGGAACACAGTGAAAGATCTTCTGAGAGTAGAATGGGATGCAAGGCTTTAGCCTTAAGAGTCAGCATGTGATTGGCATGATTCGTCTTGAGCTAATGATGGAGACCTATCAACATCTTCAATCTTCTACATAATCGACTTCAAAACTTCCTTCAAATTGTTGCTTGGACACCCATGGCTCCATGAGCATGGGATAGTAGCTTTAACCCTCCATCAATGTCTTATGTATTATTATGGTGGCGAGAAAAAGATCAATGGTGATGTCAAGCCGTTCACAAAGGTAGAGTCACATTTTACTGATTTTAAATTTTTTAAAGGAGGCACTACACCTAAGGAGGCAATGTTATTCATGATTTCCTTGATAGGCAAGGGTGATCCGAAGACTGCAAAGAATTCTTAGGTGGTACTAAGGCATAACAATGTGAAACAACAATAGTATATTAAGGTGGACATTGAACAAGATACTATAGCAGAACTTGCTAAACAAGTGGTTAAGCAAGTGATGGTTTCCACAAATCATATATAGCCGGTCTTAAGATGAGGGTGAA
Organism: Carnegiea gigantea; assembly: GCA_029747015.1. Lineage (NCBI taxonomy): Eukaryota > Viridiplantae > Streptophyta > Magnoliopsida > Caryophyllales > Cactaceae > Carnegiea > Carnegiea gigantea. Next base: position 219,868 of record JAKOGI010000941.1, read on the forward strand.
TCACCCTTTAGTGGGTGTACAAGTGAAAATGCTAGAGGCAAAGGCATAAAAAAGGATAATGGGGCTAGCCTGCATACCTTTAAAGAAAGTGTCACATCACCAACGTGAAAGGTGTATCAGCCAAAGGTGTGTACAACCCTTCTGCCTGCATTTGTCTCTTATTCTAAAACCTTATTAAAAGAAGATGATGACTTGCCAAACGCATGAACCACAACCCAAATGCACATAAGCATATACAGAAGGCATGTTATGACTTTAAAAATCCTATTGCGTTAGGGAAAGTAGTGGAGGTGGAAACCTACAGCCTTGGTAAACATAGAAAAAGATTCAAGAATGAGGAGGCCTAGTAGAAGTCTCAAAAAGTAGGTCTTAGTTGTATGCCATTGCAAATAGTCAGGATGTCAAGGTGATGAAATGGCAGACAATATGTGGTTTAATACATCTTCGTTGAAGAATTAGATGAGAGTGAGGATGAAAATGCTCAATCTACCACAAAGTCTTCCGTTTTTGATAGGTTACAATTATCTACCCATAAACAATTCCCATCCATCATCACTTGAATTAGGAAAGGTCAAATTCCTTAACCTTATGTGTTTCGGAGAGTAAAAAACCATGCACAACCAAAGCCTTCAGTGCTCAATGCACGCAAGAAAGGAGGGCAACTATTGAAGCTACAATAAGGAGAACAAAAAGATTTAGTGTTTAATTGTCTTGGTGATGGGAACGAAGTACAAAGTTCTATCGCTTCTCACATGAAGTGGTTTTGTACCCATAATGTGAAGACAGATGGTTTGCTAAGGGTGAAGAGGCGCACCGTGATCTTTTTAAGTCAACGAGGTAATTCGTTCTCTAATGAAGAAGATGAATAATAAGGAATAACTTCTTCTAACCATATTATAACTCAAGAATGTGAGGGCTCAAATTTAAAAATAGTACTTGCAGAGACTCTTGAAACTCTTGAGTATGGAGGGCAAGCTACAATCGTTTATTTGAAGGAGTTGTATCTTGAAACTGGTAAGAGCCTTATCCTATCTACTTAAGCTCATTACTTGCATAAAGTTACAAGGAAATGTCAAGGCTAGACTTAAAAATCGTAGTCTATCATTTGTCCAAAAAATGGTGTTTCACCGAAGAAACAGCCTTGATGGTGCTTTCGCCCAGGGTTAGTACCTGAAATAAAAAAGGAGGTCAACAAAATCATAAAGGAGGGGTTCATTCATGAAGTACAGTACCCACTTGGATTGCAAACATTGTCCTTATAAGAAAAAAGAGTGGGCAACTTGGGATCCACGCAGACTTCCTGGGTTGCACAATGTATGCTCAAAAGATGACTTCCTGTTGCCCGTTACCGAGCTCATGATTGATTCAACTATGGGACACAAAGCCTTTTTCTTTATGGATTGTACTAGTGGACATAATCAGATCCAGATGGTACCAGAAGACTAAGAAGCCATAACTTTTTAAAGACCCAAAGGCATCTTCTATTATAAGGTAATGTCCTTTAGTTTGAAGAATGCCATAGCGACATCGTAAAGAGCAATGCAGGCTATCTTTGAGACATTTTGCAAAAAAAGGTGGAGGGCTATGTTGATGATCTTATGGTCAAGTTAAAGAAGGGGTCGAACCACAGCATCTTCGTCAAATTTTCGACAAGTCGAGGAGATGTCGGCTAAAGATGAATCCACTTATGTATACATTCAGTTTCACATCAAGGAGGTTCCTAGGATTTATAGTTCGACATAGAGGTCATTGAGATTGACCAGATCAAATTAAGGCAATCTAAGAGATGTCTGCTCCATAAAATCTTAAAGAGTTGCGGGGTCTTCAAGATCATTTGGCTTACAGAAGGTTCATATCCAACCTATTTGGTCATTGCCACCTATCTCACCCACCTCAGGAAGAAGGGTGCACAATTCAAACGAGACTAGTTATGCTAAAAGGCCTTCGATTAGACCTGGAAAAATTGACCCGTGACCCAAGACCGAGGCCCAAGACCTGACCCGAAGGACTAGGACCCGTACCTGATTCAACATTTAAAATAGGCTTATTTAAAAGTGGATCCAATATTTGAATTGACCCGGACTGAACCATTTTCGACCCAAAATTTTTTACAAAGTTACTTATTTTTGCATGACAAGTGTATTACACTAAAAATTGATTGACCTAAAGTGGATCTGAACTGAAGTTCACTTGACTTAAATCGAACCAACCTGAAAAGTCACTTATCCTGAAGCATGATTCGACTCAAACTTAACTCGACTTGTACCCAAATCGAATAACCCATTTACCAGGTCTACCTTTGATAGTGTTAAGATATACTTGTCAAATTTGCTAGTTTTGGGGGCAAAGGTCTGAGGTAAGTCTCTTATACTCTATATTTTAGCTTAGAAAAGGTCCTTTGGGGCATTATGCACTCAAGAAAATAAGGAAGGCAAAGAAAGAGCTCTATATTACTTATGTCGTACTTTGGTCGGGGACAAGCAAAATTATTCCCTAAGTAAAAGCATGTATTTGGCTCTTATATTTGCCATTCACACATTACAATATTATATGCAGGCTCAAATAGTGCGGGTGATTTCTAAAGCTGATCCTGTTAAATATATCTTATCAAAGCCAATTCTAAGTGAGCCACTTGCAAAGTAGGTTGCAATCTTGAAGCAGTATGACCTTGTTTACATGCCACAAAAGTCCATTAAAGGACAAGCATCGGCAGATTTCTTAACATATCACCCAATCCATAATATACTTGGGAGCTAAATAATGATCTACTTGGTGACGATGTGTTCTTTGTTAATATCCTTCCACCTTGGGATTTATACTTTGTCGAAGCTGTGAGACACGATGGTGTTGGTGTAGAAGTAGCTTTTATCCCCCTTGAAAAACATGTCCTCACTTGTTCATTCTTTCTAACTCAGCTATAATGTGGCTGAATATCAAGCATTGATCTTAGGCCTTCAAATGGCTATTGAAATGGGAATCAAAGATCTTGACATCTATAGTGATTCATAATTGGTCATCAAGCACCTCCTTACAGAATATGAAGTCAAAATGGAAGACCTTGCATCAGACCCCAAATATGCCTTGTAGTTACTAAACAAGCTTGAAACCACCAAACTAGAGCATTTTCCTAGGAGTGCCAACAAGATGGCTAGCATGCTTACCGATCTTGCAGAGACTTTAACACTGGGGTCCAAAAAAAGCACGAATGTCCCCATATGAAATCAATGGGTTCTCGGATCCTGTGTTGAAGAGCTTAACAAGGATGTCAATGCAGTTAGTTTTCGAGAGGTAGATGGAGAAGATTGGTGTCAACCACTGATTGATTATTTGTAACATGGAAAGCTCCCTAGTGATCCAAAATATAAAATAAAAATTTAATGGAGAGCTCCCAGCTTCTTTTATTTTAATATGACTCTTTTTCATATTTCTTTCTATGCCTTTGGTTGTAATTCTTGGATAACGAAGAGGTGAGACAAATAATAGAAGAAACATATTCAAAGGTACATGGTGCGCATCAGGTAGGACCAAAATTGCATGAACGTATCAAAAGGATGAGTTACTATTAGTCTACGATGGTGCAGGATTGTATTGACTATGCAAGGAGGTGTAAGCCTTACCAGTTTCATGCCAATTTCAGTCATCAACCCCCTGAACCACTCCATCTAACTATGGCATCCTGGCCATTTAAAGCTTAGGGGTTTGATGTCATAGTACCTATTACCCCAAAGCCTTCTGCTAACCACTTGTACATCTTAGTAGAAATCGATTACTTTTAAAAATGGGTACAACCAATTCCACTAAAAGAAGTTAAAAAGGAGAATGTCATTGATTTTATTCAGACACACATCATCTATTGGAATGGAGTGCCCCCGATACATTATCAATAATGACAAACCATTTGTTAATAAGCTAGTGATTAACCTCTATGAAAAGTTTAAGTTTATTCAGCATACATCTTCAATGTACAATGCACCTACAAATAGGTTAGCAAAAGCTTTTAATAAAACTCTTTGCAACTTATTAAGCAAAGTGGTGGCAAAGTCAAAGCAAAATTGGCATGACAGACTAGGGAGAGTCTTTAGGTATGAAAAACCATATATAAGATGCCAACTCAATTAACTCTTTTTGCTCTTGTATATGGAGTTGAAGTGATATTGCCTTTAGAACCTCACATCTCTTCACTTCGTATTGACTTACAATAGGGATTAACTGAAGATGAAAAAGGACTTCGAGTGTAATAAAAGTGGGATGACCATATATGATCTGAGAGGTCTATATAAATGGCGAATACAATATAATGGACACAAGAGTAGTGCCAATAGGGCCCATAAATGCCAAGTTCTTAAAGCCTTACTATCCTTGATGTATAAACTATTTATTCTTTTAATTCAAATTCCATCGTACTACTTCTATCCCGAAGAGTAGAAGCTGTGAATAGTTAAACCCACCCCCCAAAAGAAAAATTGTTGTTTGAACTATGTATGGATTGATCCTTAGGATGTCGTACCTCCTTCAGGTATGTAGGTAACTTAGGCATACACCTGAGCACAACCACACAAAAAATAAGTAAAGTTTGTTGATGCTAGATAAAGAAGGTCATTTAATCTAGCTTGGGGTTCACATCATTGCAAGTTCTGGACAGCTTATCAGTTTGAAAGAGAAACAGAGAGATTTAGCTTGGTGAAATCCAATCACAAGGAAAATGAACCAAGACACATGTGCAACAAGGAATAAAAGAAAATTGTTATCTAAACTTTATTCAAAAGATATTAGGCTTACATCACAAAAGTAGGAAGTACATAACAAATCCATCTTAAAAAGGGGGGGACCTAGATATGGATTCTATTGGAAATTCTTCAAATCTTTAAAAGACTCATTTATGTAGGCTTTAGCCTTTTCTAAACTAACTTTTTTTGCTGTAACCATCATTTCAATGGCATTAATTGTATCAATCTGACCTTGTAAATCTATAACTTCTTGCTCAGCCTCTTGAACAAAATGCTCACTTGTAGCTGCCTGAGAACTAAGATCTTTCTTTTGATCTTTTAAAAGTTAAAGCTCTCTCAGCAACTCCTCATGCCTTGTATCCATTTGCTTCAGCTCATCTGCTATTACTTTATAATAGGCATCTTCTACATTTGGCCATTGGGGGGCCTCATTAAGCTTAACTTGCATCTATATATGATAAATACCTTGTTTTTCAGCAGTTGTTTGACGGGATTAACTCTCCTCCAGGTCCTTGAGGCCGCATGCCTGCTTGATCAGCCCTTCAACCTTGTACTCAAAAGGAGTGGCATCGACACCTCTTTAAAAGATGATAGCATAAAGGTAGTCAAAATCACCTCTAAGAGAAGACAGTCCATCAAAAGGGATGCCGGACAACTTATCGGGTATAGCTTGATCGAACACCTGTGGGTACTCCTGTCTAGCTCTTTTATGATAGCAACAACATGAAAATGGGAACGCCTCCTTATAGAGCACCCAAAGGATGTTGTGGATGGGGCACCAATGAAGGAGCATATGATCTATGAGTGAAATTAACCTTACCATCATTCAGGGAACAGATACCTTTCGAACCATCTAGTCTCGATCTGTTATCAAATAAATCCTTACCAAGGATGGTATTCATTCAATTGATGAAAAACATTGACTTCCTCATGACAGAGGGATATGTGTCAATTCCTCCTTAAAGTTCATATCATCGTTTTCTCCCTATTTAAAAAAAATTAACAAAACATGGTAAGACAATGAAAATGAGATACACATTTGAAGAGAAATCGTGTCCAAAGAAAAAAAAGAAGAAAGAGTTACCATGGACCTAGTAGCATTAGGATCAGCATCAAGGATATCCATAATATTCTCAGCAGCTTATGGAGGTGGCCTAGTTACCTTTTTTGAGCTTGGCTCACAAATTCCAGTAAGTAGTTTGTCTTATCCATCAACATTCTGATTAATTATAGTTTAGACGTTTATTTACATATCTCAATAGGTGAAGATTCGAAATGTTCTTTAATTTTATTTGTTACCTTTGTTAATTGAGTAATGTTTTCAATTGGGATTGCAGGGATAATTGTTGCTAGGATGGTGGAAGACAAGGCTCTAAGGACTTTCCAAAATGAATAATATTCTGTTCAGGCTTAGAGCCAAGTGTGCCTTCGTCCTTTGAAATGTTAGCACTAGATAAGTCGTTTTGTTTCCTTTTGGAATCACTCGTATGTTGGCTACATGTTGAAGAAATAAACATTTTAGACCACCATTCATAAAACACACGAGTGATATTTCTCTCAAATTAAGTGCATTGCCCAGGAAGTAGTACTTAGAACCCTGTTCTATAATTTATGAGCATGTGGTAATAGTCGAGCATTGTTTCTGGATCAAGAAGATTATTAAAGTCTAGGTCAGCATGGACATCCTTATGAAAACCAAATTGTCTACTGAATTAATTAAAGCAGTAATGCTTTTAGACAAGGTTGTCTTCACAGCGATAAAAAATAAAGCTCCAATGGATAATTCCAAAGTAAGTAAATTTAATTCTTGACAACTTGTCATCATCCATGAGAGTCTCCTTAAGCCAGTTGGTGATGGATGAGTGCTAACAAAAGCCCTTCATAGAACTGATAAGTTATAGAGCCCCTTCAAGTTAAAATGGTTTAGCCTTGCTAAGGCCAGCAAATTTCACCATGCCCAAGCTAGAGGAGGCCTCACCATCAAGCTTGTATGCATTAAACCTATTTACTAACCATGCGTAAAGGAAATGGGTAGGAAAGTAGCCCCCACTCATACTAGGATGTGAAGAATGAGAGATCTCATTAAGTCCCTTGTACATGCTGAAAAGGATGGCTGCAGGGCGGTTATACCCTATAGCAGACTCCACAAATGATGCACTGTTTAAGGTACCAGGATGAATGCAACCAACATCTCTAATTGCTATGATGAATGTGCATAACCAACATAAGATAAATGCAACTAGAAAGGTCTCAATGCGTTAGCCTTTAGCCACTAGCAGCTCATTAAAAATGACCTGACAATCACTCAACCCATGAGCTTCTACATTGATGACATAGAGCAATATTTCTGGGCGACAGGTTCGATTTCCCTAATTGGACTTCTTGGAAACATGGTACTTGTTGGGAACTTAAAACTAGAAAGCAATCCATTGCTCTATGGTTGGCTTGCCCTCCTGACTCTACATTAGTTTGTGGCAAGCAGCAAATGAATAGATGCAATATAGGGGGAAGATTATTTGTGAGTTCCTATTGAGTAGGGATGACTTCATCATAAAAACGCCCTGATAGTGGTAGCCCAAGAAGAGCAAACTAGGGATATCAAATATTGATATGGGCACCTTGCCTTTAAAAGTACACAAAGTGTTTGTTTATGGACATTAGTACTTACATACTACTTGACTGAGGTCTGACTGTCGGCCATAGAGATGTAATGAGGCATATAAGATATCAAATATATGAAGCACTGTGAGTTTATCTTTGCAATGAACAAGGATGTATTCTAACTACCCCTAATAAAGTGGCTTGTAAGTAAACTTCCTATGCAATGGTAATCTAGCCCATAACGTGTGCCCAGACTCTATGTTAGGGTACAACATTTAGTAAGAAGGGAGATTCTTATCCACCTGGGAATGATTGGATAACAAGAATATCTCCATTATCTTTATATTTGTCTTAGAACATCGAGGCAGGTTTGAAGGACCACCAATGCAATTGAACTTGCATAATGATGTTATGGAGTTATGAACTGACAACTTTATCTCTTCTCTATCTATGTCATGCTTACTTGGTTGTATATGCAAATACTACCGACCACTAGTAGCTTTGTCGATGAAAGTAACCATTTAAAATAACCATTGTAACAATAGCAATAAAGAAAGATTGAGTGGTATGACTTGTTACCTGGGCAATCATAATAATTTGGAAATCAAATATGGAGTAAAAAAATCTTGGACATAGAAGCATTGGAGGACAAAGACAAAGACATGAGCAAATGCAAGCAAGGACTCTTTAACAAACAACTTAACCCATTGATGCACCCAGAAGTGTGAGACATTTCAAAGGCTAACCGATGATTAAGAAAAGTTCACCTTAAGGGAATACAAGGTAAACCTGTTGATGTACCTATAAGGGCTAGACATTCAAACATCAACTGAAGGTCAAGTCTAGGTTGCCTTGGAAAATTTTTTTCCTTTGGGAAAGTTTGCCTTATGCGAATTAAAGGTTAACCCATTGATGTACCTAGAAGGGTGAGACATTTAAAGATTAACCAAAGGTCAAGTAATGTTGGTCTTCTAGATATTTCTTGCCTTTGAGGAAGGTTGCCTTTAGGAAGGTTTAAAGTCAACCCATTTATGCACCTAAAATTGTTAGACATTCAAAGGCTAACTATAGGTCAAGTTCAGCTTTTGGAAATTTTTTGCCTTCGGAAAAGTTTAAGTTTATAAGGGTGTAAAGTTAACCCCTTGATATACCCACGTAGGTGTGATATTCAAAGATGAACTATATTGCATTATTGCATGCTCCAATACAAAAAAAGTGTCAGTAATATTACACAAATTTGCTAGATGACCTTGAAATTAAAGAGGCTTACATGTTAAAAATTAACATTAGAGAAATAGAATTAAAGAGATGTGTATTGTCATCATGTGAAGGCCCATAACAGTAATCATGATCATGATCATCAACATTACCATACCATCTTAATGAAATAACATGCCGCCCAGTCCACTTAATCAAGCATGAAGAAGCCCAGGCAGCCATAGTTCCAAACAAGTGGATCATATGATGCTCAACTAAGCAGGAAGGCACATGGTTTTGCCCGCACAATAGAAGTCAGTCTGTGTCCCATTTCGCATAACATGTGCAGCTACGAAAAAAACTTGTCCAAGTTAGCTCAGGTGCTTAATTCAACAAAAGTTCTAGATGCGGTGACATGCAAGATTGAATGAGAATAGTTTTGGATAATTACCATGAAATTGAGTTGAATTTGAAAAATAACTAGGCAGTGCATTATTTAGGGTTTGGGTCAAATATGGAAAGTAGGGGGTGGCTTAGGAAATAAGAAATTATGTACTTTTGAAAGTGTGGGAGGCTAGCAAGAGTACAGATAGGGGTCTTGGAGGTAATTTATATATCATTAATTCTTCTCCCACTTAGCTCTAGCATTAGTTTCTCGTAGTCTTGGAGATTATTATAATTTTAGGTACTCCTTTGATTTTGGTTAATACAATTTTTCTAGTACTATTATTAATTCGACTTTTGGCTTCAAAAATTCTCTCATTTAAAGTCTTAATTTGTACTGCTCCTTTGGGTTTATAACGAATATTGAAGTTTCATGATTGCCACTCGTGAATGGTTCATATTTTCTGCGTTGGTTTTAGGCGATTATGGTTATTACTCATCAAAGGTTCATAATTTCTCCTCCAATGCATCAGGTTTTCGGCACCATTGTTGAGGATGCTATTGAAATAGATCATTAGTTTTTAGTCTTTATTTTCTTTTAAAAAGTTGTAAGAGTAATTTATTTCTTAATAATTGTCTTAATTACTTATTTTAACTTCTTTGAGTAGTTTTAATTCAGTTATTTCTACTAAAATGATAACCAATCTTCCTAAAAATTTAATTTTTATTGCTTTAAAAAATAATGATGAAAACCCGTAAAAATGAAAAGGGTTTAGCTGCAAGTGGGTTAAAGTCTTTGAAAGCAAGCATTTGACTAGATTAAAGACCAACCTAGATAACAATAGTGAATCAGGACTTGAAGTGGTGGATAAAAAGATGGGCAAAGAGTAGCTAAGAGCTCTTAACAACATCTTTTATCCACTTAAGACCACTGGACATCATGTTTTAATATACTAGCCCTATAAAAATGTTACTCATGAACTCAAGCCCTAAACTATCCATATGCTTCTTAACTTTACAGGTGTAGAGGGTGCTCATATGTTTTTATAAGGGTTCAGGGATTTTGCCCCATGATGTGTTACCCAATTGTGTATGTTATACTGTATGATTAAAATTTGTTCCTTTTTCTTTAGAAGATTAGGCTAAAAAGTGGATGTGTAAACTCACGAATTTTATCACCAATTGGGATGGATTTGTATGGGTCTTGCTACGAAAATACTTCCCTAATAGTAAAACTATTAGGCTAAGAAATGAAATCAATCAATTTGTGCAAACTGATAGGAGTCATTCTGGAAGTACCTCGAGAAGTTTATAAACCTTTTGTCGCAATGTCCTCATCATCGCTTAGATCAAGCCTATTTTTGTCAAATTATATATAAAGATTTGGACCAACAGAACAGGATAGTGGTGGAGTCAATGCATTGAGGGAGATTCCTTTCTAAGAGCCCCAATGATGCTGGGGAATTCCTAGAAGATCTAGTTGAGAAAACCATACAGTGAAACACCACTAGAGGTGACAATGTAAACTCTAAGTATAGGGGGGCTAGCGGTGTTATGCATGTTGTGTCTGACGTAAGTCACTTTTAGTCTCGATTTGTTGCCTTTGAAAATAAGATAAAGGGGCAAGTTTTATAACAATCCAAACCTTCCTAGGCTCCTGAGATGTGCTCTCAATACCACATGTTGGATCATACTTTGAGCACGTGCCCTAACTTTGCTCATTAATTGGCCTCATGCTAAGAACAGGTGAACATGGCCTATTAGAGACGTAAGAACAACCTATATGCACTTACTTTAATCTTAGGTGGCGTAATCACCCTAATTTTTCTTGAAGTAGTAGACCTAATGCAGTAGTCCCTAGCCTGTACATAGAGTTTTCTACAAACTCCTCCCAATCTATTTAGAAGCTAGGTTGCCAAGGTTTGCCTAATGCACCCAAGTAGCCAGCTTCTTTTCCTCCTGTCCCTATTGCCCAATCTCAGCCTTTTTTTGGTTATAGTGAACTCGATAAAGTTAAAAGGAGAGTTAAAAGTGGCATTGAAATGATGTTGAGATAGAGTAGTGAGAGAATGCTGACAATGATGATAGAGTAGTTTTCCCAGTTTGCTATAGTAGATAGGGAAAAAAGTACATTTTCTAGTCAGCTTGAGACCAACCCTAAGGATTGGACCTTCTCTAACTCAGCTCCCAAATACTTCTAGAAATGTCAATCCTATAATAATTTTGAGGTCAGGATGAGAGATTGACAACCTTATATGTGAGGGGAACATCTCATTCCTCCCTAATCCGGAAAATATGATTTCCCAGGTAGGCCCCCGCATACGCAGTCATGGGCTAGGCGCAGCTAGGCACAGCAGATCTTGACGAGACCCTTGAGGCTCTAGCTAGGAGCCCAACGGAGCAAACTGTCTGGTAGCCCATTTGGAGAACCTCCAGAGTGAAGTTACTATTTTACCCCTCGCTACAAGAGCAATAAATATCCGCCTGCCTACCTCAGAAAAAGGATTCACTCTTTGGTATACTTTCTCATTCCTCTTAAATTCTCTCTTTACTACTTTGTCTCTTCCTGGGACCGTCCATTGACTTGACCATTGGAGAGGCGTTTCCCATACCACACCCAGGTGTGCCCTTTTTGCAGCCTCAACGCTCGAGGAGGGATCATCAGCTATTCCGTACGCGCCTTCACGCAAACCCGCTCTCATCCCACATCATCCTCAGCAACCTAAGAAATTCCTAAAACAGATTTGGTGCCATCTGTAGGGAGGGAACGGTGAATGATGGTAGTTAGCGAAGCTAGACGGACACGGGCCTGAAGAGATAAGGCACCCGCGATAGAGGCCCAGGCACCTCCGTGGTGCAGGATGCCTTGAAAAGTTCCAAGGCAAACCCCCGTTCGGTCAGGCCATGCTAGCCTGAGCAGGAGGCATACGTTATGGTGGATGTACTCAAGAACCTTATGTCCACTGTGACCGACATAATCATGCAGCAGGCGATTGAATAAGTAAAGAAGGCTATCGAAGTCGCGAGCTCCGCGCGGCCTCTCTCTCACTTCGATTATGTGCCTACCACGGGTTATGAGCATTCCCATAGGCACACCCCCATCGTGTCGCATCGTCATAGTGACGATGTGAGGGAAATCATTCGCCCAAACAGGGACAGTCGTTCAGAGGGAGAAAACCACGACCGGTCTGTCAGAGAGGACGCCGGAGCTAGGAAAGATCGGCGAAATCAACCACGACCTCAACATTATATGTAACACATTCCCGATGTACTGCCTGGTTTGAGGAGTAGGTGCAAACATCAAGGCCCTAAGGAGAGACCTTGGGTTAGTGACGCACCCCTGAGCACCGCTCAGACCACGAACGTACTCGCAGCCCTACCCTAGAGGCACGCGCGGTCAGGAATCTCACCTTCATGGTCAATCTCCGCCCAGACCCCTGAGGATCGATCTCGCTGGAAGGAGTATGTTAGTAGTGGAGGTAGAGATGCGTCCCGAGACTCCCATCAAGGTGTCCGGCACGGCTGTTCGGATGGGGTCTGTTCCTTTCTCTACCCCGTTTAGCGTAGAGATACTCAATGCTTCGTGCTATGATAAGGTAAAGATGCCCACCGTAGACCTGTACAAAAGGAACACCGATCCAGAAGAACCCCTAGTTGTGTATAAGGCCTAGATATATGTCCAGGATGTGGACGACGCCGCATACTGCCGATACTTCCCAGCTACACTAAAAGGGGTGGTGCAGTCCTGGTCTAACGGTTTAGCTCCAAGAAGCATTTCTTGCTTTCAGGATCTGGCTGATAGATTTATCCGTCAATTCATCGCTAGCTGTAAGGAGAGGCCGGACCAGCATCCACCTGTCCAAGATTAAGCAGGGACCACAGGAGTGCCTGGCAGACTTCATCAAGCGCTTCCACCAGGAAGCTGTCTTGATTCTAAACTTGGAGGATGGGGTGGCATACACCTCTTTTTTGAATGGCCTGAAGAGTGGACAATTCAAGTTCTCTTTGGCTGAAGAGAAGGAAACCACACTAGCAGAGGCACAGAGAAAGGTAGTCGACTTTATCCGTGGCATAAAAGTACGAATGCCCCCAAGAAGGCCAAGGCCCCAGTTAATAGGAACTCGGGACGAGGGGATAGGACACCGAGGCTTGAGGTCATAGACCACCACTTCACCACAGACACCCGGAGTATACTCATGGAGGTGAAAGGGTACCCAATGCTAAAGAAGCCATAATCGGTGACCTCGGCATCGAAACTGCACGATCCACGGAAGTATTGTGAGTTTCACGAACAAAACAGGCATATAACTACAGAGTGCTAAGCGTTAAAGAAGGCCCTTCACAAGCTAGCCGACAAAGGACAGATCGACTACTTCTTGAAGAGAGGGTCGCGCTTCCTTCGAAAGGAACGCGAACTCGTGCAGCCTGAACCTCGAGAGGAAGAGTACTCCACCGAGATAGTGGCCACCATCGCCGATGGATACGCAGAGGGTGTCCCTCGGTCCACCTGGAAAGCTCAACTTCGAGGAGCATAGCAGGTTCTCACGGCTGAAAAGGGGAGCCGTGTTACAATACCAACTATGGTGTTTGACGAGCGAAAGGGCCCGCACTTTGCGTCACTACACAATGACCCACTGCTGATCGAGATGAAAGTGGTCAGTACCATTGTCTATAGAATCCTAATCAACACTGGAAGCTCAGTGTACATCATCACGTGGGACTATTTGAGGAAACTTAAGTATCCAGGGAGAGAAATCGTCACCCTGACGTGGTCGGCGACCTGCTCGGTACTAAGAAAGTAAGGAAACACCATGGTATACTTAAGTACAAAAACTCTCTCTCTAGAAAACTCGTTTCTCTCTCTTTCTCTCTAAAAAGTTTTGGTAGCATGATCGAGTGACCTTATACAAGGGGTCCAACTCCATCTTTATATGGGGGAGCAGGAGAGTAAAGGACGACATGCCCCCCGAAGCAGTTACAGAATTGAAATACCACTCAGCCCCGGCCATGTGGCACCTAAATACTCAAAATCACCTTCGAGCATCTTTAGCCCCTAAAAGGGGCTTGCGGCCTTATAGCATTGCCTAGAGGCTAGCTGCTATGACTTCACACACCTGCATAGCTGAGGGTCCTATAACGGGGCGCAACGGCCACCTCGCTATGTCCATGGTCCGGGAGTCGAGCCTATTGGTCGACAACCTTCCAGCCGCATGACACCCTCAGCCTTTGAAGATGGTCGAGCTGAAGGTAACACCAAAGTATCATTTCCTTATAGCATGGCCCGCAGGCCAAAATAAACAAGCAGAAGCATATACTCAAAAGCGAAGCCATGAAGAAAAATCAACACTTTATTATTGAAATTTGGGAAGTACATGGCAACTAAAAAAAAAAAAAAGAGACAAAATGAGAAGGCAGGAAAGGGCATGAAAAGGTTACGATAAGGCCTAAACATTACTCATTGTCATCGTCACTGCGAAGGGGAGGTGCATCATCGAACCCTAAACCCTCTTCCTGGTAGTTGTCTGTCTCTAGACGGCGGGCCCGTAGAATGTTGCCTCTGTTATGCCACACCACTCCTCAAAGGTGCTCCACCGCAAGTCTACAAGGGCCGACTCCAATATATCGATCATCCATCCGCGTAGCACGCCCAACTTTAGGGCATCGTTGAGAAGCATCGTGCAGAATACCACTTGGAGTATCTTAGGAAGAAAAAAGTCCCAGGCCGCCTCCTAGGCCATGGCCAGGTTGAAGTCCGGGCACAAACCCTTATAATCAGACGGAAGAGGAAAATGAGGGAAGGCAACCTCTCTTCAGTCCCCTTGGAAGTTTTCTAGGACATATAGGGCCATCTCATCCGTCTTCAAAGAACGAGGGAACACCATAATGGGAAGTCTTTTGCAATAATAAAACTTGCACATAGAGGTCGGAGTACAGCTCTTGGCAGTGCAATTTTATATACCAAAAGTGGATGATTTCTCAGGCTACAGTCTAACCTCAGGAACCAAGTGGCCACAAAAGTCTACCGGACTTGAAGACAATGGCCAGGTGTTGATCTGGGATAGGGTGTTCTAACCACCAATGAACCATTTCTCGAGGTCACCTCGCCTTCTTCCCATGGGTGCATTCCACATTTTGCCTGACTGTCCGTCTGGTTTAGCGTGCAGGCAAAATGTGAGGGGTTAAATGATCTGAAAAATATGATTTTTCGAGTGCGCCCCCACATACAGGGTCATAGGCTAGGCCCAGCTAGGCGCAGCAAATCTTAACAGGACCTTTGGGGCCCTAGCTAGGAGCCCAATGGAGCAAACTGTCTGGCAGCCCATTTGGAGAACTCCAAAGTGAAGTTACTATTTTGCCCTCGCTACAGGAGCTATAAATACCCATTCAAAGAATGAGGGAACACCATAATGGGAAGTCCTTTGCAAAAATGAAACTTACATAAAGAGGTCGAAGTACAGCTCTTGGCGGCCCATTTTATATACCAGAAGTGGATGATTTCCCAGGCTACCGTCCAACCTCGAGAACCAAGTCGCCCCAAAAGTCCACCGGACCTAAAGACAATGGCCAGATGTCGATCCGACATAGGGCGCTCCAACCATTAATGAACCATTTCCCAGGGTCACCTCACCTTTTTGCCGTGGGTGCATTCCACATTTCGCCTAGCTATCCATCCGGTTCAGCGTGCAGGCAAAATGTGAGGGGCTAAATGATGCGAAAAATGTGATTTTGTGAATGGACCCCTACATACGCGGTCATAGGCTAGGCCCAGCTGGGCACAATAGATCTTGACGGGACCCTTGGGGCTCTAGCTAGGCGCCCAAGGGAGCAAACTGTGTGGTAACCCATGTGGAGAATCGCCAGAGTGAAGTTACTACTTTACCCCTCACTACAGGAGCTATAAATACCCACCTACCTGCTTCTGAAAAAGGATTTGCTTTCTAGCATACTTTCTCATTCCTCTTAAATTCTCTCTTTACTTCTTTGTTTTTTTACTGGGACCCTCCATTGACTTGACTGTCGGAGAAGTGTTCTCCAGACCACACCCAAGGGTGCCCTTCTTACAGGTTCAACGCTCAATGAGAGATCATCAGCTATTCCATACAAGCCATCCCAAAATCTGCTTTCGTCTCATGTCATCCTCAATAACCAAAACAATCCCTTATCTCTTTTTCTATTGTTTTCCATTTTACTGTTGATGATTCTACACAGTCTAAACAGGGCAAGCCTATTGTTATGATCACTATACCTCCTCCTAAGACTACTCTCCACTCATTCTTCACAAATCGAGAAACCTACTGTTCATTTCTCTAAAAGGCTGAAGGGAAGAAGAACCAGGTTCATGTTGATAAAATTAGAAAAACTATCCCCCTTGTCAAAGTCAACATTTTTCTACTAGATGATATCCAATAGATGCCTCTTTATGCTCAATTTCTGAAGGATTTAGCACCACTAAGAGGGTTATGGTTGTGCACAAGATGCTTACTTAGCCTTTAATGTTACTTCATTATCTCTAGTCATATTCCTATCAAGTATAAGGACCTAGGTTCCGATACCATTTCTATAGTGATAGGTAACCAGACCGTCCATATAGATTTACTGGATCCAGGAGCAAGTGTGAACTTTCTCCCATTCAAGGTGTATTAGAGACTTAGACTAGGTAAGTTGAGGCCTACTAAGATTGTCCTTCAGTTAGCTAGCATCTCTATTAGAGTTCCAATGGGTTTTATAAAGGATGTGCTTATTAGCGTAGCAGAATTTATTTTTCCTGTTGACTTTGTGGTGCTCGATACTAAGAGGGTGTCTAATATCGAGTCCTATATTCCTGTGACTCTGGAGTGCCCTTTCTTAGCTACATATAATGCTTTGATTAATAATAATGGTATGATGAACCATATTTTTACAATATGACTTTTGACTTAAATATCTTTAATTTGTAAAGATAGTCTATCGATTTTGATGATATGGACCATTCTAGTCTTAGTTGGGTAGGTGATTTTGCTTATGAGGAGTTAGAGTTTGAGTATGCAAATGAGTTTGTTGGCAAGTATAAATCCTTCTTTGTGGATGATGAGCTTAAGTGTGATGTTTGACTTTGATGATGTGTGCTTTGTATAGGCAATTTGTTTCTGTCTGTGATACTTCTATTGTTTTACTTGATTTAAAACCCCCATTTGACTTCTTTAATATGATTTTCTAGGTCCTGGTGAGTTTTTACCTTTGATCATCGCTTCTAATTTGGACTAGGATGAGGAGGGAAAATTGTTTGCCTTATTTATAGAGAATAAGGAGGCCTCACAATGGACCTTAGGAGACATCTTTTAGTGCTATAATTATCTAACATAGGATCCACTTAGAGGATGGTACTAGACCTTACCGAGACTGCTAGAGGAAGTTAAACTTGACTCTGTAGGAGGTAATTAGGAAGGAAATGCTGAAGTGTTTGGACTATAAGATTACATACCCCATTTTTTATAGTAATGGGTTAGCCCTATAAAGGTTGTTCCTAAGAAGACTGGTATTATTGGCATTAGGAATGACAAAAACCAGTTAATCCTAACCCGCCTAGTTTGGGTGGAGTGTCTGTATTGATTATAAGAAACTAGATGATCCCACTGAGAAACCTCTACTTCCACTATTTTATCCCATTGATTTTATCATGCCTCCTTACACATTTCCTAGATTCAATGATGAATTCGATCATATTGGCTCCTCCCTACTCAAATGTATTTTATTTAGATAAAAAAATTTCTACATAGGTATCTTGTTCTAATTTGAGAGAATTTAAGGTCAATTACTTGAAGATGAGAAAGGAGTGATGTTTTCCCTAAAGAAGAGGTTCAAGGAGTTGGTTGGAATGTTCAAGGGTACAGGACTGAAATTCCAAGAATTTGCACAAGTAACCATGCAAATTCACATCCCTGAAAAATTACCAAAAGCAGCGAAAAAATTGAATGTTTACATCGCTAGCCATGCACTTTTTGCACGACCATTCACATTAATTATCCATGAAAGTCGAGGTTTTCAAAAATATACATGGTCGTGCATATGCTCGAGCAGAAATCTTGCATGATTGTGCATCCCTACTTCTTAGTCGACATAAATTTTATTTAAATGTAATGCTTTTAGGATGAAAAACATCTTCTGTCATATCTTTTCCTCTAGCTTTTTAAATAATGGTTTAGGTTTACTTAAGCATATCAATACCTTAGTATTTTGGAGAATTATGATTGTGGATTTGAAGACTCTTATTCATTCAATTGTCAATTCCTGATTTTGTTTTCTCAATCTCTCTCTCTCTTGATTATTATTATTATTTAATTTCTTAGTAGTTGTTGGATATGATGGTTGATGATAATTGCTTTGCAATTTCTATCATGTTCTGTCATTAAATCTCCCAACTTGGGTTGGGATTAATGCTGACTATGCTTTTCTAATCTCGAATTGGCCCCAATCTTACTTGTTTTATGCCTGCACTATTAAATTCTACTTTGCTCACCACATTTGATGAATCGCTTGAAAGAGTTTACATATTTTTTTATTCAGGTTTAAGGGAACATTGAAAGATAAAATCTTTACCTACTGTGACTTAGTAGATGGTTAGACGTTTAATATTAAAATAATTAGGATACTAATTGAAATTTGAGATTGTCTATCTTATAATTCTTCGACTTTTAATCCCATGAAAACAAGTAGCTACAGTTCTAGGATTAGTCTTCGACCCTAGAAAGAAGGAAGGGATGGGCCTAATTATCAATCTATCCATTCATGATTGCTTGCTTGAATAAGTTTCAGGAGGTTCATATTTGATTTTACGCTATTAAATCTAATACGAGTATTTTAATTATCTAATTTCTAAAGTTACGTCCCTAATTGTTTATGATACTTTTAATGGTTGACTCAATTCCTAAATCTTGTATGCCTTGATTGAGTAATTTTATTAGTTTTGGTGCTTGAAAACAAATTCTTTGTGGATTCGACCCGTACTTGCTGATGGCTAACTATAACTACGTCGTGTACTTACGATTAAGACTAAATAGGTTTTTGGTACCATTGTCAGGGAACTTGTTCCTTTCAATATCAGAACCAATTGAAATACTCTAGACCAGGCTTTTATCTTTCTTTTTCTAGTTTTTAGTTCTTCTTTGTTTTTGCTTAGCGTTGTTTATCGGTGTAATGTTTACATCATATACATAGGAGATGTTAGGGAAGTTAGAACCTTATCCCCCTTAATCTTGAGATTGAAACAACGGCATAAAACCTAAGCAGAGAAGCAAGGAGAGAAAGAAAGAGGAGAAGTGATTTTGTTTAGTATAGCATGTAGTTTAGAGCATATAAGTAAGATTTTATATCGCAAGAGGAGAAGCGATTGAGTTGGGCATTCATAAGACTCTAAGGTATTCATTCTTACCCTTTATGTGTTTTATTATTGTCTTAGTTGGATTTATTGCTTTTGGAAAAATGACAAAATTAAAAAACAATTGAAAATTGAAAAAAAAATTTAAAAAGAGTTTTTGAAAAGCCCTCTTATGATGAAAATGCAAGTTGTGATAGTTAATTAATTGACATGATTATGCATTGAGGTGTGGTCTATCTTGATGTAAATTTTATGAAAATTATGTTGACATCGCTATTTAGGATTGCTTTGCCTTTTGTTGTATGTCTATTGCCCTTGCGAATCATATAGTTTAGTTTAGTTGACCTTGATAAGCAGGGCATGTGTTGAGTAAGTGGCATTGGCTATGATAGTTTAACTTGTGAGATTTTGAGCATAATGACTGTTCATTACGCATAGTCTCATAATTAGTTTCTTGTGTAACTCCACCATGATTGTATCTCTAGAACTTAGTTTGGTTCCTTTTTTTTTCTTTTTTAAGATCACGTTCGAGATATGCATATATTGGTATGATTGAGGCCTTCTTTACTTCATATAACCACATTAGCCAAAAGTCACCCATTGATGTGTGCTATTCCTCTTATTAGCCCCTTATGCCTCTCCCTATTTTGTTGTTACACCAATATCCACTATACATTTAGCCTATGTATATTTCCTATACCCATTCCAAGGACTAGTGGTGCAACACTTTTACATTGAGTTGGGCATATGTTGAGGATTGATTCATCTTTTGGGTGTTTCTAATGGTGGTATGTGATTTGAGGGACTGAGAGTTGAGATTTAAGGAATTAAGAGTTGAGATTTTGTATTTCCCATGTCATTCACATATATCACGATTTTGCTTCTCAAAAAAAAGAGAAAATAAGAAAATGAACAAAAGCGAGAAAAAGTGAAAAGAAAATAGGCTTATTATCTAATGGAGGTGTGAGGTGGTGTTTTGACTCTTGATGTTTTTACAAGTGTTCTTCGCTCCTAGCCTTTTGGCTAGTAGCTCCACTTTTTCTAAGTTGATTTCCCTTCTCTCCATTAACTTTGGCCCCATTATAACACCATGAAAGTCCTCATGGTTGATATTTTACATTTTGTCTCAAGCAGTGGAGAACTAAGAACTTTACCAAGGGTATGGTAGTCTTGCATGATTGAAGTAAGTATTGTGAGTGTCCATGTTGTATGCCTAAACACAATGAGAGGAGTGCTCTACTTCATCCTGTAATGAGGTTTTTGCCAGTCATACTTTCTCACCACTTGTTAAGGGATTCTTTGTCTTTCTATGTGATTTAATATAGGGTGATTGGTGAGTTGCACTGAGGTTTTATGATTTTTGTATGATGTTATGTGTGTTTTATTGCAAATGTTTTGACCCTTTGTCTTAGCTACCTTTGTGCATGATTGCATTTGATTATTTCACTATTTTAAGGAGGGTATAATTAGAGGTTCATCTCCTTCTCTTGATTGGTCATAAGATTGTCATGCTTGGAGACAAGCAAGAGATAAGCATTAGAGAGTTGGTAAACCTCTAATTCTATTATTTTATCCCCTTGATTTTACCACTCTTCCTTAGACATTTTCTAGATTCAATGAAGACTTCATTCGTCTTTGCTCTTCTCTGCTCATAAATATCTTATTTAGATAATTTTTCCTCTGTATAAGTATTTTGTCCAAATTTATGAGAATTCGTGGTGAATGATTCAATGATGAGTAAGGTCTAAGGAGTGATGTTTGGCTACGAAAGAGGTTCAAGAGTGGGTGAGAATGTTCAAGAGTGCAAGAATGAAGTTCCAAGCATTTGCATGGGTAGCAATGCATGCCTCGATGGATGTGTAAAATGTCTAAAAGCAGCTAAAATGTTAAATGTCTGCAGGGTTAGCCATTAACTTTTTGCATGTTCATGTATATCAACAAACCACGAAACCCAAGGTTTGCATAACAAGCCATGCATATGCTCATGTAGAAATCTTGCACGGTTGTGTATCCCTGCTTCTTGACTAACATAAAATTCGTTTAAATGTAATGTTTTTAGGACAAGAGACATCTTCTTTCATATCTTTTCTTCTAGCTTTTAAATTAGGGTTTAGTTTTACTTACATATCAATATCGTAGTGTTTTGGAGAATTATGATTGTGGATTTGAAGATTCTTATTCATTTAGATTATCCATTACTGAGTTTGTTTTCCAAATCTCTCTTTTGACTATTGTTATTTCAATTCTTAGTAGTTGTCAGATATGGTGCTAGGTGATAATTGCTAACCAATTTCTATCATGTTTAATGGCTAAATATCCCAACTTAGGTTGGCATTAATGCTGATTATGCTCAGTTAATCTTGAATTAGCTCTAATCCTACCTGTTTCATGCTTACTTTATTGAATTCTACTTTGTTCACTACATATTTGGTGAATTGCTTGAAAGAGTTTACTTTTTTATTTTCATTTGGTTTTAGGGGAACGTTGGAAAATAAAACCTTTGCGTAGTTTGACCTAGTAAACAGTTAGAGTTTTAATATTGAAATAATTGGGATCATACTTAGGATGTGAGATTGTCTATCTTGTAATCATTCGACTTTTAATATGTATGAGAATTTTTCAATTGTAAAAACATGCCCCAACCATACACCTTTAACTGTAGTACTTGAGGGTCGTCTTGTTAGGGACATTAGATGAAATTAAAGTCATAAAAGATTAAATTTAAACTAATTAATCTAATATTAACTACATGAGACCAAATTAAGTAACTCAAAGAGAACTAATATACACAACTAAGAATCAAATACTAGCATCATAATTTAACTAAGCATAAGATAAAATTGAACAGAACAAAGTAGAAACAAAACCTTATCTTATTAGGCAAACAACACCCCAAAATAAGAAAAAGCGCCATCATCTACCTAACTCCCTAGATGTAAAACAATATACGAAAATAAGGAGGAACAAAGACAATAACCCATGCATGCCTTCAATCAAATTAAGAGTAAGCAATCAAGTGATATGCCAAGTTAGCACTCAAAATACCCCACAACAACTAGAAATCAGCAGTGAAAGAGAGCAATGAGGGAAACTAGAGGTAAACCACACAATGGAATCTAGAAATGAAACAAATAAGGACAACAGGGAATCGGAAGAAATTAAAACAAAATGCCATCAATATAGATCTTAGCCCTGACATTCAACATCTAAAAATACCATTACTAGAAGCAGGAGCAATAAAACGGTATCAATGGTTGAACACCAGAAAACTCACCCTTTACACACTATTACACTTAATTAGAACCCAGAAAAAAGTGGACTACATGGGAGGATGAAACTAACAACCAACGCATCCAAAATTCAACCCAACTTAATTAATCTCAAAGTCAAACGACCAAAGACAACTTCAAACTAACTAAATCAAACTCAATTGAGCAATTTATCAACTAAAATAGATCAATCAAGAGAAACAGAGTAGGAAAAGATAAACAGGGAAGGGGGATTTCGTATTCAGCCAAGAACCGGGCTACAGACGACTTCAAGAACTCCAAAAATGATGGAAACGCCATTAAGAATCATCTCAGACTTCTAGCAATAGGGGACAAAGAAGAAGAAGAAGAAGAAAAATAGGGAAGATGATTTAATTAAACCAAGAAAACACCCAAAGCAGTTCAATACAAGCTGAAATTTATCAAACCTACCCCAAATTAATGAAATAAGGTTCTATTACGTGAAGTTAAAGGTTAGAAAATGGATCTAAAAATTCGAAATCAAAATAGAGAAATATAGAAATTAAACCCTAAAATTTGTAAAATAAAACTTGAAATTAAACCCTAAAAAATCTAAACTACACTAGAATTGAATCCAAAAACCCTAATTCTAACCCTTGCTCCCTCCTCTCCTCAAATTGCCACTGCTTGCTCACTTTTATAGCCTCCACCAATTGGATCGGTGCCTTTGATCTGGATGTGAATGAATGGTTATGATGGCATCTGAGATGGTACATCGTTAAGATGACGACAAAGGGAGGGGATTTGGTAGTTGTGAGGAGCAGCAGATGAGGATGTGGACACTGGTGCTTGAAGAGTTTTGCAGCGTTGAAATTGTTAGTGTTGGTGTTTGTAATGCCCCCAAAATGCTATGACATGATTTACAAAAATTACAGTGGAAGACTTAATGATAGAAGGCGCTATCGCCGTTCTGATAAGGGCAAGGCTCACTAAAACTATTTAATCTCACAACTCATGCTGAAATCACAATATCTATTAAACTGATACACTCCAAGACCAAAGTCCATAATAGTTCAACTTCAATACAATCGACTTAATCATATTATGTGCTAACTCGCAATCCAGAGTACACAAGTATATTGAATATAGCCTCAACTCGACCCTGAGGTCGATCCCAACATTCATGCTATGCTGAATCCACTGTGAGCATCTGATGACTTTCAAAAGGGCTTGGTAGATGGAGAAACATGTGATACTTCATCATCTAAAATGGAAAACATGAAAACACTTCGAAAATGTGAGCTAAAACTCAGTACATGCATTCCTGTATTGTAAAATGAGTATAGAAACAATGTTGATGGGTACCCGCCTTTGCAATTCATTTAGTTCGCAATAACAACAAAAATAAAAGTAATATAAAACTGAATTACTCATTATTATCTGGATGTGAAGTCGTTGCAATGATATGATCTATACATAGGTGTAGACCTGCCAATCCAATCAAGGGTTGGCCTAAAGCTGCGCGAGTAAATGATGGGCTGATGCCCTATAGATGATAACTAATGGGATGACAAGTTAAATAAAAAATTGATGTATAAACTAATTCATTGATAAACTCATTAAGAATTGTAACTTGATAAACATTTCTGCTTTCTGAAGATACATGCATCTTTAAAAATGTCATCTGACCTAATAAATATGTTCTAACTTAATAACACTTATATATATTGGGAACGATAACTAGGCATCGACTCTGTTTCATAAATGCCATTGTAGATACATGTAGTCAGTAAATGATATTCATATAACTTGTAAGATACATTATCCTAAGATAACCCCAAAACTAGATAATTTAAAATAATTAATCTAATGTAAAATTAAATGAAAGTAAAATAAACCACAATAAGATAGATGAGATTAAAAGCAAAAAGCCTTGATGGTGACAAATGGAAGAGTCGTTTTAACCTTTTCTGAGATAGGTTACTAATACGGGTTTAAGGCTCGCGAGGTATAGCTTGATTTTAGATAACAGCGAGTGCACTAGATTGGCTTGATAAATACATTTGATACATTCTTAATTGAAAATTGAGTAAGTAAAAAAGGTTTGAGGCCAAAAGAGATATATCTTGGTTCAAAATAGCATAAACTGCAATAACTTGGTCTAATAAATATGATTTCTAAGTCAAAAATTCTCCCCACTTTCCATATCTCATTCACAAGTCCATTAAATACAGTTTTTCACCCCAAATAGATTATTGATCCCAATGAAAGTTATTAAACTCTCCAAACTTGGTATTTTGTTCGTAATATCCATAATGATTCAAAACTCATAATTAACTTCCAAAATGCATGTTTCTCTTCTTTTCTCTCATAAATCGAGCTAAGAACCCCAATAAAATCCATGAATATTTATTTCATAGCTAATATTTTAGTAAAGAAAAAGTAAAAGTATAATAAGGGCTTAGAAAGAATGACCCGCAACTTAGTCTTTTGATCTCCGATTGAGATCCAATATTCTAATCTCGAAAGATTAAGAAGTCTCAGAAAACTTTCATTTAGAACACCAAGCGTGGTTCCTACCATACGGCTCCCAAAATGGGGCTAGAACATAAGTATGTCGGTTTTGGTGTAACCTGCACAGTTCTCGTAAAACGAACATAACTTTGTCCACTGAACTCAGATTAAGGCGATTCAAAAGTCATTTTAAAGTTAACACACTGCCCTATCTATCCACTGAAAATCATAATTTTTAAATGGACCGATCATTACCAAGTTAACCTCAAAGTCACTGATCATTACCAATTTAACCTCAAAGTCACCCTTGTTTTCGGCCATTTCCAGCCCTCACTATTTTTGCTTTCTCTCCTTTTTTCATGTAAATCCTCACTTGAAATCATTCTGAATCACCAAAAAGATCATCATAATCATCCATAAGACTAAATATTACAAAATCATATACAAAACAGTACAAATCCATCACTTGGCTTAAGCTAACTTGATCATAACAAACCCTAACCCTAACATGCTTCAAGCGCAATTTCACCATGATCAACATCCCCAAAGTCAATATAATTTGCATGATAACATCTATTTTGATCTAAAGAGCATGAGTCATAACTAAAACAATCACAAAACCAAAAATACTTCATTCACAACATTAAATCCACTTTTTGTATCAAAGATCACAACAAGCAAGTAAAACAAGCTCAAACTCATGCTTACTTAATTTCAAGTCACTTGATCATGTTCTTGATCAAATACCCATAACTCTAAACATCTCCAAACTCAATAAAAATTGCATAATAACTATCAATTTGATCACATAAATAATAATCATAACTAAAATAACCCCAAAACTCAAAATAGAACAAGTTAGGGTTTCAAGTATACCTTACTTTAGGCTTGAATTAGAAGGATGAGGGGGCTATTTTGAGCGATTTTGGTGGTTGGATGTGATAGCTGGCAGCAAGGGGAAGTTGGGGCGGTCGAGAGGTGGCCGAAAACTACCAAAAATGGCGGCACAAGGGGCAGTAGCTATTGCCCCTGTTTTCTGTAGAGAGAGTGAGGTAGAGAGAGAAAAGAGAGAAGAGGTGTGCGTGCGAGAGTGTTTCATGTGGTTAAGAATGAATGGAAAATTACTTGGCTGATTCTTAAGCCTCCAAAAATATCCTTTTGCTAATTAAAATTAGGCACAAATGATAGCAATTAACTTAATTTAATTACACCAAAATTTTCGAGCCAAAATTTCAGTCCAATGGAACTGGGCCATAATTTGGACCCAATGAATTACGCCAAAATAAATGAATTTGGGTCCAAGTTTTTGCGTAGCTAAAACTTAAAATTTTGTGGCATCATAGAAAATAATTTAACGCTCAATCATAATTATCGAGGCCTAATATTGATTCACCTGAAATTTAATCAATCAACGAAACTTAAATTAACAATCAAAGAAACTCGAATTGCAAAATAGGACCCAAATAAAATATCCCCCAACTAAGATGATTTAATAAGATAAATGAAAGCGGAAAATTTAAATGACATAAGGTAATTTGGTAAATGTATAAATTGAGTGTAATTGAATTAATAAACATGATTTGGTTAAACAAATAACCATGAGTGATTAAATCAATAAACATGCTTAATTAAATGAATAAACATGATAAATTAAATAAATAAATATGATTTAAATAAATTAAAATGGGTTAGTATTGGGTTATTATAGCCTTCCCCTCTTAAAGACCTTCATCCTTGAAACTTATGATTTTGATCATGTATAGAATGCCACTTCAAGTATGGATAGTTGGTTTTCACTATTTCCTTCCAAAAAGGTATGATCAGCCCAAAGTGTACAGCTGCTTAATCATGCGGTCGAGTATCTAGATCTTCAGTGACTGCACTGGCTCAATTACTTTGGTTTAAAATTGATATTCTCTTCAAAACAAAAACTTGTTACCGTAAAGAAGCAACTCTACTCTACTGGTTCTCTATCTCGACCACTATTAAGTATGGAAACCATTGCATTTCCCAATAAGTACTTTGATATTGACTCATAAAGCTCAATGCAATGAGGACCCAACTATCTCTGATATCCAGTCTCTTGACACCTTTGACCAGAGAAGCCCTTTGGAATACTTTGTATCTCATCTGAACTTTGATTGTCTCCTTCTTTGGTCAAAATGACCATATGACTCTTGTGTAGTCCTCATGTCATCTTAGTATGTACTTGAACTGTCTCATTATTCTCGATACTTCTTCTAGCTTACTCTAATACTGCTAAACATTGTTTGAGATTATGCCCTTATCAAAAAGACCTCATCTGATGTTCTTAACGCACCATATGATCTTCCTTCATCCAACTAGTCTAAGATCTGCTCGAAGTTCGAATTAGACTTTAGAATAAACATAGCCAGAGATGAAAATGATAGAATTGGTAGCCAATTGATTTATTAGGAATAAAAGAAATAAACAATGAGACTAGAAAATATTTATAAAGGAGGGATTAACATGGGGTAGTTAGAATAAAGATAACCATAAGTGTATCATGAATTTTGAAATATAATGCCACAAGAAATGTGGTTTATAAATATGAATCATAAAGGGTCCAATAAATAATCAGCTAAGGAGAAAGATGACCCGGTTATACTCGGGTTTAACTGATGAATTCGAAACAAGATGACAAGCAACCGAGCTTTAATTAGGTGACTTTATAGCCACAATTAACAAGATAAGTGCAATAGATAGATGGGATAAGCAATGTGTAATAAATAGATAGATAGATAGATTGATTGAATAAGCAAAGTGCAATAGATAGACAAATAGATTGGACAAGCAAGGTGTAATGGATAGACAAATGGATTGGACGAGCAAAGTGCCAATGGATAGATAAATAGGTTGAGCAAGCTACAATAGAAACATGCCTTTGCTCATATGAAGCCAATTCGAGTACAACAATAAGATTAAATAGAGAATGCGAAAGTTAATTTATCGAAATGTAAGATATATACATGGGAGTTGAAGTTCAAAATAAAGAGAGTAAGGGGATTATGACAATCGCAATCACCCACACCAATGAGAGTTTATTACATTATGAATTCAGAGCAAATTATACGTGCTTGTCATTATGAATAAATGAAATGTAAGGTAGATATGTGAATCGGCTCTTAATGAAATAAACTACAACTCATGATCATGAAATAAAGATGGTGAAGGTCGAGAGCACTGAAATATTGACAACCATATAATGTCAAACAAAAATGCATTGCACATTTAAGAATGGGTTTGCAAAGATATAAAAGATCACGCTAATAGGAAATATCAGGTTAAAATGCAAAGACATCTATTATTAGCAGTTAATCCCACAAATCATCTATTCAAGGTATAGGACACTTGTTTTGATAGTGATCTTGTTCAACTCTTTGCATGCAGTACACAACCATAAGGTTCTACCTTCATTCTTCACACATATAAAACTAGGTTTCCCACGGTGACACACTTAGTCAAATAACTCCCTTCTATAACAACTCATCTTACTAAATCTTTAGTTCTTTGAACTCTACTGGGGGTCATATGATAGGGGCTCTAAAAATGGATTGAGCACCTAGAACTAGGTTGATCCGAAAATCAACGTTTCTTAGGGAAAAACGATCCTAAAAATTCTCAGATGAAACTTCTCTAAATTCACATACTGTAATCATGGATATGTATATACTGAGTGTGGTTGGCATATTGCTAATATCCAATACATTACTGACACGATAACTCGCTTGCTTGCACAGTGTCATCCGGGCGAAAATAGGGTTTTTCTTCACTCCGTCCATAGAAACACACATCCAGTCTTTCCTCATTTCTCGAGCTAACCTTCAGACCTTTACAAGGCATCTTCTATAAGTACACAGTCAATTCATCCCCACAATGATAACAAGGTCTTCTAATTAAACTAGATTGAATGCCCAATGAATATGGTTCCAGGAATACCAATAGAGGCATATTTATAAAAGATAACACATTCAACCGCCTAGTGTCTCAGTAAATTTAAATGACAAGTAACTATCTAAAGTGTAAAGATATCCACACCATGAACTCTTATAAAGATATTTTTTTATTGGTTATAAAGGACTGACATGTAATATTTCTTTGTTAGTTATAAAGGACCGACATGTAAGCTGAATGAATGAAAGGACGAAGAATCATAATGAAAGAGGTAAGGCATTTAAATAACCTACATATACAAGACACACAGTTTATTCATGATGGTCATGATAGTAAAGTAAATGAATGATGTTCTCAAGTTGAGAGAGAGTATTAAGTACCGGAGGTAAAGAAATCTAACAGATTACCAAAGAAGCATTTGAAAAGTCATACGATACCCGTATGTGAGTAAAATGATGAATATGAAGGTCAACACCACCAGAAGAAAAATTTTATTCATTTGGTGTTTGAAAGGCTAATACGTCAAGATGGAGTCAGTCTTATGACTGAACATGATGGCATCCATCAATAACAGATTTTGCAGCAAATGGAAGTTTTGGGTAGGCATATAAACTCTGAAACTGCTGGCAAATGGAAATAGCACATATCATTGTTTATCATTAATAAGATAGACTGTACTAGTAAAGAAAGGATTGCCAAAATAACTTGAGTAACAACATGCAGTCACGGTCATAGAGTAGTATGCCAAAATGACGTTACAGTGCTATAGAAACACGAACAATATGGATACATTTAATTGCTGAAAAAGCGCTCAATGACTGGGTCTGAAGCAAACAAAGGCTTTGCAAGCAATAAATAAATAGTGCCCAAATAGAAGTAAGGAGTTAAAGTAGGTGACAGTAAAAATATGAACATAGTGGTGACTGAACCATAAGTAGAATGGATCAAATATGCTTAGGAAGAACTGCAAATCACATAGTAATGCACACCAGGGGTCATTATAGACTCCATTATAGAAACAAATAATTAAACGATTATGATTGTCAGGGTTTAAATTGCTTATAAGAAAGGTTGCTTAGATGTGTTTAAAGAACTCCCCACAGACCACACATGAGATTTTTCATAAACACTCCATTATAAATTGAGAGTGTTAGTGGCAAAGAAATGATTTCTCTAAATAATTCAAGGTAACTAGGGTAGAAATAAGTCAATGACAGGAAGTAGTGAGAGCACTGATCAGGTAAGCTTCTAATGTCAAAAATGACAGCTTAATCTTACTCGTACCACCTATGTAATGCCAAGTAATACACCATAAGCTACTAACTATTATCATCAGACATACACACTCATTGTAACATTCATCTCATACTGGTTCACCTCAAAGATATTGCCCCACAAAGCATTTCCTTATCTAGAGGTTTACACACAACTTGACACTGTAGTAATCCCTTAAGAAGTTGCAAATGGCATCCCCACATCGGGTTTCAACCATCATTGTACCTAAGATCAGGTATATTAACACACCTCAACAAACTCTCAAATTCTGGGGTAAAATAGACAGAGTTCCGCCTAAAAACTGACTAAAATCCGACTTAAAGCCTTACAGTAGGTACCTGAAATGGAGAGAAATAGTTCAATAGTTCAACGGCCACATGCCGGAGTTCATAACTAAACGGGTCACAAACTTGGACTGTACGACTGCAAAAATTTGAAGAAATGAGAGAAATTAAACATATAGTACAACTCCCAGATAAATGAGAGCATGCCTCACTAACAGGTCGCCCAAATGGTTCTATACTCCACCTTCCTAATGCTCGGATCTCAGGACATTACCAAATGATTGGGTCACCCAAATGGAAATGGTTCCTCCTCATATGCCCACACATATGAACTTATACTTAATAGCTCTTTTAACTGGTCCAACATAACTCAGACACACCTTGATAGCTAACTGATAAACACTTGATAGCTCACAGTGGCCCTTAAAACTTTAGCTCTGATACCAAATCTGTAACACCCCCAAAACGCTAATAACATGATTTACGGAAAATTACAGTGGAAGACTTAATGATAGAAGGCGCTACCGCTGTCTTGATAAGGACAAGACTCACTGAAACCATTTAATCTTATAACTCATACTCAAATCACATATCTATTAAACTAAAACACTCCAAGACCAAAGTCCATAATAGTTCAACTTTAATACAATTGACTTAATCATACCATATGCTAACCCGCACTCCACACTACACAAGTACATTGAATATAGAGCCAACTTGACCCTGAGGTCGATCCCAACATTCATGCTATACTGAATCCACTGCGAGCATCTGATAGCTTCCAAAAGGACTTGCTAAATAGAGAAACATGTGATACTTCATTACCTAAAATGGAAAACATGAAAACAATTTTAAAATGTGAGCTAAAACTCAGTAAATGCATTTCTGTGTTGTAAAATGAGTGTAGGAACACTATTGATGGGTACCCGCCTTTGCAATTCATTTAGTTCGCAATAACAATGAAAATAAAAGTAATATAAAACTGAATTGCTCATTATTATCTAGATGTGAACCCATTGTAATGATATGATCTATACATAGGTGTACACCCTGCCAATCCAATCAAGAGTTGGCCTCAAGCTGCGCGGGTAAATGATAGGCTGACGCCCTATAGATGATAACTGACGGGGTCACAAGTTAAATGGCAAATTGTTGTATAAACTAATTCATTGATAAACTCATTAAGAGTTGTAACTTAATAAACATGTTCTACTTTCTGAAGATACATGCAATGAACGTACCTTGAGTCTTTAAAAATGTTATCTAACTTGATAAATATATTTTGACTTGATAACACTTATGTATAATAGGGAACGATAACTAGGCCTTAACTCTATTTCATAAATGCCATTGTAGATATGTGTAGTCAGTAAATGATACTCACATAACTTGTAAGATACGTTACGCTAAGATAACCCTAAAACTGGATAATTGAAAATAATTAATCTAATGTAAAGTTAAATGAAAGTAAAATAAATCGCAATAAGATAGATGATATTAAAAAGGAAAAGGCCTTATTGGTGACAAATGGAAGAGTGGTTTTGGCCTTTTCTGAGATAGGTTGCTGATACGGGTTTAAGGCTCGCTGAGGTTTCACTTGGTTCAAGATAACAACGAGTGCATTGGATTGGTTTGATAAATACATTTGATATATTCTGAATTGAGAATTGAGTAAGTAATAAAGGTTTGAGGCCAAGAGAGATATATCTTGGCTCAAAATAGCATAAACTGTAATAACTTGGTCTGATAAATATGGTTTCTGAGTCAAAAATTCTCCCACTTCCCATATTTCATTAACGAGTCCATTAAATGCAGTTTTTTTACCCCAAATAGATTATTGATCCTAATGAAAGCTATTAAACTCTACAAACTTGGTACTTTCTTTGTAATATCCAGAAGTGATTCAAAACTCATAATTAAGCTCCCAAAATGCATGTTTCTCTTTTTTTCTATCATAAATCGACCTGAAAACTCCAACAAAATCCGTGACTATTAATTTCATAGCTAATATTTTAGTAAAGGAAAAGGAAAAGTATAATAGGGGCTTAGAAAGAATGACCCGCAACTTAGTCTTCTGATCTCTAATTGAGACCCAATATTCCAATATCGAAAACTTAAGAAGTCCCAAAAAACTTTCATTTAGAACACCAAGCATGATTCCCATAAGAGGGTTCCCAAAATGGGGTTAGAACATCAGTATGCCAGTTTTTGTCTAACCTGTGCAGTTCTAGTAAAATGACCATAACTTTGTCCACAGAACTCGGATTAAGACAATTCAAAAAGCATGTGAAATCTAACACACTGACCTATCTACCCACCAAAAATTATCATTTTTCAGTGGGCCGATCATTACCAGTTTAATCTCAAAGCAACTCCTATTTTCTGCCATTTTCATCCCTCACAGTTTTTGCTTTTTGCTCTTTTTTCACATAAATCCTCACTTGAAATCATTCCAAATCACGAAAAACATAATCATAATCATCAATAAGACTAAAGATTATAAAATCATATACAAAATAATACAAAACCATCACTTGACTTAAGCTAACTTGATCATGACAAACCCTAACCCTAACATACGTCAAGCTCAATTCCACCATGATCAACATCCCCAAAGTCAATAGAAGTTGCATGATAACATCTATTTTGATCTAAAGAGCATGAATCATAACTAAAACAATCATAAAACCAAAGAAACATCATTTATAACATTAAATCTACTTTTTGTATCAAAGATCACAACAAGCAAGTAAAACAAGCTCAAACTCATACTTGCTTAATTTCAAGCCACTTGATCATGTTCTTGATCAAATATCCATAACTCCAAACATCTCCAAACTCAATAAAAATTGCATAATAAGTACCAACTTGATCATATAAATAATAATCATAACTAAAATAACCTTAAGAACTCAAAATAGAACAAGTTAGAGTTTTGAGTATACCTTACTTTAGGCTTGAATTAGAGGGAGGAGGGGGCTGTTTTGAGTGATTTTGGTGGTTGGTCACGATAGCTGGCAGCAAGGGGAAGTTGGGGTAGTCGGGAGGTGACCGAAAAAGTGGCCGGAAAATGGCGGCACAAGGGGCAGCAGCTGTTGCCCCTGTTTTCTGCAAAGAGCATGAGGTAGAGAGAGAAAAGAGAGAAGAGGAATGTGTGTGTGAGTGTTTTACTTGGTTAAGAACGAATGAAAAATTACTTGGCAGATTTTTAAGCCTCCAAAAATATCCTTTTGCTAATTAAAATTAGGCACAAATAATACAATTAACTTAATTTAATTGCACCAAAATTTTCGGGCTAAAATTTGAGCCCAATGGAATTTGGCCATAATTTGGGCCCAAATAAATGAATTCGGACCCAAGTTTTTGCATAGCTAAAATTTAAAATTTTGTGACATTATGGAAAATAATTTAACGCTCAATCATAATTATCAATGCCTACTATCAATTCATCTAAAATTTAATCAATCAACGAATTTTGAATTAATAATCAATGAAACTTGAATTGTAAAATGGAACGCAAATGAAATATCCCCCAACCAGGATAATTAAATACGATAAATGAAAGCGGAAAATTTAAATGACACAAGATAATTCGATAAATGCACAAATTGAGTGTAATTGACTTGATAAATATGATTTGATTAAATAAATAACCATGAGTGATTAAATCAATAAATATGATTAATTAAATAAATAAACATGATTAATTAAATAAATAAATAATATTTAAATTAATAAATATGGGCTAGGGTTGGGTTATTACAGTGTTAGATGTTCAAGCTACTGGTGCTGAGAAGACAGAAAGAGAGAGAGAGAGAGAGAGAGAGAGAGAGAGCGACAGAGAGAGAACTGAGATGGGCGGTAAGGGTAAAAATTTGTAGTCCTCTAGAACAATGCGGAAATCAAATCGATATTTGTTTTTGACTCAACTCTAACCTAGGGAAAGTGATAAATGCCATTAAGTATGACCAATTAGACTATTACTAACTAATCCTAATCTAAATATGATTAATTAAACTAAACTAAAACAAAGCATAGTTATAATATCAATCTAAAACATCATATTAACTAATAATAACTAGGAAAACATCCAATTAACTAAGAAAACATTAAATTTATGAACAAAAAGGAGAGTGAGAAAGGGGAGTACCTTAAAAGCTTACAAATCCAATAGTGGAGATTGCCTACCATTGTTGGAGCAAAGGGATGATGATTGGAGGTAGATTCTCCTCATACTCTCGCTAATCTAGCCCATCTACTCCAGTCTAACCCATTGAGAGCCATAAACTCAAACTTATAAAAATTGATTTTCAAACCCTAGGATGGAGGAGAGAGAAAGAGTTTCAACTTTGTATTCTTGAAGAAAGAGAATGAGAGACTAAGGGTAGATAAGAGAATAGAAAGATGATTAGGAAAGGGGGCACTAATTTAATCCATCAATAAACAAAAGCACGTAAATTTGGGCATTAAACTAGTAAATTAAACTCAGTAAAGTAAAAACTTAAATGAAAATAAAGATTAAAGAGAGAGCAATAAAGCTAATTGCATCAAAACTTCATTACTCTTGAAATGTGGCTACAAAATGAAACTAAGTCTATACTAATCTCTCCTAAACCTTGGGCTAAACCTTATTCCTAAAATCTGAAAATTAGATTATTACGCAGATGGAAGAAGGAAGATTTAAATAGATCTCGACGCTGTCAATTTGGCACGGTCGTGCCATATGGGACGAGTAGACCATGCTAAGTTTCTAGAATTTTGAACAGAAATAGAGCAGAGATAGGATTTGGCACGGCAACCCGTGCCACTAGCACCAGCAGCCCTTATCACCTGGCACTAGCCGCCCATGTCGAATTTATGCATTGTTCTTCTTCCTTGTTTCTCCAACAATTTTCGTTCTTATTAACTCGGCCTTGCTTTATGGTTATCCCAAGTTAATCCCCAAGGTTATTTGGGTTAACATCCCTAACTATTGGCATGCTTTGCACTGATTACCCGTCGTTTGAGTAATTCTCTTTATTACCTACAAAACCAATAGAACACTAATAAACAACCTAATTTGTCAATTATTTGAGCTAAATCTTAGTAGAATAAGGTATAAAATTCACTCATATCTTGCTGAATATAATCCTATGAAAATAGGCAACTATAGTTCTAGCATTAGTCTTCGATCCTTAAAAGAGGAAAGGGATGGGCCTAACTATCAATCTAGCCATTCATGATTGCTTATTTGAATAAGTTTCATGAGTTTAGTAATTGATTTGCCAACATAATTATGCTATAAAATCAAATATGAGTGTCTTAGTTATCTGATTTCTGAAGTTACGTGCCTTATTTTTTTTTTTCATACGTTTAGTAGTTAACTCAATTCCTTGATTGAGTTATTTGATTAGTTTTGGTGATTGAAAACAAGTATGTCATGCATTCGACCTGTACTTGTTAATCAAGTTACGTCGTGTACTTTCGATTAAGATTGAAAAAGTTCTTGGCGTCGTTGCCGGTGAACTTGTCCTTTCAATAACCGATTGAAATACTACAGACTAGGCTTTTCTTTTTCTTTTTTTAGTTTTTAGTTCTTCTTTATTCTTGCTTAGCAATGATTATGCTTGGTGTAGTGTTTACTTTATATGCACAGGAGAAGTTAGGGGAAATCAGAACCTTATCTCCCTTAATCTTGAGATTGAAGCAACTATAGGAAAGCCAGGAGGAGAAGCAAGAAGAGGAAGAAAGAAGTAAAGATAGCATGTGAAAGGAGAACATGGTGCTCCATGACTATGCCATGTCGAAAGCCACCGGGGCTGACTGTTCTATTGTGACATCAATAAATGAAGCTAATAACTTTCAACTTCGATCGGATCTCATCAACTTTGTTGCATAAAATCCATTCTACGGTCACCCTTCAGAGAACCCTAGTGCACATATTCGTAGTTTTTCTAGAGAAAAGCGACACAATCAAGTACAATGGA
This sequence comes from Carnegiea gigantea, assembly GCA_029747015.1. Taxonomy (NCBI): domain Eukaryota; kingdom Viridiplantae; phylum Streptophyta; class Magnoliopsida; order Caryophyllales; family Cactaceae; genus Carnegiea; species Carnegiea gigantea. Next base: position 256,315 of record JAKOGI010000941.1, read on the forward strand.
GTTTTTCCATTCTCCTTGATGGATAAAGCCAAGGACAAGTTGTCGAAAGAGAAGCCCAACTCATTTTCCACCCGGGATGCTCTGTAAAAGGCTTTCCTCAGGAAGTACTTTCATCCTGGTAAAACCACGACGCTATGAATGGATACCACTTCCTTCTCACAGCGAAATGGGAAGTCTCTACATGAAGCCTAGGAGCGATTCAAAGGCCTTCAACGACAGTGTCCTTATCATGGTGTTCCTAGTTGGCTTCTTGTCTAAATATTCTACAATGTAATGGACTAATTAGTTAGGATTTCTCTAGATGCTACATCAGGTGGTGCTCTTATGGGAAAGACAATAGAGGCAGCAAAGGCTTTGTTGGAAGAGATGCCTTCTTATAAGTGTCACTGGTCTAGTGAGAAGGCTACTCCGAAGAAGAGCTAAGGCAAGTATGAGGTTGATATTATGACATTTCTAGCTAACACGGTGGATGCATTAGCATAGAGACTTGACAAGGTTTGTGTTTCCCACACTCTAGGTGGCTCCTCCTGTTCTTCAGTTGAAGTGTATGCTTTATGTGAGATTTGTGGTTTGCAAGTGTTTGCCCCAAAATTATGATAATTTTTGTAATATTTTCACACCTAATTTAGCTTTTAATAATTATAATTTTTTGAATTTTTATTTGAGTTTTATTGTTTTGTAGGTTATGCAATAATTCATGAAAAATGTGAAAATGATGATGAAATTATAGTTAGCAAGTCATGTCTCCCTTGGCTCAACATACATCCCAAAAGAATGAAAGAAAAAAAAAGGAAACCTAAATAAATAAAACCCAAAAACCACCGACCCCCCACTTTCCTGTCACGTGCCTTACCCCCTCCCCTCTTTATGTTCCCTCTCTCTTAAAACATAATAGCTCCCTTCCCCCCCCCCCAATTCTTGTCTTCTTCATTCTCCAAACAGCACCAGCACCTCACTTACCACCATCATCATCAACATCCACCATCATCATGAGCTATCGTCATCATTAGCACCATCACTGTCACGCCAAATGCCAGCTCGCCACCATAATCATCAACATCCACCATCCGCCGATTCGACGGTGAAGATGCGGAGAACAACTGACTTGGGAGGCTATAAATTGAAGGGTTGTGGTGCGATTCAAATAAGCTAGGGTTTTAGGGTTCTATTTTTAGATAGTTTAGATATGTTTAGGGTTAAATTCCAAGTCTCATTTTAGAAATTTTAGGGTTTATTTCGTGTTCAGTTGTTTCAATTTCGAATTGTAGATCTAATTTTCATTTTCAAATTTAATCTAATTAGTGTAGCTTTCTTAATTTCAGTACCTATTGGATGATTTGTGATTCGAATAGCATAATTTTGGCTTGAATACTGATTTTTGTTAACCTTCCTTTTCCTTTCATTCTGGCATTTTTTTTATTCTGACTTTCAGATTCTTCTTTTTTAGTTTTTATTTAAAATTTATGTGCAATGTGCTAATGAACTTTGATTAATGTTGAGTTTGATTGTGAATGGGTTGATTTGGTTCTATTATTGCTCATATTAGCACCCTCCTTCTGGTCTTCTCTATTTCTAGTTTAATACAATGGGTATGTTTTAGTTTTTGGGTGTTTGGGAACCTCCACTAATGGAGGTTGAGTGGAGGCGGGGGTTGCGTTCATGAAGAGCAAGGATGCCCATGTGTTAGTTTTCTTAACTTTTATATTTTGTGTTTGTATGTTCATGGTATATCTTTGAATACCTCCTTCTTTGTTTGGACAGCACGAATCTGGGTGGAGTTGGGTGCAAGAACATCCATGTTTCCCCTATTCTTCCTGTCTTAACTTTGATACTTAGCAATTCAAATTTTTCCTCTCCCCTCCCCTATTTTGGTTTTGTTTGGTTCGGTTTTAATTACTTTTAATTATCATTTTAGTTGATTTTAGTATTTGCTATTTTGTTAACAATACTTAGAAATGAGTTTGACTTACTAGGCTTGAATTGGCGGATCATATGGAATGCGCGTGAAAGTATATTCTCATTAGCCGCTTTTTGCTTTTGAGGCTATTTGTTTCCTTATTGATTGTATAGTTTGGCTGAATTCTTTAGGAAATCTAGGCATGAATAATTTAATTTCATACTGATGTCGTGAGAGTTGTGTTTAGATTAATATAGTTACTTTTGTCATTTCATTGGTTGGGTTAGTTTAATTCTGTTTAGAATAATTTAGTTGACCGTGGCCTAATTTCATTCTATTCCCTAAGGAGACGACCCTAAGTACTATAGCAAAAGTTGTATGCTTAGAGCTATAAATTTTGCTTTGAAAATCTTGTATAAGCTTTTGGCGCCGTTGTCGGAGAGAACCACATAAGATTAGTTACGTTTTTAGTTTCTTTGTTACTTTCTCACTAGTAGTATATATTTTGTTTTACTTTGTTTATTTCATTATTAGTGGTAACTTAGTTTTTTAATTTCTTGAAAACAAATTAGAAAAATCAAAAATTCAAAAAATTGGAAAAATTTGAAAATCACTAAAACTTGTAAAAAATTTTAAAAAACAAATGTCAATTTTCTATTTTTATCAATTTAAGCATAAAGTATTTTGGTGATATTTTAGTAAATTGAATGAATATCGTGCTCAATGTATTCATCAATATTTTGAGAAATACGAAATTTTTCAAGTGATCTTTGAGGACCTTAATGATGAATATAAGGGTCAAGTTGATACTATGTACCCTAAGGATTTGGGATGTTTGTTTACTAAGACTCCGGATAAAATTTAGGATTTCTTGAATATTTGGCTCATAATACCTGGGAATGTGATAATGCTAAAGAAAACTTTAGTCACCCCATTCCTGACCATGCTACACTTTTCAATGAGAGTAAGTTTGGGGTCATATCTTATGAGCACTCTCATACTCCATGTGCTCATGTTTCATGTGACTACTGTGATTTTTTTGGTCATGATGTTGATTCTTATCCACTACTTAGTAGACGACACGGATTAGAGGCATTGGCTGCTTTTAATAGAGAGCTTTACTTGCATAATTTACTCAAGACCGATCCTGGTTTAGACTCTCCTACACCTGACGTCAAATCTTGTGAGGACTTTGATGTTAGGAATAAGGCACCGATTCCTTTAGGGCATGATTTCATGATGTTACACATTGTGATGACCTCAAGGAAGCCAGTGATCTCTCACCTCTTTTAGCAATTGCATCCTTCCTAGAGTTTAACACAGTTAGTGACACCCTTAAGGGTAGCCTGGCCATTCATGATTCGTCTCTTCCTTTGGCTCCCTTAGGGAAGCTCGAGAAGGGAGATTGATTTTGAGACTGATACTAGTTCTAATGATCAGTGTGGCATATTTGTTGAGTCAGAGGACATATTTACCAAGGAGTGTGCTCTTGATTAGCCTCTTGTTGTGGTGTTCAATGAGGTTATACCTCCTGAGGAAATTGTTGGTTCCATTCATATAGAGTCTTCCTTTGACTTAGCCCCGAGCCCTCCCATTTCACCCCTTTCTTCCTCCATCCTTATTTTTCACCCCTTTCTTCTCCCGAGTCTACTTCTGTAAAGTTTCAGAGTCTTGTGCTTAGTAGTCATTGTTTAGATTATACTCTTGATGATATTAACATAGAAAGACTCAAAGATCACATTAAGGTGAAGGATTTGACTTTGGACCATCCTATGGGCTTTTCAATTTTTCATATTTCATTCGATTGGCCTTGCCTTGGTCCTCTGTCCTCCCCTCTTAGAGATGTTGGGCTTCATTTGGGCTATCCAAACAACTCCACATGGTCTATTCATCCATATCATCATATCATTGTTACTCTATTGACTTGTGCGTCTGATCCTGCATATGCACGTCCCTCTTTTGATTAGGTTGAGAGCTTTGATAAGCTCAAGAGAGCCTTGAGTTACATTCAACTTATGCACTTTATTTGGGCTACGTCTTTTACTTCTTACTACTTGAATTTCTATGAGGATTGTTCCTAATTGTTTGACAAGTTGTTTGATCATTGGTAGGTTTTGATACGAGTAGCAGCTTGTGAGCTGAGATGGAGTTGCTGATGCTCCATGGACCTCCTTTGCACCATCTGTGTTAGGTATTAGTTCTGGTACATTCAGTAACCAACCTGGCATGATCATTCCACCGCTTCCCTATCCTCATTTTTCTGTCTTTCTTTTTGTATATAGCTGCAGATATTTAGGCTTGTGATTATGTGCATGATCAATTTTGAGGAGAAATTTGGGATTTTTTAGTTGAGTTTACTATGACCACCCTTAGTTGTGTTATGAGTTTTGCTATTGCTGGTGTATTTAGTTTTGTGAATATTTATCAGACCTTTTAGTTTTATGTTTTGTGTTTTGTTTTATTTTTATTTAGTAATTCCTTGTTTATTTAGGTTACTTTTGTTTATTAGTGATTTGTTTTTGTTGTATGTTTTGTTTCTTTGGTTTTGTGAGTCCTTGTTTTTCTTTGGTTTTATTTTTGTTTTGTTTTTGTGTTTTAGAAGTTTTGTTTTTGTTTTGCATTTTGTTCTTCCTTTGTTTTGTATTTTGTTTTGTTTAAGGTTTCCTTTTTGTTTTGTTTTGTATTTATTAGCTCTTTGGCTTTGTTTTGTTTTGAATTTGATGATTTTGATTCTGTTCTTATTTTATAGTTTGATTTCGTCTTTGTTTTCTTCTATGTTTTGGTGGTGTCCTGTTTTGTACATATTTGTGAGTTTGTGTTGGTTTTACAGTTATATAGCTTAAGTGATTGCTTTTTTGGGCCTTAGTTATCACAATGAGGACATTGTAGAGCTTTGGCATGGAGGTTAGGTGCCCTTTTATCTATATTTTCCAAAAATTTTGAAACATTCAGAAAGATTTTTATTTTTATTTGGGGATTTATATGCTTACTTAGGTCATTTTCATCTCATGTTTCTAGGTTATTGAGTTATATGTAAATAGAGTTTGCATGTTCAGATGTCTAGTTAAGGATGTAGATACAATTTTTCATAATAACCATCTCATATGTGTGATTTTGTGCCTACCTTGCCCACTTTACCATTAATTCTTTGGGTCTTGTTTGTCAAGTTTGCAAGTGAACTTTTGTTGATGAAGTTATCTTCAAAATGTGAAAATAAAGAAAAAGAAAGCCTAAAAAATCTGAATAAAAAAATTCGGGTACCAATGTTCAATGCCACTATCTTCATTTCAAATCTTTAATTAACTTGAATACGTGCTATTTTACTTGATCACACATCTATTTAGGTAACAAAATAAGTGCTCTGTGCATTCTAATAAAAACCTTTTAGAGAATGCCCGAATATTTGTAAGTCAAGTGGGCTTTATTCTTGAAAAAAGGGAAAAACGACGGGGAGAGCAAAACACACAATTAGGCAAGTAAACAGGGATCGTGTCAATGTTAGTAACTTGATTCATGAGGATTGATACATATTTGCACATGCACCAAGGTGCATATATCAATGCATATTGTGTGTGATACGGAGCAAGTTCCGAGTTTAGGCCTACTCTCACTAGTATGGATCTTAAACCAAGTTAGTCCAATGTTGACCCTAGGTCAAGGGCTAGGTCCCCTGAGGTCAATATTGAGTTTGGGCCCTTAAGAATGTCCAAATAAGCTTATAAAATGTGGTTGGGCAATTAGTAGCCCTAAATAAGGAGTTTAACCACTCAATCCTCCCAAAATCGCCTCATTAGCTCATTTACAGTTTTCTGGGCAGAATACTTCACCTCATTTCTACCTCTATTCTAACTAGGCAAGTGAGCTTCAATTTAATTATACACAGATAGAAAGCCCTAAATGTCTATTTTCCAACAAGTCTTGAATCTCACTCAAAATCCAAGTGTTGAGAAAGTTATGGACTAGAAACCGAGCAAGGGTCGGTCTAAGATTGGAAAATATACAGTTTTAATTATGGGCTTAATTGAGGAGGTTACAGCTGTGATTTTAGAGATTACTTAGCAAAGGATGATTCTTCACATACAAAGGAAGAATCACTAAGCAGCGGCACCTCCATTGGTGGTGTAGAGCCTTCTCGAAGCTCTCTAGAAAGTAGAGGAAAAATCATGAAAAATACAGCTCACCTTAATTTTAATTATCCTAAGCATTTTAATTTATTTTCTAGGATATTTTATAAGCCTCCTATTAGCCCACTTGCCCCACTAATGCACACTTCCCTCTCGAATTAGGTATTTATAGATCCAATTACCTTCATGAAAATTCAAACTTATTGAATGATATGAGAGCTTGAAGCTTAGTTCTTTCCTCAAAAATCTCAAAATCTTTTATTTCTCTTAGGAGGGTGGTGATTTAAGTTCATCCCTTTAATCTAATCCTTAATGCTAAGGTTTTAGAAGGTTAGAGGATTGGTTGATGTAATCTAGGTGGTGGTTTAATCTTTAGCCTAGACATATTCTCTTTGATTTATCTCTTGGTTCCTTATCTTAAGTATTGATCCAATTTCATTAGAGAAGCTTTTCTATTTGGGATTCTCTCTCTCTCTCTCTCTCTCTCCCTCCCCCCCCCGTCTTGGTTCATTCCTGGGAAGATTGATTTTCTACAGCCTTTGGGCTCATCTTCAATGATTTTGCATCTTTATTTGGTCAAATGAAATTCACCCATGCATCATTTGGTATCAAAGCATAAAGATCCTATCTATTGATAAGCATCCATTCGATCAATCTTTGTGTTTAAATTGCTTAAAGTTTTCAACTGTCTATACTACTTTTGTCATTAGTTCTCCCTTTTTAAATCCCTTAGCTAGTCCATAAAGAACCCTAAAATAGCCCAAATACATCCCTAAACTTTAAACAACCACCAAAAACGATCAAAAATACTAAACTAGAAATTTGGCACTGCCACCCCGTATCACTTGGCATGCTTGTGCCAAAATCCTGACCTTTGGGAATTTGACCCGGAAATTTAGTATGGCCACCCTATGCTGCCTGCCCCGATCGTACCCCTTTCTTGCACTCTTGATTCCTGTACCAGATATCTAACACAACCCCCCTATGCCACTGAGCACAATCGTGCCCCTTATTTTTCACGATTTCCTGCCCGGCCTCTTCAGCACGTCCATGCCTTCCCTATTTTTCCTCCTCTTACCTCTTTTCACCTTTCTATCAACCATGACTGGTAAGGGAGATCCTTCCCACTCCTTGAAAATTTCTTTTGAACAAGCCCATGAGATAGGTAGGGCCCTTGTAAAGCTTCAAGAGTAGATGAGGAAGCTCACTTAAGAGGTTGCACAAGTAAGGGAATCTACATGATGAAACCCTAAATAAGAAGGCTGCAATGCTCCCCCTATCGGCATCAAATACTCTTCCTCCTATGAAGACTTTGATGATGAGGAAGGAAGACTAAGAAGAAGAAGACATCTAAGAGATAACCCTCAGGATCTCAAAGTCGAGGCACTGGAATTTGGTGGCAATCTTAACCTAGAAAACTATCTTGATTGGGTTCAAGCCCTTGAGAGGATCCTTAAACTCAAAGATTACAAAGATGAGAAAGCCTTCAAGTTGGCCATTATTAAGTTGAAGGGGTATACTTCATTATAATATGAGCATTTGAAGAGGAGTAGGGCTAGAGAAGCCAAAGCAAATATCAAGACTTGGTCTAAGCTCAAGAAGCATATCGACAAGAGATTTCTACCCCCTTCTTACAAACAATAACTCTACCTCAAAATCACCTCTCTCAACCAAAAGAATCTAAAGGTAGAAGAGTACATTAGGGAGTTTGAACACCTCTAAATGAGGGTTGGCCTAGATGAAAAGAATCCGAGCTCAAGATTGTTAGGTTCATAAAGGGGTTATCCCCTAGTGTTGTTAGCAATGTGGAATTATAACCTTACTTATTCTTTGATGATATATGTCACTTAGCTATCAAAATTGAGAAGCAACTTAAGGGAAGAAAGTTCTTTTACACCCCTCTTACTAAAAGCCCCTCCACTCACATTGAAGTTGAAACCCCATCCTTATAAGTCAAGGCACTTGAAAAGGGTAAGGGAATTGCTAGTGAGCTACCTAGAAGGTTAGAAGGAAAGAAATGTTTTAAGTGTCATAATTTTGGGGCTTTTTAAGCCGATTGTCCCAATAGAAAGGCCCTTACCATGAAGGAGGTAGAAGAAATTCGAGCCATTGAGAAAGAATCAAGTGAAGGAGATGATGAAAATGATGGTTCTACCTTGGTGACCTCCGATGTTGGACAATTGTTATTGATCAAAAGGTCACTCCATGTCACAAAGGTTTCTTATGAAGATAGCCAAATGGAACAAATCTTCAACTCTAAGTGCACCATTGGAGGCAAGGTTTATGGCTTAATCATATATGGTGCAAGTTGCACCAACGTAACCTTTAAGACACTTATTGACAAGCTACAAATCTCGCTAAAGAGCCTTCTACTCCATACTCTCTTCAATGGTTAGGACTAAGGGCCTGTTCTTTTCGCGGGTAACTAGGGTGGGTAAAAGGATGAAGTAGGTTAAAGTAGGTTAAGGTGGGTTGAGGTGGGTTGAAGTTAGTATTTTTTTTTGAGGTTGGTTGAAATAGGTTGAAGTAGGTTGAAGTGGGTTGATGTTGGTTGAAGTGGGTTGAAGTTGGTATATTTTTTATGTGTTGGTTTGAAGTGGGTTAAAATAATAAGAATGTAACTAATGTGTGATAATTTATGAAGTTATCGAAATTTTGTGAAATTTTTGTTCATTCTTTTTTATTTTTTTATTTTTATATTTTTTATTTTTATATTTTTATATTTTTATATTTTTTATTTTTACTTTTATTTTTTATTTTTATTTTTTTAATTTTTAATTTTTAATTTTTAATTTTTAATTTTTCATTTTTCATTTTTTATTTTTTATTTTTTATTTTTTTGTTTTTATTTTTCATTTTTATTTTTTATTATGTTTTTTATTTTTTATTTTTTTTATTTTTTTATTTTTTATTTTTTTATTTTTTATTTTTTATTTTTTTATTTTTATTTTTTTATTTTTCATTTTTCACTTTTCATTTTTAATTTTTCATTTTTAAATTTTTATTTTTTATTTTTTATTTTTATCTTTTATTTTTTATTTTTTATTTTTTATTTTTATTTTTAAAATTTTTATTTTTTATTTATTATTTATTATTTGTTATTTTTATTTTCATTTTCATTTTTTATTTTTTATTTTTTTAATTTCTTGGTTCTTATTTTTTATTTTTTATTTTTTATTTTTTATTTTTTATTTTTAAATTTTTAATTTTTTATTCAAAAAATAAAAATTAAAATTAAAAACTAAAAAATAAAAAGTAAAAAATAAAACAAACAACGTAAAAAATACAAAATAAAAAATAAAAAATAAAAAATAAAAAATAAAAAATAAAAATAAAAAAATAAAATATAAAAATATAAAATAAAAAAATAAAATGTAAAAAGTAAAAAAATAAAAAAATAAAAAATAAAAAATAAAAAATAAAAAGTAAAAAGTAAAAAAATAAAAAATAAAAAATAAAAAATAAAAAAATAAACAATAAACAATAAAAAATAAAAAAGAATGAACAAAAATTTCACAAAATTTCGATAACTTCATAAATTATCACACATTAGTTACATTCTCATTATTTTAACCCACTTCAATCCACCACATACAAAATATGCCAACTTCAACACACTTCAACCTACATCAACCCACTTCAATCTAGTTCAACCTATTTCAACCCACCTCAAAAAAAAATACCAACTTCAGCCTACCTTAACCTACCTCAACCTACTTCAACCGACTTTACCCTTTTCCCCACCTAATGTACTCACGAAAACAACAGACCCTAAATTCCATATGATACTTTACAAATTATTAAAATTATGAAGGGGGTGGGTTGAAGTTGGTTGAAATAGGTTGAAGTAGGTTGAGGTAGGTTGAAGTTGGTTGAAGTTGATATTTTTTTTTTCAAGTGGGTTGAAATAGGTTAAAGTAAGTTGAAGTAGGTTGAAGTTGGTAAATGTGGATTGACCCACGAAAAGAACAGGCCCTAAGTAATAAGGTAGCCGCTTTGAGGCAAGCTCTTATTTCATTCTCAATTGGTCCCTGTTGTGGTGAAGTACTATGTGATATCCTTCCTATGGATGCATGTCATTTGTTACTTAGTAAATAATGGTTGTATGATAACCATATGATTTTTGATGGGTATGCTAATACTTATTTACTCAAGCACCATGGAAAAAGCCTCACATTGGCCCCTTTAGCTCCACCCAAACCTCATAAAGTTAAACCGAGAAAGGAAAGTGAGAAAAACCTCCAAAAGAGTGAAACGCAGGAAGAGTGTGCCACTAGTAAGAGTAAGCCTCAAATTGCCTTACTAATGGTGAAACCAAACCCAAGTAAAGGAGTGAAGCCTTTACCCTTTGTAGTTCTCTAAGAGCTTGAGCATGAAACCTCAAAAGTAGCCATCCCTAAGGTCCCATTGCCTATCAAAATGGTGATGGGAGAAGGCCCATACGAGGATGATCAAGCCACAAATAACACTTCTCTTGAACATGATAATTTTGAGTTATCTTGTGATGACTAGGTTAAGATCATCAATCAGCTCATGAGGCCTAGGAGAGCTACTCAATGCTTTGATGCTCTCCCAAAGATCTTCAACAACTCCTAGACAGTCAAGAAGGGATGAGGCCTTAGTACCTTGGGTGTTTTCAAACCCAAGGATGACAAAGGGTAGGCAAGGGTGATGTCAAAGAATTTTAATGCCAAGGATTTGAGGGTAAATCCTCTTCAAGGGGGAGGGTCTGATGCAGAGCAAGTTCCTAGCTTGGCCCTACTCTAAGTAGTAAGGGTCCTGAACCAAGTAGATCTAATGTTAACCCTAGGTCAAAGACTAGGTCCCCTTAGGTCAATATTAGCTTGGGATCCCTGAGAAGGTCCAAGTAAGCTTAGGAAATGTAGTTGGGCAATTAGTAGCTCAAAATATGAGTTTAACCACTCAATCCTCCCAAAACTACCTCATCAGCTCATTTTCAATTTTCGTGGAAGAATACTTCACCTCATTTCTAGCTCAGATTTAACTAGGAAAATGAGCTCCAATGTTTGTTAATTATACATGAATGGAAATCCTCAAATGTATATTTTTTAACAAGTCTTGCACTCAAATTTCAAGTATTAAGAAAGTTATGGACTAAAAACCAAGCAAGGGTCGGTCCAGGAATAGAAACTATATAGTTTTAATTATGGGCTTAATTGAGATTAATTAGAATGAGATGATTCTTCACACACAAAGGAACAATTCCTAAGTAGCGGCATCTCTATTGATGTTTAGTAGAGACTTCTCAAAGCTTTCTGGAAAATGGAGAAAAAATCCTGGAAAAGACAGCTCACCTTGATTGTAATTATCTTAAGCATTTTGATTTATTTTTACTGGATATTTTATAAGCCTCCTATTGGCCCACTTGCTCCACGAATTTATAGCTAATTTCCCCTATAATTGGGTATTTGTAGACCCAATTAGCTCCTTGAAAATTCAGATTTGTTGAATGATATGAGAGCTTAAATCTTGGCGCTTTTATAAAAAATCTCAAAATCTTTATCTCTCTTAGCAGGATGGTGATTTGAGTTCATTCCTTTAATCTAATCCTTGGTGCTAAGGCTTTAGAGGGTTAGATGGTGGTTTAATTTATGTCTTGGTTCCCTATCTCAAGTATTGATCCAATTTCATTCAAAGAGCTTTTCTATTTAGGGATTCTCTCTCTCCCCCCCCTCTCTCTCTCTCTCTCAGTTCACTCTTGGAAAGATTGATCTTCAACATCCTTTGGGATCATCTTCAATGATTTCTCACCTTTATTTGGTCAAAAGGAATTCACCCATGCATTAATGTGTGGGGTGAAAAATATGAGTCAGGATGCATCTTGTGACTTAGTTATCTATTGATTGTATATTCAATTTGTATATAATTGGGTGACTGGGTTACAAGGGTCATGTAATTACCTAAGTTGTGCACAAAATTTCCTAATTACTTGCATATATGTTTTTGTTTTGAAAACTCGAAAAGATTTTTGTTGCTATTGAAATTATTTTTATGGGCATTTCACTTCAAAACCGTCACGTAACCTCACTCGTCCACTTGAAAAACCAAGTGGTTTAAAGGGGTTGTTATACATGCTAAATGCAATCGTGATTTCTACGAAAGTGAGTTAGGGGTTTCTTCTTTTTCATTTCTTTTTAGTTTGTTTAGTTTGTTTTACTCGAGGACGAGCAAAATCTAGTTGTGGTGGTATTTGTTTGCACTAAAATTATGATACTTTTTGTAATATTTTCACACCTAATTTAGGTTCGATTAATTATGATTTTTAGATTTTTATTTGAGTTTTATTATTTTGTAGATTATGTAATAATTCATGAAAAATGTGAAAATGATGCTGAAATTGGAGAATTAGGCTCAATGAATCAACTCTAGTAGGTCATGTCTCGCTTGGCGCAAGATACAACCTAAAAGAATGAAAGAAAAAAAGGGAAATTAAATAAATAAAACCCAAAGACCTCCAGGCCCCACAACTTCCTCGTCACGTGTCTTACCCCCCCTCTTTCTACTTCCTCTCTCTTAAAAGACGATGGCTCCCCCATCCCTAATTCTTGTCTTCTTCGTTGCCCAAGCAGCACCAACACCTCACTCACCACCACCATCATCAACATCCACCATCCTTATGAGTGATCGCCACCATTAGCACCATCACTACCATGCCAAACACAAGCTCACCATCATCATCATCAACATCCACCATCCGTGCCATCTGCAGAACCAACGGTGCAGATACGGAGAAGAACAGACTTGGGAGGCTATAAATTGAAAGGCTACAGCATGATTCGGAGTAAGCTATGGTTTTAGGATTCGATTTTTGGTTTAGTTTTAGGCGTTTTAGGGTTAAATTCTAAGTTTCATCTTAGAGATTTTAGGGTTTATTTCATTTTCATCTATTTCGATTTTGAATTCTAGATCCAATTTTCAGTTTCAAATTTCATATAATTAGTGTAGCTTTGTTAATTTCAGTATCCATTGGATGATTTGTGATTCGAATATCATAATTTTGGCTTGAATACTAATTTTCATTAACCTCCCTTTTCCCTTCGCTTTCGTATTTATTTGTTCTAATTTTTACATTCTTCGTTTTTAGTTTCTATTTAAAATTTGTGTGCAATGGGCTAGTCAGATTTGATTAATTTTGAGTTTGATTGTGAATGGGTCGATTTGGTTATGTTGTTACTTAGATTGGCACCCTCCTTCTGGTCTTCTCGGTTTTTGATTTAATACAATGGATTTGTTTTAATTTTTGGGTGTTTGGGAACCTCCATTAATGGGGATTGACTGGAGACGGAGGTTGCGTTCATGAAGAGCAGGGATGTCCATGCCTTAGTTGTCTTAGTTTTCGATTTAAGTGCTGGTATGTTCATGGCTAGCTTTGAATAAACCCCTTCTCTGTTTACACAGTATAAATCTGGGTGGAGCTGAGTGCAAGAGCATCCATGGGTTCCCTTATACCTCCTCTCTTAACTTTGATACTTAGCAATTCCAAATTTTCCCCCTCCCCTGTTTTGGTTTTATTTTAGTTTGATAATAACTTTTAATTGCCATTTTAGTTGATTTCAGTATTTGCTATTTTGTTAACAATAGTTTGAAATAGGTTGGACTTACTAGGCTTGAATTGGTAGATCACATGGAATGGGCATGAAGTATATTCTCATTAGCCCACTTTTTGCTTTCGAGTTATTTGTTTCCTTATTGATTATATGGTTTGGTTGAATTCTTTAGGAAATCTAGCCATGAATAATTTAATTGCATACTAATGTCATGAGACTTATGTTTAGATTAATATAGCTAATCTTGCTATTTCATTGTTTAGGATAGTTTAGTTCTGTTTAGAACAATTTAGTTAAACATAGCATAATTTTATCCACGCCCCTCAGGAGACGACCCCTAAGTACTACTGTAAAAGAAGTACACCTACAGCTATAAATTTTATCTTGAAAATCTCACACAATAGGGGCACACATCTATTGATTGCTACAATGGTCCTTTCACCATTGAGAGTGCTAATGCCTTGTAGAATTAGAACCCACCACCACATAACAATCCCTAGTCCAACACTATAAACTTAAGATGGAAGAATCAACCTAAACTTTCCTATTAGAATTCTAACCCTTAACCACAGAGTTCTATGCAGCTACCTGGATTCTAGTACCATGCTCCCTATAATCCACAGCCCAAGCTTCCTCAGTAGAAGTCATACCTAGACCTTCTTATTGAGAGGTTTGTTCAGACTTAGGCAAAAATAATGAGAACCTCAACCAAAACATCAAATTAAATAATTCCAGGTTAAACAGCATGGGTTCTCACCAGAAGATGATGGGCACCCAAATTGCACTGATAGCTCAACAGGTTTATAAGTTATCCTGGCATCAAAGGCATTTACCGGGCCAACCTAAATCAAATCCTAGGGGTTATATCAGTCATATCAATGTTATTTCTGTGAAGGGTGAGGAGTTAGTCAAGGGCCATGTGATGGTAATTCAGGAGACAGCTTTGGTTCATGTTTCTAAAGGAATAGAAGGGTTGAGGATAAGATAGAGGTAGAGTTCAAAGGGGCCCAGTCACCTTTAGTATCCCCCTACTAGCAACCTTTGGCATTCCCTTAGAGGGTGGCATGACTTAAGCTTGAGCCTATGTTTCCTATATTCTTGGATATGCTGAGAAATATTTATGTCAATGTTCCATTCTTTAAGGCTCTTCAAGAAGCTCCCTCTTACAGCTTCTTTCCAAGAAGGGCAAGGTTGAGGAGGCCTCAATGATCCCATTGGAGAGGTGTATAGCACAGTTCTTTAGAGTAAATCGCCATTTAAGATGTATGATCTAAGCAGATTATCCATTCCTTGTGCCATAGGAGATCCGCAAAATAAGAGAGCTCTTTGTAATTTATGAGCTAATGTGATCTTGATGCCCCTCTCTTTGCCTGCAGAAAGCTTAAGAAGGAGGACCTAAAGCTCATCAATATGACTGTTCAATTGGCAGATCATTCAATTGGGAATCTATGGGTATTCTTGAGGATATTCTAATTCTAATGGGCAAGTTTGTCATCCAGTGTGATTACACATTTATGGAAATGGATGAGAGCTCTTGGGTCTCTATTGTCTTGCGGAGGCAATTGTAGAAGCTGTGATTGATGTGCTAGTAGGTCAGATATATTTCCAATTATGTAAAGAGACGGTAGATTTCTGGAGTATATCCCTTTCAGTTCTAACACCTCCAGTTCCTATAATTCTTATGGTTCCTGCTATTTCTACATTTGTTTCTAGGATGGAGGCATTTGATGGAGATGGTGAACCCCACATGAGGTCATGTTCCCTATTTGATTCCGCTCCACTGGTGTTGACCTGTTTTGCTTGCATTATTGTTCATCCTAAGGACGTTGTTACACTAACATTTAGTTCTTCCACCTCTCTCCTTCCTGTTGTTGTTTATTGCCTAACGTCAGGTTCAAGCTAAGGACCTAAACCAAGCGCTTTTTGGGAGGCAACCCAAGCATTTAATTACTACAGGGGGGAAAAAACAACATGTGTCACTTCTTCCCCCTCATCTCCTTCGCGGTTTCCCCCTTTACACTATAAGTGTCTTCCCATTCCTATTCCTTTTCATATTTTTTTCATTAAGGACAATAAAATCCCGAGTAGGGAGTGAGCTTGTAGCTCTTTGGGTTAAATTGCTTATTTTGGGGTGTGGTTTGGACGACATCTTTTACATTTCCATCATTTAGCTAGCATTTCATATAGTTTTATTTGTTTTTGCATTTTTTGTTTAGTATAGCATGCAACTTAGAGCACGCAGGTAAGATTTTGTAGCGCAAGGGGAGAAGTGATTAAGTTGGGCATTCATAAGATTCTGAGGTATTCATTCATACCCTTTACGTGCTTTGTTGTTGTCTTAGTTAGATTTATTACCTTTGGAAAAATGACAAAATTAAAAAATTGAAAAAAAATTAAAAAGAGTTTTTCGAAAGCCCTATTATGATGACAATGCAAGGTGTGATAGTTAATTGATTGACATGATTGTGTATTAAGGTGTTGTTTGTCTTGGTGTAAATTTTATGAAAAATTGTGTTGACATTGCCAGTTAGGATTGCTTTGCCTTTTGTTGCATGTCTATTGCCCTTGAGAATCATGTACTTTGATTTACTTGACCTTGATAAGCAGGGCATGTGTTTGAGTAAGTGGCATTGACTATGGTATATTAACTTGTGCGATTTTGAGTCTAATGACTATTTATTATATATAGTCTAATAGTTCGTGTCTTGTGTGACTCTTTCATGATTGCATCTCTAGAACTTGATTTGGTTTTTTTTTTCCTTTTTTGAGATCACATTTGGCATATGCATATATTAATTTATGATTAAGGCCTCCTTTCTTTTATATAGCCGCATAAGCCAAGAGTCTATTAATGAGTTTTATTCCTCTCATTAGCCATTTATGTCTTTCTCCTATTTTGTTGTTACACCCATATCAACTATGCATTTATCCTATGTATATTTCCTATAATCATGCTAAAGACTAGTGGAGAAATACTTTTACATTGAGTTGGGCGTATGTTGAGGATTGATTCATCTTTTTGACTATTTCTAATGGTGGTATGAGATTTAAGGGATTGAGAGTTAAGATTTTGTATTTTCTATGCCATTCACATATATTTTGGTTATGCTTCTCAAAAAAAAACAAAAATAAAAAAATGAAAAAATGAAAATTAAAAAAAAGTGAAAAAAGTGAAAAGCAAAAAAGGGTTATGAATAAAGTGTTTGGCATGGTCGTTAATTCAATAAGTGTGTTTTGCCTCCTTCTCTTGTGGATTTTATAGAGGTTTGTACTTATTTCTAATTGAGGTGTGAGTTGGTGTTTTGACCCTTGATGTTTTACAAGTGTTCTTAGTCCCTAGCCTTTTACCTAGTAGCTCCGCTTTTTCTAAGTTGATTTCCCTTCTAACCCTTAACTTTGGCCCCATTATAACCCAATAAAAGTCTTCATGATTGAAATTTAACATTTCGCTGCAAGTGGTGGAGAACTGAGAACTTTACCAAGCCTATGCCAGTGTGCATGATTGAATTAAGTGTTGAGAGTGTTTATGTTATACATATAAACACATTGAGACAAGTGCTCTAGTTCATCCTATAATGAGCTTTTTGCCAGTCACACTTGCTGACCACTTGTTAAAGGACGCTTTATCTTTCTATGTGATTTAATATGGGGTGATTGGTGTGCTACATTGAGTTTTTATGATTTCTATATGGTGTTATAAGTGGTTCATTACAAATGTTTTGACACCTTGACTTAGCTACCTTTGTGCATGATTGTGTTTGATTATTTCACTCTTTTTACCTTGTTTAAGGAGGGTATAATTAGATGTTTATCTCATTCTCTTGATTGGTCACAAGATTATCTTGCTTGGGACAAGCAAGAGATAAGCATGGAAGAGTTGATAAACCTCTAATCCCACTATTTTATCCCCTTGATTTTACGACTCTTCCTTAGACATCTTCTAGATTTAGTGAAGAATTTATTCGTATTTAATCCTCCCTGCTCATAAATATCTTATTTAGATAAATTTTCCTCGACGTACGTATTTTGTCCCAATTTGAGAGAATTCGTGGTTAATGATTCAAACATGAGTAAGAAGTGATGTTTTGGCTAAAGAAAAGGCTCAAGAGTCGATGAGAATGATCAAGAGTGCAAGAATGAAATTCCAAGCATTTGCAGGGGTAGTAATTCATGCCTAGACAACTGTGTGAAATTGTTAAAAGCGGCTAAAAAGTTGAATGTTCGTACGGTTAGCCATGCATTTCTTGCACGATGATGTATATCAATCAGCCCCGAACCCTGAGGTTTGCATGGCAAGTCGTGCATATGCTCACATAGAAATCTGAAACAAATGCCATGCCTATTTCAGTCTAAGAGAGCACTCAAGTCCTTCTTTGTGCTTAAAAGCTTCATCGCAAGGGACTTGGTCCATGCACTAATTTAGAGCTTCAGTTTAAGGTCCATCCTAAGTCCTTAAGATCTATTATCCCCCTCTTTTGGGAAGGCCAAGAGGCCTCCCAAAGGGTTTACTCATTAAACTGTGGCTAAACCCACGGTAAGAATAAGGGAAGCTTAAAACATAAGGTTGACCCCATGGACAGTTTCTGGATAGAATATTAGTCCGAGTTTGAGGCAAATTTTGTCTATGCTCCACATGATATGGCCAAGGTTATTTTGGGCTTCTTTAAGTTTAAGATCCTAGCTTTCACATGCAACACATTTCAAGTCATTTGGAGTTCATTTGGTCAATCAAATTAAGCTCCAAAGTGGACTGCCCCAAAGTCAACTGTCAGTTCCAATTTGGACCATCTGGCTAGTACGACCCATTTCTCTTAAACGGCTAGGCCAAAATTAGTGTAACCTTTTTCATTAAAAAAAAATCCTTCTCAAGCTTTCATATGAATCCTATTTCATTAGATTCAGACTAGAAATAAGAGACTGATGGCTCAATAAATTTGACCCTGCTGCGGTGTGAATACACGGAAGTCTGGAAGCATAAATGCAAATGGATTCATCACCCCTAAGAGACAAATGCACGGCCAGCTGATTCCAAGATGCATCCCCCCTTCTTCACATGGGAATTCAAGATAATAAGTCCCCAAGCTGATAGGAACAAGTCTTAAGAGCCCTAGTTTTCATATTTATGTTGTTTTTACCATAGTTTATCTAGTAACTTACTTTTATATTTCCTATGTTAATCTTGTAAGTTATATTTTGCATTTTTCTATGTAAGATGAGTTCCCTAGAGTATTATCTAGCCTTATAAAAGCCATACTCGAATTTAGTTGAAGGCAAGTTGAATGAATGAGCATTTGACCTTCAACGCTTTCTCTCTCTAAATCTTAAGGTCTCTTTAACCTTTGAACAAGGTGGTGAGTCTTGAATGGAGCCCTTATAGAGTTGTTAGTGGCTAAGCCTTTATGAAATTATTGGTGGAACCTAGTCTTAGTGGGTGGTGTTGCCTTTAAACCAAGTCATATCAACGTTCAATGGGGAATTTGAGCCTAAACTTAAGCTAGCAATCTTGAACGATCATACATCCCGGCTTCTCGGCTGACATAAATTTTATTTAAATTTATTATTTTTAGGACAAGATATCTTCTTATGTCTTAATTAGGATTTGAGAATGTCTATCGTGTAATCGTTCGACTTTAGTCCCATGAAAATAGGTGGTCGTAGTTCTAGGATTACTCTTCGACGCTTGAAAAAGGAAGGGAATGGGCCTAATTGTCAATTTATTTATTCATTATTGCTTGGTTGAATAAATTTCATGGGGTTAGTAATTGATTTGCTAGCATAATTTTGCTGTCAAGTCTAATCTGGGTGTTTTAATTATCTAATTTTTAAAGTTATATCCCTGATTGTTTATCGTAATCTTAGTACGTAACTCCAAAATCTTTTATAGGTTGGTACTTTATAAAAACAAGTTCCCTATGGATTTGATCCGTACTTACGTATTGATAACTACAGTTGTGTCGTGCAGTCGCGTTAAAACTGAATAGCCACCTGAAAAGACAATCTATCCCTCCCTTTCTTAGGCCATATGCTTAAGAGTTTTGCTAGACATTTATGCCACTGTTTTTTATTTGGTTATTCCAGCCATAGCCAAATCTCTATTGGTTCTAAGGATAAGGAGAAGACTACATTTCTTTATCCTTTTGGCACCTATGCTTTTAGGAGGATGTCTTTTACTTTGCGTAATGCCCCTGTATCTTCCAGGGGTGCTTAATTTCTATATTCTCTAGTTTGGCTTAACAATGTATGGGAAATTTTCATGGATGATTTTTCATGTTTGGGTTTTCCTTTGATGACTTTTTGACCAATTTGGGGAGCGTTCTAAAAAGTTGCAGGGATAAATATTTAACCTTGAATGGGAAAATATGTCACTTTATGGTGACGAAGGGGATTGTCTTAGGCTACGTGAATTTAGGTGACAGTATTGAGGTTGATAAGGCCAAGAGTGTTCCCCACCCCACCTATGTGAAAAAGGTTAGGGTTTTTCTTGGACATGCTAGATTTTATCATACATTGATTTAAAAAACTTTCGTAACATTGCCAAGTCACTATCCAGTCTTCTAGCTAAGGATGTGCCCTTTTACTTCTCTCAAAAGTGTCCAAAGGCTTTTACTAAGCTGAAGGAAGCACTGACCACTGCCCCCATTATACATCTTCTCATCTGGGGCAAGCCATTTGAGTTGATGGTTACTGCTTCTAACTATGTTGTTGATTTTGTCCTCAGATAGTCCATTGATAAGAATCCCCATGTGATTTATTATGCTACATATAATTAAATAATGCTTTAATGAATATTACTATGATTGACCAAGAGTTCTTGACTATGGTCTCTGGTTTTAAAACATTTAGGCCATACTTGTTTGGTTCTTATGTCGTTGTTTTTATTGATCATGCTGCACTCAAGCACCTTCTTTCTAAGAAGAATGCTAAGCCCAGACTTGTGAGACGAATGCTCCTAGTAGAGGAGTCTAATTGTGAAATTAGAGACATAAAGGTTTTTGTGAATTTTGTTGCTAATCATGATAAACCTCCATTTTAACCTAATTTTAGCCCCTAGTTGATCCCCATTTCCATTATTTTCATGCTTGACCTTGGGGAGAAAAGGGCTCGAAATAACCACCTTTGGCCTTATTTTCGCTCAAATCGTTATGTTTCGTATTTTCAAGAGTTCATGCCCGGAAAATGAGACAATCCGCTAATATTGATGCAAAGGAGAGTAAAGAAGACGCGTTTGAGTCAAAGAAGAAGTCTGCCGAGTGCAGCGCATTGGCCTGGGGACCCCATGCCTAAAGGCCCGGTCATGCCACACTCAAAACACGACGTGACGCAGCCAGAGAAACGGTACGGGGGCACCCTGCCATGTGGCACAATCGTGCCCCCTTGTGCCTGCGTGACTTAACGCGTTTTTGGCAGACAGTTCTGCAGTTTTTAGTTTTTCGTTGAGAGGGACTTCCAAGAGGCGATTTTTAGGGTTCCTTCTCACATACTTTTACATATGAATTTAGATAATAATTGAAGTTTAATTTTGGTGTTTTTGATGGTTGAATTCATGATTATTATCAATTTGAGTACGCTTTATCTCTCTTTCTCTCTTGCAATTTAAATTCATATTTTCACTTTTATTAATGGGTTTCATTCCCTCGTTTGTGTTCCTGATTGTTATGATGTTTAGTGGCTAATTCCCTAACTTAGGTAGGGATTCATTCCAATTATACTAGTTGAATCATGATTTAGCCCCAAAACTTTGTTCTCTTCATACTTGTGTTCATGAATTCTACTATGCACACCAGGTATTCGATGAATTGCTCGAAAGAGCATTCATCAATTGTTATTCAGGTTTAGGGGAGCGTTGAGTGACGAAACCCTTACCTAGCGTGACTCAGTAGACAACTAGGATTTTGATATGAAAATAATTGAAGTTCTAGTTACGATTAGAGATTGTAGATCTTGTAATCTCTCAACTTTTAGTCCCATGAAAATAGATGGCTATAGTTTTAGGAGTAGTCCTCGACCCTTGAGAGAGGGAGGAGATAGGCTTAATTGACAATCTGTCCATTCATAATGCATGCTTGGGTGAATTTCATTGGGTTTGGGATTGATTCTCTAATGTAATTGTGCCATTAATTTCAACCTAGGTGTTTTAATATTCTGATTTCCCTAATCGTTAGATGCTAGTTAAGCATTCAAATTTGTTATGCCTAAATTGAGTTAGTTGATTAGTTCTAGTAGTTGAAAGCAAGCTCCTCGTGGATTCGATCCGTACTTCCCGGTTGCTAGCTAAAGCTACGTCGTGGGCTTGCAGTTTAAAACGTAATAAATCACTTATCTAGTATTATTTATGTTAGGTGTGCTGAGGCCACTATTTCTAAATGTTTCCCTAATGAGAAGTTATTTGTAATTCAACTTGATCCTTGGTATGCTGATATTGTCAAGTATCTTGTGACTAGTAGGATTGTTGAGGGTTTGAATAAGCATGAAAGGGATAGATTTTTGCACTTGGTAAAGTTTTATATCTGGGATTATCTTTTCCTATTTAATTAATGATCTAATTAGATTGTTAGGAGATGTGTCCCAAACCATGAGGTTAAGAGTATCTTGTCTCTCTATCATGACCAAGCCTATAGGGGCAATTCAGTAGGATCACAACTACGACAAAGGTTCTTCGATATAGATTTTATCATCCTACTTTGTTTAAGGATTCGGATAAGTAAGTACTATAGGAGATGCCCTAGATGTTAGTAGTTAGATCATATCACTTAGAGGGACATGATATCCCTCAACCCAATTATTATAATGGAGGTCTTTGATGTATGGGGTATAGACATGATAGGACCATTTCCATTGTCTTTTGAAATGAGTATATTTTATTGGTTGTTTATTATGTGTCTAAGTACGTTAAGGCTATCCTCACTAGAACTAGTAAGGCTAGGGTTGTGGTGAAATTTCCTAAGTAGAGCATCTTTTCCAGGTATGGTGTTGCTCTTGCTATCATTAGTGACCAGGGTATCATATAATAATCGATTATTTGATTCATTGCTAAAATGGTACTCTATCATCCATAAGCTGGCTAATTCCTATCATCCCTAGACTAGTGGGTAGATTGAGGTTTCCAATAGCAAATCAAGCAATTCTGGAGAAAATTATCAACATAAATAGGGAGGACTGAGCCGACAAACTCATTGATGCTTTATGGGCTTATAGGGTGGCTTTGAAGACACCCTTGGGTATGTCATGTTATTAGGTAGTCTCATATAAGCTTTGTCATCTTCCAGTTGAGCTTGAGCATCGAGCTTAGTATGCTATTAAGATCCTCAACTATGATCTAATTGTAGCAAGTGAGGAGAGAAGGCTGTAGTTGAGTGAGTGAGAGGAGATTCGACCTAAGGCTGATGTGAATGCCAGATTATCCAAGGAAAGAGCAAAGTTAGTACATGATAGGATGATTCTTAGGAAGGAATTTGTCCCAACATGAATGTGCGCATGTACGATTCGAGACTACACCTATTTTCAGGTAAGCTAAGGTCTTCTAGATAACCTTGTTGTTCTCACTCATGTATAGACCCGACAAATGGGTCATTCGGTTCGATTATAGGTTGGTTTAATTTTGGATCGGATCAAGTTTCATATTAAGTGACATTTTTGGGTCGACTCTATTTGGGTTGGGTGAACTTTGGTTTAGGTCGATTTTAAGGTTAACCAAATTTTGGTCCAATACACTTGTCATACAAAAACAAGCAACTTCATAGAAAATTTTAGGTTAAGTATGGTTTAGCTCGGATCAATTCGGGTCATGGGTCCACTTTCAAGTGAGCATATTTGGGATGTTAGGTCAGGTATGGGTTTAGGTTGTTCAGTTCGAGTCTTGAATCTCGGGTCAGTTTTGTCAAGTCTCTCTTATATTTCCTTATGGTGCAGTTTAGATGCATGATATTATTACTGCAGTCAAGCAGAAGGTTAATGGACAACCACTAAAATAGTTCCTACATCTCCCTGCAGAGAAGGATATGGAGTGTCTGATGCTCCACAAGCCACCCAGTGATTTCTAATGGGTAATGAAGTAGTTCGAGTATATTCAATCCGACCTAATATTATTATTCTATCCTTTGTGTATGGTTGTATGTGCTTTTATTCTTCTTCTTTTCACTTTTGGTTTTTCAAAGTCCTTAAGGCTTCCTAACCCCAGAATGCAGAAATTCTGTGAATTTTGGTGTGGGGTTCGGGAAGCAAAGCCATGCTTCATAAATATTTGAAATGGTAGAAAAAAGAGAAACGGTTGCAAAAAAAAAAAAGAAAACAAAGTTCTGTTTTTGTTTGGTTTTGGGAAATTGTACTATCTTTAATTGACTTTGACCCTTTATGACTTAGTTATTTGGTTGTATACAAGTAGAATGTGCATGACAAAACTTAGTCCAAAATGTGTCATTCCGTGCTCTAGAACTAACCCTGTCACTAGTAGAGTAAGGAATTAAATCATGGTTGATTTTCCCATTGTTTTTATATTATTCCTTTTTGTTTTCGCTTTTATTTAGCCAACCAAAAAAATTCCAAAAAAATAGAGTTGAAAAAAAAAGAATAAAAATTGAAAGTCCAAAATAGCCAAAAAAAACAAAATAAAATAATAAAAAGAGTCTTAGAGTCGGGAATGATGAGCATTCCTTTGAAGCATGTGCGACTAGATGCTATCTTTTGAGGCAATACTGCTACTGGAAAAGCTTGCTTCCTAAGTTAGAGAGTCAATAATGTACCCAAGTAGAATTGAGTTGGATTCTAGTGAGCCTAACTCATAGGGCGATGGTAAACTTGCACATTGAGCACTATGATAGATTCACTGTTGTAATGGATTGCATGATGAAAGTTGGTGTATAGGTATCATTAGTTGTGGCTAAGAGTCTTGATATGTACATTATGCTTGCATATAATATATTATGTAGGTTGTAGGGGCAATATTGGTGCTTAAGTATATACAGTTTTTCCCCTATGTATATGTGTATATTTGAAAAGCTCAAGAAAATTTGTTTTCTTTCTCTCTCTTTTTCTTATTCAAGATTTCTTTGAGGATATCACACTTGTCAACTAAGAAGAAGGTAGGGATTTAAAGAGCTTGTTACACATTCTAAGTGCAGCCGTAATTCTTAGAAAGCAAGTTAGATTTTTAGGTGGATTTTCTTTTCTTTTCTTATACTCGAGGATGATCAAAATGTAGGTATGGAGGTATTTATTTAGGCTCCAAAAGTGACCATTTAAGTATTTCTAATAAATTGGTTTTTAACTTCGTTTTTAGTCATAATCGAGATTATTTTTAGATTCCATTTAGATTTTGCATAAATGTGTAGAATAATGAGATCAAGTTATATTAAGTTTAAGGATGGAGAAGTAAATAATTTTTTGCATTAATAAAGGCTAAGATTTAGTTGAAACTGAAGAGGCTTATGTGCTGAAGAATCAACAATCATGGAAGTAGAATTAAGACTGTCATCATGTGAAGGCCCACAAAAGTTCCCATGATCATGATTCTCACAATCACTATACCATCTTAATCATAAATAACATGCTGCTCAGTCCACTTGATCAAATGTGAAGAAACCTAGGTTGCCTTAGTTCCGAACAAGCGGATCACATGATGCTCAATTAAGCGTAAAGGTGCATGGTTTAGCCCACTTGATGTGAGTTGGCCGGTCTCCCATGTACACAATAACACGAAATTCCCAGGTTCCCCCCCCCCCTCCCAAAAAAAATTAAAAAAACTTTGTCGAAGATGGCTTAGGTGGTTAATGCAAGAAAAGTTCTAGATGTGGTGACGTGTAACATTGAATGGAAAAAAAATTGGTTATTACTCTAGTTGAATTTGGAAAATAGTTAGGCACTAGATTATTTGGAGTTTGGATAGAATTATGTGGTGGCATAAGAAATAAGAAATTATGTAATGTGGAAAGTGTGGGGGGCTAGCACTTCATGAATAGAGGTCTTTGGGATACTTTGTAAATTATTAATTCTTCTCCCTCTTAGCTCTAATGCTAGTTTTTAGTACTTTTAGAGATTATTATAATTTCAAGTACTGTTCGATTTGAGTTAATAGAATCTTCCTAGTTCTAGTTTAGTTCGATTTTTGCAGTAAGTATATGGTCCACCCGGTTGGATAATTGCAAATGTACAACTGGCCCCACAATTGTCCAGCTAGCGCACGCCACATAAGCAAAATTAAAAAACGCTCAAAAAAAATACAAAAGCCAAAAAGAGCTCAGAAAAATGTCGATTCAAAACACTCACAAACCCACAAACTTCCCCTCACTCTTTCTCCAAAACTGCTCACTTTTGTGCTCGATTTGGTGAAATTGTGCTGCGTTTGCTCACGGATTCTAGCAAAAAATCTCCGGAAAATCTTCACTGAAGCTTGAACCAAGTATTTTGACGTAAGTTTTAGCAATAAACGAAATTTATTTGCATGTTCGAAACAAAACAATGAATTCACTTGGCATTCTAAGTTTTAAGAAAATCGCGCTCTCATAATCTCACGTTTACAATTTTTGTAGATGGAAACTCACCATTAAACAGTAGCGATGAAGAGATCTGCTAGTGGTGAATGAAACACTCCTAAAAAAATGTATGATAAAAACCTTAAACCTAACATTAGTGAACCAGAGTACATAATCAGTGAGCAATAATCAGAAATACCTGATTCTGTCAACATATTCACAACACTTAATTTGATGTTGATTAATACCATGCAAAATACTTTTATCTACAGTACTAAAGAAAATGAAAAACAAATACATATCTCATTACACACAGCATACACATATTAGAAACCTATATATGTTATTTTAATGAGCTATGAAACATGTGTAATGAGTCATGACAATACTGAACGTCAGTCTAAATTTCCTCAGTGACCATTCTATAGTGAGTTGCACCTTATATTGTAGTGAGCTATGACTTGAATTTAGTGA
This sequence comes from Carnegiea gigantea, assembly GCA_029747015.1. Taxonomy (NCBI): domain Eukaryota; kingdom Viridiplantae; phylum Streptophyta; class Magnoliopsida; order Caryophyllales; family Cactaceae; genus Carnegiea; species Carnegiea gigantea. Next base: position 282,845 of record JAKOGI010000941.1, read on the forward strand.
GCCATGATTAGAATGATTAGAATTTAGTGAGTTGTAAATTATATTCTAGTGGCTGTCAGCCTATGCATACTACAGTGAGTTGTACCTTATATTATAGTGAGCTATGACTTGAATTTAGTGAGCTATGACTAGAATTTAATGAGCTATAAATTATATTTTAGTGGCTGTCAATATATGCATACTATAGTGAATTGTACCTTATATTATTGTGAGCTATGACTTGAATTTAGTGAGCCATGACTAGAATTTAGTGAGCTATAAATTATATTCTAGTGGTTGTTAGCATATGCATAGTGAGTTGTACCTTATATTCTAGTGAGCCTTGACTTGAATTTAGTGAGCCATGATTTGAATTTAGTGAGCTATACCTTATATTATATTGAATGTCAGCATATGCATGTTTTAGTGAGTTGTGCCTTATATTATAGTGAATCGTACTTTACATCCTAGTGTGTCATGCCTTGAATTTAGGAAGTGATAGCATCCATTCTAGTGTGCAGTCTAAAACTCTAATCTCTTTTCATATACTATTTCACATATCTAGTAAGTTATAGCTTATATTCTAGTCAGTTGTACCTTATACTCCTATCACACAGTTCTACATGCTATAGTGAACTGTAGCTTATATTGTAGTGAGCTATGATTTCACTTTAGTGAGTTGCACCTTTTATTCTAAATTGCTATCACATGTACTGTAATATTAACATTGCATGTAATACTATTTGATAGATCGAAGACAGAAGCGTCAAGCATAGCTGTAAAAGAAGCAAACAAGGCAGCTCCACCAAATCAAGAACGCACTCCACAGCTTGATAAGGAGCTGGAAAACCTGTCCACACCAAAGGACAAAACCTCTGAAGGAAAAACCATCTCATCAAGTACTACAGTAAAGAAAAGAACAGCGAAACAAGAAGTTAACAACAATAGAAATATTTGCAGTAGTCTGATAAGTTTAGAAGATGAACAAGTCCAAGTTCCCACAACAGATGAGCATGAAAAACAAACTATGTATGTTGTGGAAGAATCACAAGCTACTCAACAAGGAAAGGGAGAACAAGATCAACAAAAAGCAAGAGAACCACCTCAAAAAAATGCTCCCACAGCAAAGGAAAACCAAACGATGGTGCTGGAAAAAATGAAAAAGGAGTCAAAGAAAAATGATGCACAAGAGAAGATAGGCAACAGAAAAGAACAAAAGGGGGAAAGAACAATGCAGAGTAGAGAATCCCCAAAAGTTCCAAAAAACACTGCTTAAGAAAGCTCGGAGAAAATAATCACCTATATTCATTGACAACTTTCAAAGGAAACAGATGACACTGTAGAGGACACTACTTACAAAATGTCTGCCCATGGGCATGATGATGAATCTGACTCTAATGATGAAGTGTTGGTGAAGAGAATCAAGAAGATAAAAGAAGCATCAAAGTCCAGACTAAAGCAAATACAAATGAGGTCAAAAAAGTGTGCTAGGGCACAAGCTGATAAAGAGAGGCAGGCTATCCAAAAGAGTCCAAAAAGTCCTGTAAGTGTGGACAACTTTAGTTTTGTTACATGATCAACAATAGAAATCCTCGAAACAGCATGCAAATCCTACCATTTGTGTTCAAGACCCCAAGTATGTGCAATCTATGCCAAAACCTGGAGAGGTAGACACAAAACCCAAAAAGATTTTTCAGACCAAAATGTCACCATCAGGGTTTGTTGTAATGATTAAGAACTTCAAGGAGGCACAGAGACAGGCAATATGCAATATGGGGTTTGAAGGATTCCTCCATTTACAGGTAACTAAATTATCGGGGGATTTATGCAAATGACTTGTAGATAGTTTTGACCCATACTCAGTTACATTGTACATATATGCTAACAAGAAAATTAAGATTGCACCAATGGATGTACATCTCACATTGGCACTCCCCTTGATGGAAGGAAGGTTAAGGAGTTTTATGGTAAAAAATCAAAGGACACTAAATACAATGAAGTCCTCTCAGCATGGAGAAAGGAGTGGAATCTGCAAGATGGGATCCCAAAGCTCAGCCGAATGCCACAGCACATATTGAGCCAGGCTGATGCAGGGGAAAGTTTCAAAAAAAAACTTTATGCTGTACATGGTCTCTTGTTTTTTCAATGGTTCAAAGAATGTACATTGCACACCCTATTTTATGAAGAATGTTGCTAACGTTGAACACAAAGCAACAATTGATTGGTGCCAGTACACCATTGACAGATTGTGCGAATCTGACAAAAAGAGGGCTTCAAAATTTGATGGGCATATTTTCTTCTTGATGGTAAGTTCCTTCTATTCTATCAGAGTATCATGTTTTCGGTGAGTAAAACATCAGTTTCAGTGAGCTGTACATATATTTTAGTGGGCAGAACAATATTTTCAGTGAGCAGAACATATATCTTAGTGAGCAAACCATTTACTTTAGTGAGCAGAACGTACCTTTTAGTGAGCAGAATATGTATTTTTGTGAGCACAATACTATTTTTGGTGAGCTATGGAGAACTTCTTCATAAGTGACAATTGCCTATCACATTGATCTATAATGACCATTATAGCGAGCACACATCACGTACACATACCTATACCAATAGCCAAATAGGAATTATTCTTACAGAACATTACTTTATGCTAGTGAGCCACTATACATTTTAGTGAGCAGAATAATAATTTTAGTGAGTAGAGCAATATTTTTAGTGAGCAGAGCAATATTTTTAGTGAGCAGACCATATATCTTAGTGAGCAAAACATATCTTTTAGTGAGAAAAAGATCAGTTTTGGTGAGCTATAAAGGACTTATTCATAGTTGACAATTGTTTGTTACATTAATCTACATTAACCATTTTAGTGAGCTAAATAGGAGATATTCTTAGAGAACATTACTTTATGTTAGTGAGCTAGTATACATTTTGGTGAGCAAGAACTATATTTAAGTGAACAGAGATTCATTTTTGGTGAGCTATATAGAATTAATTACAATGAACATTTCCCTTACCAATTCTATATCTTAATAGAGTTCTCCTCACACAAAGGACTGTTAAGAGACAATTCCCAACAATCAAAGGCTGGATGATAGCAAAGTTGAGGGAAGCAGTGAAAGAAGAGAGAAAAGCTAATCAAGTTGGTTCCAAAGAAGTGACGAAAGCTGTGGAAAGGGCATAGTGGAGCCTCCAATACAAATAAACAAAGAAGAGCATCCTGAGCAAGCCAAAGAAACTCAGCCACAAAAGGAAGAACAGCCAAAGATGTTTTCACAAAATAATGAAACATCAGAGTTAGTGGTATCATTTAATTCATTTATATCAATTAAGGAGAAGGAAAAATTTTCAACAAATGTCTATCTAACATCTTATAGTACTTGAATGATGTCTATATACAGAAAGATATGGAAAAATGGACTGAAGTAATGAAGGCTTTAGCAAGTGCATTCAACAGGTCCAGAACCTTTATGGAATACTTGTCAAAAAGGTACCAAAACAAAGAAGCACTCAAGAAAATAAGAGATGCAGCAATAAGCATGTTCTCTTCATACTGTGAGGCTCAAATCTCAAAATCTCCACCAATGGGACAAAAAGAAAAAGGAGATGAAAGTCCTAAGATACTACCATTCAGTCAGGATGATGAATGGTGGAATAGAGCTATCGTACTGGAGGCAATAACTAAATTAAAGAATGTTTTTGTAAAGCAACCAAAAACTAACAGCGCCAAAGCCAAAAGTGTAAGAAGCAAAAGTCCTGCACCAAGAAAGGGAGGGAATCATATGCCCATATTTAAGTTAATTGATGAGAACTAAAGCCAGGCTCCTCCACCACCAACACCACTTTAGACACCAACACCCTCCCCCTTATAAAAACACATCAGACACTACCACTGTCCCCCTGTAGAAACACATCAAACACCACGACGCTCCCCCATAAAAAAACACCTTAGACACCACCACCCTCCCCCCCTCCATACACACAAACACTACAGACACCACTACCGTCCCCACCACGAATTGAGACAAAACAACCATAACACCCATCACAGGCTCTTGAGACATAACCACCATATGAATCATCTGAGACACCACCACCACCACCAATTCCAGAAACACAATCAAAGGAAACCAAAAATAGAAAACAACTGAAGGAGAGCAAGAAAAGCAAAATTCTCTTGGCAAAGAAGATAACAAAAAGAAAACAACATATAAGGCTGGTAAGAATATTTAGTGAGCAAAATGTTAATTTCAGTGAGCAGAATATGATTTTTTGTGAGTTATGGGCAAGTGTTAATAGATGACAATTGTATGTTATAGTGAGCTAGAATGACACATCTAGTGAGCATACATCACTTTTAGATGGCTCTAAGAACAAGCAGAGAGGACTTTGTTGGTAGTGAACATTTCCTTCTTTTTTTTTTTTAGTGAGCTAGTGTGCATTGTCAGTGAGCAGAAGACAAATTTTAGTGAGCAAAAAGTATATCTTGGTGAGCAAAAAGTATGTCTTGGTGAGCAGAACTTATATGTTAGTGAGCAGAATATTTAGTTTAGTGAGTGGTGAACCACAATATGTATTTAGTGAGCAGAACAAACATTTTAGTGAGCAGAACATATATTTTAGCAAGCATTCAACCATATTATGTATTTAGTGAGCTATATTATCATCAACTCTGACAATCTTTTATAGAAGAAGAGCACACCAAGAAGGCAAGACATCAGCCGAGGAGAGAGAAGGGACCAATCACCTAACCCTACTGCTCTCCTTTTGTGGAGAGAACCACAAATATTACAGGGGAGTTATTGATAGTCTTAAAATATACCGCAAGTGCGCGGTGTAGTTGTAGCTAGCAACCGGCAAGCATGGGTCGTATTCCATAGGGAGTTGGGTTTTCAATTACCAAAGCTAAGTCAAGCGTATCAATCTAGGCCAAACAGAGAGTGAAGGGAAGAAAGACTAAACTACTCAAACAAATAAACAAAAAGGGACTTAGGTTTATGACTTCGCCAAATAACGAATCAACTAAGTGAGACAAGTTCTAACCTACCCAAACTACACTATGAACAAGAGATGGTCAGTTGCACCATCAAAGACCACCCAAGCCCTCTCTCAAGGGTCATGAGCTAGTCTAATTCGTCTAACCACATATTTTCATAGGGTTAGCCCAATTAGACCACAAAATTAGCAATCCTCAGACCTAGCTCGGATCGAGTACTATTTTTATGTCCCGAACTCGGCTATTCCCTCTTCCACACTAGCAAATTGACCTCACCTCTCAGCATAAGTCAATCACCTAAAAATATGGATGAAAGCTCTCTCAAACATTTCATCGAACACTTGGCGGGCGTGAGGGAAAACTCTAAGTTCTAAGCATAGATTTGGGTATGGTTAGGCCTAAAACAAGATTAATTAGCCATCAAGAGGCTAATCACAATCCAAGCCCACAAAATCTAACAACTAATCATGAACAAAACACAAAAACTCAAACCTAAACTAACGAAGAACACAAGCATGAACTAGAGAGAAGAGGCATGAAACTAAACTAATTCTAACAAACAATCGAACATGAATTAAACATGAAAACTAAACGATTGAATCAAATCAAAACCAAACATATGAACTAAATTAACAAAATCTAAAACAAGAATGAAACAAGAAATAGAGAGAAAGAGATGAAGAAGACTTATGGATTGAAGCAAAGAACTTGAAATCCAAGTGTTTGAATGCGAAATTAATTCAATACAATCCTAATCTAATCTCCTCAATGGACTTTTTATTTGCTAAAACCTAAACTAAATTACCCTAAAAATCACCTGGAAGAACCCTCGAGCGACCTCTCGTCAAAGCTGGCCGAAAAGGCCTTTTATCGCGAAAGCTGGGCCCGACGCACGGCCGTGCCTGGATGCACGGCCGGCCGTGCACCACCACGCACGGCTGCACTCACGGCCGTGCGCCTGGCCGTGCTGCCTGTGCGTGGCTTCGGCCACCGGTGCACGGCCGTGCCTTCCTACAGTTCGGTCGTGCACTGTTTTTCTCTGTTATTTTTCAACGATTTTCGCTGTTTTTCTTCGCTTTGTCCCGTCTTCGCTCCTTTTCACAACGTTTGCTTGATTTGATGTTATTTCCTGCAAAACATATATAAAACAAGTAAAAATTCTAAAGATTAAGTTATTATACGAGCTAAAAGTGGGCGAAAGAGGCACATAAAATACGACAATTTATCGCCTATCAAATACCCCCACACCTATCTTTTGCTCATCCTCGAGCAAAACGAAAGTAAAAACTAAACTAAATAGCTAACTCACTTTCGTAGGAATCACGGTTGCATTTAGCGTATGCAACAAGCCCTTTGAACCCCTTGGTTCCACTAAGTAGACGAATAAGGTCTCGTGAGGGTTTGCAGAAGATATACCCACAAAATCTCAAAAAGGAAAAACAAAGAAAAGAGAAACAAAAATCGAAAAATAAAAATGACAAAACACAATATATGTATATCGGGGTAAATTGTACACAATCGGATCAACCAAAACCCCCTAGCAACGTAAATATCAGTTTGTACACAAGCATTATATGCATTTCAGGACACATCATCCCGAAGAATGGCATCTCGACATCAGCTTTTCACCCCACGACTCATGAAAACATTGAATCCATCATGGTGCCTGGTGTGCAAGTGTATCATCACCTTAAGACTTTGGCTTACCAAAATTAAACTCAATTCCACTTAACTGACACAACCTACCTCATTGACTTGCTAGTATGGAAAACAAGCTTTCCCAGTAGCAGCATTGCTTCAAAGAGTGGCATCCAGTAGCGCATGCCTCAAAGGGGTACTTGTCATTCCAAATTCTTTTCTTCTCCATTTTTTTCTTTTCTTTTTCTTCTTTTTTGTCAATCCAAACTCTTACCACGCCTCAAAGGGATACACCCAGTAGCGCTTGAGTTTGTTTATTTGTTTTTGCTTTTGTTTTTAGAAAAAGGGGGTGTGAGCACATACAAAGGGAACTGTGCAGTAGATAAGTGGGAGAGCCGATCATGAAAGATTAAGAATGTAAGATGATGATCATACATAAATCAGGACTGGATTGCAAAATTACAATGGGTTGTTGGGGTTAGAACTAAGGCCTAAAATGACAGACTTGGGACGAATATCTATCATGCACATTATATTTATATACGAGCTAATAGCCAAGGTACTGGAGATCAAGGCTGATCAAATAGTACAAAACTCCCCTAAATTCAAAATAAAGGAAAAATTATACAAAGAAGAGAAAACATAAAAAATTTACACAAAAATAAAAAATTTTTAGAAAAATAATAATAAAAGGGGAGATGACCCCACCCCCATACCTAAATCTCACAATGTCCTCATTGGGAGCTGAGAGTCATCACTAACTACAAAACACACAAAAACAAAGAAAACAAAATCGCACACGAGACACTCAAGACAAAACAAACACACACAAGAACACTAAACCAGCACACATATACACAAGCTAGCACACTCTCCCAAGAACACTCACCAAATCAAAAACAAGACCACACATATATACAAAACTAACCACTAAGAACAAAGATATACCAATCCATCAACACCACCAATCACAGCACACAAATATCTATAAAAATACAAAAACGGTAATCATAGCCATCAATGGCTCAACAACATCCCAAATTTCACCTCAAGATGATCACCGACAAAAACACAATCCTAATATCCACAACTAAACAAAAAAAGAAAAAGAAAGAAAACAAAAAGAAGGGAGAAGAGTTAGAACGAGTATACCAGGTCGGGTACTGATTGTACCCGAACTACGCCTCCCTAGGATGGTGCTGTGGAGGCCTGAGGAGCATCAGCCACTCCTCATCGTTGCTCAGGACTCGTGGCGTCAACTCGAATGCCGTCAAAGCTCGTAAGAGCTTATCGTGTGCCTTTGCATGCATCTCAAAGTGGTGTAAGTAAGAGAACACTAGTAAAGATATAGCAAATAGAGTTAGTGCCCTCGTAAACTTATCAGATGCCATAGAAAAAGCAAAATCATGATCAAAGAAGGTACTCCACGTGATTTTCCTAGGCGAGTCCGCTAGGCAGGCACAATATGGATCAAATGAGAGGTGAAACTCACTAATATCACCTAGGGACTCCTGAAATGCATGCAAGTAAGAGGGGGTAGTGGAAAAGAAGGGGGATGAAATGGGGACTAAATCAAGTAGCTCGGTGTGAATCTGGTCAGAATGCTCAATGCTACGAGCGGCACCAACCCTCACATCATGACTATAATACTCCTCAAAGGAAGGCTCTAACAATGCAATATCGCCCAACCAATCAAGCGAATCATCCTCAACACAACTAGCGTCGTGCACAATAGACTCACCTATCTCTAACCCCGTGCACTAAGCTAAAGGGAGGGGAGAAGAAGAAAGTAAGTGCAAGACACCCTCAGTAGTGTCTCTAAGTGTGTTAGGCAAGGATGGAGCAACGAATGGTAAGGATGTCAAGCAACGAACCATCACTTCCCCTAGGCTAGTCAAAGGTGAATCAACCATAAAATCAGGCTCTAAGGGAAGGGAAGACTCATAATCATCATAGAGACTGACCTCAAGTCTAGGAGAAGATGGACTCGGGTTGGTCTCATGCAATAGATCAGTCTCCCTCATCTTACCAACAAAACACTCAAGTCGGTCATTCATTGTCCCTATCATGGTATTAAGCTTAGCATAACATTCATCGGAAATATCAAAATAAGAATAAGAATTCGCATCATGGTCCAAAGATGAACAATAAGAGCACATAGGAGGAGAATAAGCATGAAAATCATAAGAAGTGGTGGAAGGGCACTCAAAAGACTCACTCGCAATCTCATGTGCCATTGATATCGAGCAAAAGACTCAAATAAGTCCCACATACCATCAACGTCTAAGGAATACAAACCACCATAACACATGGACTCGAGGGTGGCTCGGGTCTGATGTGTTATCCCCTCAAGCACAACTTCGCATATTTCCCATTTTTCATGCGTGAAAAGCACATATTAAGCACGATAATCATTCAACCTAGACAAGGAGTGCCAAACAGGTTCATACTCAAACTGAGGTAAATGGAAAATAGCCATTTCGATTTTTTTTTTAATTTTTGATTTTTAAATTTTTTTGGATTTTTTTTTTCAAAAAGGCCAAGTCTCGAATGCTCAAGGAAACCCCAATATTAAAAGACGCCAACTCCTCGGCAACGGCGCCAAAAACTTGATAGTCTTAAAATGTACCGCAAGTGCACGGTGTAGTTGTAGCTAGCAATCGGCAAGTACGGGTCGTATTTCACAGGGAGTTGGGTTTTCAATTACCAAAGCTAACTCAAGTGTATCAATCTAGGCCAAACAGAGAGTGAAGGGAAGAAAGGCTAAACTACTAAAACAAATAAACAAAAAGGGACTTGGGTTCACGAGTTCGCCAAATAACGAACCAACTAATTGAGAAGAGTTCTAACCTACCCAAACTACACTATGAACAAAAGATGGTCGGTTGCACCATCAAAGACTACCAAGCCCTCTCTCAAGGGTCATGAGCTAGTCTAATTTGCCTAACCACCTATTTTCATAGGGTTAGCCCAATTAGACCACAAAATTAGCAACCCTCAGACCTAGCTCGGATCGAGTAGTATTTTCATGTCCCGAACTCGGCTATTCCCTCTCCCACACTAGCAAATTGACCTCACCTCTCAGCATAAGTCAATCACCTAAAAATATGGATGAAATCTCTCTCAAACATTTCATCGAACACTTGGCGGACAAGAGGAAAAACTCTAAGTTCTAAGCATAGATTTAGGTATGGTTAGGCCTAAAACAAGATTAATTAGCCATCAAGAGGCTAATCACAATCCAAGCCCACAAAATCTAACAACCAATCATCAACAAAACACAAAAACTCAAACCTAAACTAACGAAGAACACAAGTATGAACTAGAGAGAAGAGGCATAAAACTAAACTAATTCTAACAAGCAATCGAACATGAATTAAACATGAAAACTAAATGATTGAATCGAATCAAAACCAAACACATGAAGTAAATTAACAAAATCTAAAACAAGAACGAAACAAGAAATAGAGAGAAAGAGGCGAAGAAGACTTATGGATTGAAGCGAAGAACTTGAAATCCAAGTGTTTGAATGCAAAATTAATTCAATACAATCCTAATCTAATCTCCTCAATGGAGTTTTTATTGGCTAAAACTTAAACTAAATTACCCTAAAAATCGTCTAGAAGAACCCCCGAGCGACCTCTCGTCAAAACTAGCCAAAAAGGCCACGCACGGCCGTATGCCTGGCCGTGCTGCCTGTGCGTGGCTTCGGCCACCGGTGCACGGTCGTTCCTTCCTGCAGGTCGGCCGTGCACTGTTTTTCTCTGCTGTTTTTCGCCAGTTTTCGTTATTTTTTTCGCTTTGTCCCGCCTTCGCTCCTTTTCACAGCGTTTGCTTGATTTGACATTATTTCCTGTAAAACATATATAAAACAAGTAAAAATCCTAAAGATTAAGTTATTATACGTGCTAAAAGTGGACGAAAGAGGCACGTAAAATAGGACAATTTATCGCCTATCAGTTATCAGCCTAGGAGAAGATCGTTGCTATTATATGTTCTATCAATCGGTGGACCTTGATTTAAAGTAAGTACAAAACCACCACACAAAAAACACTTACAAACACTTAAGCTATAATGAATATATACTTATATTTTTTTTCCCCTTTTCTTACTAAATCAGCGAAGAACTATTTGATATCGAAACACATGTTGCAAATCGATATCACATGTCAACCATGTGTCCAAGGGAATACATTGATGCACATGTGATCAATATTTGGGTTGCTATCCTCAACAACTTAGACAGAAAAAGAAGTGAAAGTCTTCAAGAAGATTTTTTGCACCGATTGATGCAATGGTAATTATATACTTATTTCTGTTCATGAATACAAATGATAAAACACCTATTGATACTACTTTAAAAATGCAGTCAACTCTGGATCCCTTACAGCAAAATCAAAAGAGCTGGCAAGGTACATTAATTTTGAAACAATTCCTGAGAGAGAATTCCAAAGATGTGACTAATGGATATCGACTAAACAGTTGCAACTGGTAGGCATTAATCTAGTACATTTTTATAGGTAATAATCTAATGCATTTTTATTGTGTGTTATTCTCTTATTCTACCACATTATATAATATTATCCATCTTCCAATTTAAAAGTGTTCTTTCCAGTATGTCACAAGAAACACTTCTTCATCTTCTTCTTTGATTTAAAGGAGGAAAGGCTTGACATTATAGACTACATGCATATAACTACTCCATACAAAGCCACATATGGAGAAACACATCCGTTAGTGGTATATTCAAGTGTTCACTGATTCATTTAATTTAGAATAAGTCGACACACATATTTGGTTAGCTGACATATTTGGTGAGCTAACACATATATGTAGTGTGTTGAAAATCAATGATGGACAAGATGTTGCTTAGTGAGCTGACACACATATTTGGTAAGCGATTAAACAATTCCAATGAGTTGAACAAAAATGTTGGTCATACACAGGCAAGAGCTTTTGGGAGATTTCTTTAGGACAGTGTTGGCCATCTTAAACATGAAATTGTGAAGAAGATGAAAGCAGTGCGAATAAGAATGCCATAGAGAACAACAGATAATGCCACAGATTGTGGAATATTCTGCATGAGGCACATAGAGCCTTACTTCAGCCAAGCAGATAAATGGGATTGTGGTTTTAAGAAAAATGAAGTAAGTCTACCAAAAATATTCTCTGAAAAAATATCTTGAAATAAGGACAACACCTATTAATTGAAGAACAATAAATGGTTTGTTTCTTTTTTTTTTGCAAGATAAAAATCTGCTTGATGTAATTAGAGCCCAGTACTGCTATGAGATCATCAACAATGAAGAAAATATATACAAAAATAGAGTGAAGAGGCTCGCAAAGGAGTTTCATAATAAACAACAGGCAAAAAAGAATGCAAAATCAAGCTAGCCTCAAGTGGCAACAGCATGAGTTATGAACCTTGCTTTAGTTAGACTAACTTTAAGAACTAATGTACCCAATACTCTCATATGAACACTATTACTATGCTTGCACTTAATGATGGTGAAGCACTAGTATACAGCATTTATTATTGAATATTTCATATCTTTTACTATACTTAATTCTAGAGAGCTAGCAAGCAAAACCAACGAGCTGGTAGACAAAACCAGTGACCACTAGTGTGATATTCTTTCATAATGTTAAATTAAATATTGAAGTGTACACAATGTCATTGTCATATAATACTATTCTTTTATAGTGTTAAATTATCAAAAAGTTAAAAATAGTTTTGTAAAATATAGTGAGCTAACATATAAAACTAGTGAACTATAATTCTTCAGCAGTGAGCAACCTATTACAAGTTTCAAAAGTATTCACCCCATTATAAACTTTAAAATTATTCAAGATGATTTACATAATTTTCAAATAAAAAAATAGTTCTCATCACATCACATCACAAAAAAATAAAAATATCATAATGAATAAGAATACAAGTTCGAAATTTATTAATCAAAATACAAATTTACATTTGAAGTTTTGTTCAAAAAAATTATTGAATGCGCCAGATGCCAAAAAAAACTTCATTAATGCTAGGAGCCAATGCCATGTCCTCTAGCCTGGACAACTCAAATTACTTATAGCCAGCAAAATATAATTGTTAGCGAGCATCAAAGAAAAGGATAAACATATAGAAAATCAAAAACATATGATCATACCAAAATTTCATGCTCGACTCCCAGGTAACCTATTTCACAAAATAATTTAGCATATACATATCTTTAGTGAGCCAAAGTATAAATGTAGTGAGCAGATATACTATATTAGTGAGCCAATACATATTTTTAGTGAGCACATACACTATATTAGGGAGCATATTACCCTTGAATGCTGGGAGCTTCAGAACCAGGATTCAACTGATTGGTAGGAATGCTAAAAACCCTATACATTTCATTAAAATCTACTACTGGATTAGATGCACTTGCTGAATTAGATGAACCTACAGCAATAACCTAACCATAGTAGGAAACACATATTTTTAGTGAGCGCATACATATGTTTGGTGAGCCAACATATAAATGTAGTGGGTGGGCCATGTAAGACTAACAGTTTGAGAACTAAAAAATGTAGTGAGCCAATACATACTTGTAGTGAGCAGATACACTATATTAGTGAGCCTATTAACACTTATATTGAGCCAAAACACAGTATTTTGCTACTAGGCTTAGCAACAAACTCACTAAACTCCAAAAAGATATTACTATAAGAAATATAACTTATTCACTGAGATTGTCAATAGAATTTAGCTTGAGGTTGAGATACTTCTCGTTTATTCCTTGAAGAAAACTTTGCCTTCCTTGATCTCACAATGTTTGATATCTTCTCCAATGTACTCTTCCTCCTTACATTCCTTTCACCTTTTTTTCTCGAACATTTAGGGTTACCAATGATTTTATTATCAGTACTATACTGTTGATCATTTTCTGTGTAAGAAATATAAACTGAACCTATAACAACACCAACATCAACCTTTAACTTGGCCAAAGCTTCTTCATACAACTTTTTTGCTTAGGTATTTGGTTCACTTACAAGAAGCAACGCCTCAAACTGCCTATGCATCTGAACCCTCCATATGGAATGAGGAACACTAACTGCATTACCACTTGGAGCTTCTTCTACAACACGGGGGGTCTAACTAGCCTAGTCCATCATTTCAAAATATATTAATCAAGGACTTTAGGTACACAATGAACATTGAAAATACGCAAACAGTGGCAGCAAAGAGTACCACTCTCCCTATACTTTTTATAGTCACAAATAATATTTTGGCCTGAAAGATTAAAACCTAACCACAAATCCAAACTTCTTCAAAAAGCGATTCTCATGGACAATATATGTATGCTCTGTACCGTGAGGGGTTTCACTCGAGTTAAGAAGATCTTGATAACACCCTTCCCCTTTAATATATTCATTCTCTACATGTTCTTCGTATAGATCTTTGAAGCATGCTACAAAAGACTAACATGTGGCAAGTACATTTCAGAGAATCCATCCTTATTTTTCACATTCTCGTCCTTCTCCTTAATCCTCCACTTAGTAACATCGTCACTGAATATATTGTAAAAATCAAACAACCCACAAGTGGCATTGACTCTCGTTGGCAAAGAAGTGTTTGTAGACTCACTTCTTTGTGACAATAAAATGCCAACAGAAAAAGTATCCTTGCAAAAAGTTGGATACCATTTTTCTTTCAATCGATACAATCTAACCAACCAAGTATTTTTAGCACATTTATACTCTTCAACGAGCCTAACACACAAAACAGTGAGCAGAAAATAATAAGTTAGTGAGCATAAACATGTAACCTTGGTGAGCAGAAAGGCATAATCTGGTGAGGAGACACATATAACCTTGGTGAGTAGAAAGTAATAATTAGTGAGCAAAAAGTAAAAAGCTGGTGAGCACATTAATAGACAGAAACAAAGAGGGGCTCACCTATGCCAACAAAAATAAAACTCTGCTTTTGTATCACATCTCATCAAAACATAGTCAAACTTATCAACAAATACCTCCAAAACCCTAAGATGACCAATATTCTTTTTTGAATTCTCCAAGATGTGCTAAGTACACAACCTATGCTTTGCCAAAGGGAAGACCTTTTTAATAGTATTTGCCATAGAAAATGCTCAGTCCATCATCATAGTTTTCGGATGCACATTATCCATAGCTTTCAAAAATGTTTCAAATAACCAAACAAAGCTCTCAATCTTCTCATTCATCAAGAATCCGCATACCACCATAACATTTTTCACATGATGATTCATACAAACAAAAGGAGCGCACATTATCTTATAACGGTTGGTCCTATATGTAGTGTCAAATACAAGGAGATCACCAAATAACAAGTAATCAGATTTCATTCCTGAATCTGTCCAAAAGAAGCTCATCAAACAACCATCCTCATCCAATTTAAACTTATAAAAAAAATCATGCTCGTTGACACACCTAGTTTCTAAAACACACATCAAATGATTGGCATCGCCACCGTCTAAAGTCCTCTCGACTTCATTTCCAACACTATTATAGGCATCCCTTTTGCGAACCCCAAGTAATGGCGAACCCCCAGCCTCATTTCTTAGAAGTCGATAAGCATGAGAAACTTTCATACCATTTCATCTCATCTTTTGGAAAAAATCAACATGAGCTTTCTCGACTTTTTTATATGACCTCAACTTATGAACCTTATCTTCCAAAAGCAATTCATGATTATGGATCATGTCATGCTTCTTACAAACTCATTCCCCATTAGCTTCAATGTAAAAACTAGCCTTAACTTTACAATTGCATCTGCGGCTCCGTTTTGTAAATGTTTTATCTTTTTGCCTGAGATACCTTTTAACACCTTGTTTGCTGCAATAAAACTCCCTCGAACCCACCTCTTGTAAGCCCTCTCTCCTCCTTAACTTGTCACATCTTATGGAAAACCCCTTACGGAAAGCATACTCATTATATACCTCAGATGCTACATCTATAGAACTGACCCTTTTACCAATCAGTTCTCATTCATCAGCTTCTTTCACTTCAATAAAACATTCATCATCAACATCTACACATTTCTCCTTATCAATCACAACACCATTAGACACACCACCAACAATATTACCATTATCAGAAGCCACGTCTTCACCTTTTGAAACACCAAGATGATCACACAAAACTCTAACAGAATCATCAATATCAGCAGCCTCAGCAACAAAATGATCTAATGTAGATAGCAAAAATGAAGTATCATCTGTAAAAATGACATGATTTTTGTGGTGAGCTATAATACATAATTGGCGAGCATTGGCTAAATCCTAGTGAGCAAAAAACTGCTCTGTAGCAGAAGGCACCAAATTTTTTATAGTGAGCTATACTAATTATAGTGAGCTATTCTTTTTCATGTTATTACATTTATTGAGCACAGAACTGATTTATGATTGTTGAGTACAAGCTGAATCCTAGTGAGCTAAATATATTTCTTTAGTGGGTCAACTACTATATTTAGTGAGCATATAACTCATAGTGGTGAGCTATTATTTCTCATATGTACATAGCAAAAATAAAAGTATCATCTGCAAAAACAAATATGATTTTTGTGATGAGCTATAATGCATAATTGGTGAGCACAAAGCTAAATCTTAGTGAGCCAGACGTTTTTTTAGTAAGCAAAAAACTGCTCTATAGTACAAGGCAACATAAATTTTATAGTGAGCTATACTGATTATAGTCAGCTATTCTTTTACCTGTTAGGCACAAAAAATTGATTATACTAATTACATATAGTGAGTACAGAACCAGCTTATGATTGCTGAGTACAAGCTGAATCCAGTGAACTAAATGTATATCTTTACTGAGCCAACTACTATATTTAGTGAGCACATAACTCATAATTGTGAGCTATTATTTCTCATATGGCACAAACCAAAATTTACAAGGAATGAAGTATATTCAAGTATTAAACGAAAAAATATTGTTCACTTGTATCTTAACTGGTATTAACACAATTACGAATACCATATATAAGTCAAAACAAAAACCAAATATTCTACCAAAAATCCAGAATAACGAATTGGAAAAACCAACTATATATTCAAACCAACAACTGCATTATATTTTCAGAACACGGCATCATAACAACGAATATAATCTGGTTGAAAAATCTCGAAATTAACTCATCAGAACGCAAATTTAAAGTACACAACTTCCAAACTCAAACACAAAAACAAAGATCGAAATTACTATCAAACCTGACGAAGAATTCGCGTTTGATGAATGTTCAGCATTAATAGCGACGTTAAAATCAAACTTAGCCATTGAATAACTGCTGAACACTAAAGCAATCGAAGTAGCACAGAGCGACCCGCAATGGAACGAAGCACTAGGGAGAATGGAAACCACGATTTCTAAAACTTGAAAATTGTGAATTTCCCTTTTTTTTTAAAAACGAGAGATATAATTAGCTAGGTAGTTGCCTGGACCAAAAACGGCGATTAGGGGACTTGGGTGGATATGTCTATCCAGTTATACGTAATGAATTGAGATTGGATGAAGCCTGATAGTCTGCCCCTCAATTTGACGAATAAAGCACAGAATTTATTTATCAAATAATAAGAAAGTAATCAATAACTTTGGAGTGAGAAAATACGACATCACATCGCACATCACATGATCCAAGAAGCCCATGATCCTAGAAATCTCTTTCGAAGCGATCCACTGCAATATGATATAGAAAGAGTTGGTATAATTAAATTATTGATTTAAATTATATGAAAACATTCCTTCTAAACTCTAGTTAGGGTGCAAGACACTTTGCATTAAGCAATGCAATCTCCCGCGTGCACACGTGAGGTGTTCCATGCGTGCATTTAAGCTTCCCGCTCCCCATTTCCGCGCCATTGCTTATTTCTTCGAGGTCATTGATCCCTCAAGAAACGGGCCAAAACAAATATATGTATTTTCTTCAATTTTTTTTTTTAACCTGTTCTTGTGAGCTATTCTTTGAAGATTTTTAGAGTACAAATATACAATATCTATGGACATGTCCTTTTCATTGGTAATTTAATATTTATCAAATCTATTAAAAGCAAAAAATTGAGGTTATAAACTCCAGCAAATTGACTCTATGGGAACAACCTTTTTGGCTGGGCCGAGGGTATCAGCTGGAATAACCTTCAATCCTGTCTAAAAAAATGAAAGAAAATAGTACCTGTAAAATTGGGTATTGATATATATGTTGTTAATATAAAATTTGTTACGTAACAACCTTTAATTGTGTCTTACAAAACAAAATAGAAAGAAGTTTTGAAAAGCAGTATTAGTTTATATATATATATATATATATATATATATATATATATATATATATATATTTGTTTAACCATGAAAGTTATGGACGAAATTACATGAGAGTTCGGCAACACATTTTCAATGTTCATGGGCTTAGTTCACACTTTATTTTAATTTCATCCACCTCAAAATGAAAGAGAGTAGAGCTTTCTCAATGTTCATGAGGACTTATTTTGGTGTCAGACTTGAAACGATTGACTACGGAAAATTCGCTCGAGACACCAGGCTACCTCTGCTGCATGTATTAAAAGCATCTACAAATGACTTTATCTAGTTATATAGTTATACTGTAATGGTTTCTTATATAATTTAATATTACGTGTAGCTTTCTCCTGAGCAAAACACTAGAAAGAATTTTGTCACTAGATTTACTTCGCAACTGTTTTCACCTATCACTAATCTCATCCAAAATGACACGTTATTGAAGGATTGGATCCTTTACGGGACAGACTTTTTGGAATGTTCGCCGGAGAAACTTATATGGTGCTTGCCAATTGCCTCATAATTTCTTGCAACCGTGGTATTTAAATTTGTGTAATTAACGATTTAAATTAGGAAAACTACGATTGAAAAGGAAAAAAAAAAAGCAAAATGATAAGTGTCTTGCCACAAGACACTTTATAAGTGTCTTATTTTAACTTCAAAATCATACTATTATGTTTCTAAATTAAAAAAAGGGTAAGATTAAATAGCAGAAATATATTACAACTTATAAATTATATAAAATCATCTTTTTATCTATAATTTATCACATTTCTAAAATACGCGTATCATATGTACTCACGGATAGGGTTAATACGATTAGGGTATCATTTAATAATTTATCGGCGTAGCCGATGAATATTTAAGGTTAGCAATTCATAATTAAGTGTAATCATTAAAAAATTTATGATTTTAAATCATAAAATATGTTAAACTATGATGAGGCAAGATACTTAAGAGTGTCTTGTGGCAAGACATATATCAGTACCCAAAAAAAAATAGTTCAAAATCCGGGGACAGATGCTTGGTGATCACAATTTCTAGAACTTAATAAAGGGGAGTCTTTTTGAGATGACTGTTCACCACTTTCTTGTTTCTTCTTAAATCACACAAGACTAATCCCACAAATACCCATATAAACAAACCGCAATTCAGTTTCACTAGTTGGCAGCTAAAATTTTAATGATCCCCAAAATCCCACTTCGCAATTCACATGGGCAAGGCTACCTTAAAATATAAGGCACCATACTCAATTGCCCTTCTGTGGGATCGGTGCCCTTAAACCACACTCATCCAAATTTCAAGCCTGTTTATGAGCCTTCTCTCCCCTCTCCAGGCATTTGCTTCCCATGTTACCCCCTCACATCCTCCAATCCCTTGTTGCCACTGTGTCATTCGTCGACATACAATATTCTTTTCCGGGAGCTGTTCTTAAATGATTCTTCCTCTTATTATCCTAGTCCTAAATGGCCCTAAAATAACACCCTTTGTCGCAAACTCTACATCGAAAAGGAGCAAATGCATGACGGAGGGATGGAAAGTGGATGTAAGGAGATGTCACCAAATTGTCCAAGATGTGGCTCAATCAACACCAAGTTTTGCTACTACAACAACTACAGCTTGTCCCAACCTAGGTACTTTTGCAAAGGGTGTAGGAGGTACTGGACGAAGGGTGGGTCCCTTAGGAACGTACCCATTGGTGGGGGGTGCCGGAAAAGTCGGAGGTCTCGGCCATGGTCATCTCTAAGGCGTGACTTATCCAACCATCACCACTACCATACTGCCATATTAGGTCATGGAGAAAATCATGCTCACGATAATAACCAACTAGGGCATGCAAGTATAAGTTCATATGGTAACCCCCGAAACTTAATCAACACGATTGAAGAAGAATCCACCTCTACTGAGGCTCAACCTACTATAGATCTCGCAGTTGTATATGCTAATTTCTTGAACCAAAAGCCTGAGAACAACGGTGATTCCTCAATGGTTGTTAACGTGCCCTCTAATTTTGAGAGCCCCTTAGCTAATGAGTTCCCCTGCACACCATTACTAAATGATCCCCATACTGGTAATGGTCCTACTTCGCAATTAGTCCTACGCCACCATCACACAACCAACATGCTTGATTGTCCTAATAATATTCCCCTCTCACAAGCATTGTCCATGCCCCCATCAAGCAACAAAGAGATGTCCATAGGGTTACCGTCTCTGCCATGGGTCCCTTCTCCTTTGGGTGGCCACCATCATTGTAACTGCAAAGTGGATACACCAGGGTTTTTGGATTTTGAACTGGAATTGGATCCTAATGCTCAACTTTCAAATTGCTTCTTAGGGAGTTGGAGTACACATGATTTGCCAAGTTTTGAAACCTTCTCCTCCAACCTTGATTAATTCCAGGAGAGGCGAATCGTACTTCTTGGCTCGGTTTGGTTTCAATCGATGTCCTAAGTGCACTGGGTGAAATATGTGAGTATAAGCCTAGAATTTTATCTTGATTTCATGCATTGTAGAGAACACTTATACAATTTTGTGTGGTTTTCATAATATGTGATTATCAATGTGAAAAGGCTGGATTTTCATGGAATAATATAACCTTACGGATTATAAGTCTATTGGAATTCCTCTGTACAGATTTTCATGGTGTTGTTAAATCAAAGTATCTTGGTGGATGCATATCGGAAAGACTAAAAGTTCAACTCAATATCGTTAGTATAAGTCATGAAGGTGATTAAGAGTCCTGTGGTTTGTTGCAATTTGGATTAACACTTCAGAGAAGGAAGGTTCTCCATGATCTTAAGAAAGCCATGTTTAACAAAATGAAGCTTGAAAGTTAGGTTTCCATACTGCCTTGCGAAAGCTCTCTAATTATGCTTCTTTATATATTAATTAATTGTGACTTTGATTTGAACCAATCACACAGAAGAGACGATCTCATGGAAACTTTTATATGTGACACATTTCCTTAAGATCTACGCCATACTTGTGCTCTATGAACAATTTTTGGAGGGTACTTGTTTATATATTTCCTGAGTGCAGATGGCATCCATAAGTCATAACCGAGCAGCAAAGTACTAATTCAGGTTCTGTGGCATACATCTATCAAGACTTCTTGTCAATTGTTCAATCTTCTTTTAGCCTAAATTTCTTGTTCCCCCTCCTCAATACCCCCCTCCCCCGGGGGAAAAAAATTTGGCCTTTTTTAGTGGATTTCCTTTTTTTGATTTTTGGTTTTTAAGTCTTTTTGATCGAATTTTTAACTCTTTTCTTGTTCTTTGATTTTATTTTAAATAATTTTATAGTCTCTTTCCTATTTCAATTATTGTCATTTCTTTTATTATTTTCTATTTTTTGAATTTTTTAAAATTATATACGACTTCTATATTAAATTTGGTTGATTTTTAATTGCACAACTCTTCAACTCTTGCTTAATCAAGAAAGTTTAAGCTCATTGGCTATTTACAATGAATTTAAATTAGCTCTATCATTCTCTAATTTAAAATTAAAAGTTTATGCCAAATTGAAGGTCCCAAAACTAAATTGAAATCACCCTTGGGGAGGGGTGAATAGCGTGATCAACAAAAATTAAAGTTAATATCTTCAATGTCAGAGCTTTGAACAAAATATAAATGACAAAATAAAAGAAAGACAGAGCACATTGATATTTTTACGATGATGGTGGTTACTGCCTAAGGCTCTTCTTTCCTTAGGATGTGAATTGCTCCACTTCTTATTCATTGAAGAAGTTATAAACTCGAGTCCTCTAACCCTGCAAGGACTCCCTTGAATGCTTTCAAAGTTAGCTACTCAATCTTGAGAACACACTCTCTCAATCTATCATTCTACTGAGTCCTTCTAGTTAACTCACTCACTAAATATTGCTCACTAAACACTTAGCTACCTAAGTAAGTTCTCCTTAACTCACTTGTTAAAAGTCTTCCCTTATAAGATTGATTTCAAATGGGTACAAGGGAGTAATAGCAAAAGTATGATCAACTGAATTCTTCACAATATACACAAGTACTCTGACTTGCTTCTTGCATCTTCTTATCTTAATATAAACCTGCAAACCTCATATAACCATTGGAAAAAACTTGGCAAATCTTCAATGTAGCTGGATTTGGTGTTGTCATGATTAGTCACTGCTTGCAACTTTGCACTTTTTGCACTTAGCTCTTAGATTTGATGATCATATGATTGTCATAAGATTTGATTTGAACTATAAAATCTTGCATTGAATGTTGTGAATCTCATAAAAATCAATCAAAAAAATTACATAATGTATGTCAAATATTCTCAAAGATTATAAATATAGCATAGATACTTTGATTAGCTTAATCAGCACATGAGCTAGATAAAAACGCATCAATAAATTACTATCAATCAAGCTCACAACGTCTTAAAAGATGTGGAGTATAATCAGTCACAATATTTATGAAAATACTTTCCAGTCAGGACTAACCATGCTTTGGGAAAGGATTTGGCAGTTGTATCAAGATCAATATTTAAAGAAACTACACTAAACACAAAGATCATGATAATATCTCATCATAAAAATTTATAATCATGAAACTTTAAGTACACATATGCAAAATAACATGTGGACCATGATGCTTTAAGTATACATATGCAAAATAACATATATATCCAATCTTTGCATCAATCAAGTTCTAGTCACTACATAACATTTTACCAATGTCAGATCAACAAACTTTGACAAAACTTATTCATAGTATATATAGCAAATAAGAAGTTGTACACCTTCAAAGTCTCAATACATATGATTAATTGCATCAGCCACACGCATCATTAGCAACTATTGTATCTTAAAAACTATATAACTAAGTCGCAAGTGTATAATCATAATTGTACTATTAGACGGGTCATCCATAGGGATAGGGTTGAATTCAACTACCGGTTATTACTTAACTAATCATACAACCAAATTAAAATTAATTTCAAACAAGAATACAAAATCTATAGTCTAGAAAATTGAATTAGAAATTATTATAGTTCAAGAGAGATGAAGGAGATTACCATAATCACTTAAAAGTAGTGGAGAAGTATGAATCTTCAACGAGTGTCAACCATGAAACTTCAATATCCACCATAAATTCAAATGAGTAATAAAAATCAAGACTTTGGATGAGAAATTTTTTGAAAAGACAAAAATCGTGCAATTTATTATGTCCAATCGGGTGGACATCTCAATTGTCCACCCGGGCTCACAAATTGTGGTTTTTGGTCCAGGCAACTACCAAGACCATTATATCTCTCTTTTTTTTTAAAAAAAAAAAAGGAAATTCACAACTCTCAAGTTTTAGAAATCACGGTTTCCATTCTCCCCAGTGCTTCAGTCCATTGTTCATTGTTCTGTACTGCTTCGATTGCTTTAGTGTTCAGCAATTATTCAATGGTTGGGTTTGATTTTAATGTCGCCATTGATGTTGAAGATTCATCAAATGCGAATTCTTCGTCAGGTTTGATAGCGATTTTTGATCTTTGTTCTTGTGTTCGAGTTTGAAAGTTGTGTGTTTTAATTTGCGTTTTGATGAGTTAATTTCGAGATTTTTCAACTGGATTGCATTCGCTGTTATGAAGCCATATTCTGAAAATATAATGCAGTTGTTGGTTTGAATATATAGTTGGTTTTTGCAATTTGTTGTTATGCATTTTTGGTAGAATGTTTGGTCTTTGTTTTGAGTTGTACACGGCATTCGTAATTGTGTTAATACTGGTTAGGATACAAGTGAACAATGTTTTTTTGTTTAATTCTTGAATATACTTTATTCTCTGTAAATTTTAGTTTGTGTCATATGAGAAACGATAGCTCACCATTATATATTATGTGCTAACTAAATATAGTAATTGGCTCACTAAAGAAATACATTTAACTCACTGGATTCAGCTTGTACTCAACAATCATAAATCGGTTCTGTGCTCACTACATGTAATCACTATAATCAATTTTTTGTGCCTAACAAGTAAAAGAATAGCTTACTATAATCAATATAGCTCACTATAAAAAAAATATGTTGTCTTGTACTAGAGAGCAGTTTTTACTCACTAAAAACAACGTTTGGCTCACTAGGATTTAGCTTTGTGCTCACCAGCATTGTAACTCACTACAAAAATCATATTTTTTTTTTTTTTAGATGATACTTATATTGTTGCTTTGTACATATGAGAAACAATAGCTCACCAGTATGAGTTATGTCCTCACTAAACATAGTGGTTGGCTCACTAAAGAAATATATTTAGCTCACTAGGATTCAGCTTGTACTGAGCAATCATAAATCAGTTCTGTGCTTAATAAATGTAATCACTATAATCAATTTTGTGCCTAACAGAGAAAACAATAGCTCACTATAATCAATATAGCTCACTATAAAAAATTTATTACCTTCTACTATAGAGCAGTTTTCTTCTCACTAAAACAAACGTTTGGCTCACTAGAATTTAGCTTGTGCTCACCAATTATGCATTATAGCTCACCACAAAAATGATGTTGTTTTTGCATATTGTACTTTATTTTTGCTATCTACATTAGATCATTCTGTTGCAAGGCTGTTGATGTTGATGATTATGTTAAAGTTTTGTGTAATCCTACTGGTGCTTCAAAAGGCAAAAACATGGCTTCTGATGATGGTAATATTATTGGTGGTATGTCTAATTGTGTTGTGATTGATAAGGAGAAATGTGTAGATGTTGATGATGTATGTGTTGTTGAAGTAAAGAAGCTGATGAATCAGAACTGATTGGTAAAAGGGTCAGTTCTATACATGTAGCATTTGAGGTATACGCTGAGTATGCTTTCCGTAAGAGGTTTTCCATAAGATGTGACAAGTTAAGGAGGAGAGAGGGCTTACAAGAAGTGCGCTCGAGGGAGTTTTGTTGCAACAAACAAGGTGTTAAAAGGTGTCTCGGGAAGAAAGATAACACATTTACAAAATGAAGCCGCATGTGCAATTGTAAATTTATGGCTATTTTTTACATTGAAACTAATAGGGAATGGGTTTGTAAGAAGTATGATATGATTCATAATCATGAATTACTTTTGGAAGATGAGGTTCATAAGTTGAGGTCACATAAAAAAAGTCGAGAAAGCTCGTGTTGATTTTTTTCAAAAGATGAGAAGAAATGGTATGAAAGTTTCTCATGCTTATCAGCTTCTAAGAAATGAGACTGGGGGTTCGCCATTACTCGAGTTTAGCAAAACGGATACTTGTAATAGTGTTGCAAATGAAATCAAGAGGACTTTGGACGGGGGCGATGCCAATCATTTGATGTGTGTTTTAAAAACTAGGTGTGTCAACGAGCAAGACTTTTTTTATAAGTTTAAATTGGATTATGATGATTGTTTGATGAGCTTCTTTTGGACAGATTCATGAATGAAATCTGATTATTTTTTGTTTGGTGATCTCCTTGTATTTAACACTACATATAGGACCAACCGTTATGAGATGATGTGCACAACTTTTGTTTGTATGAATCATCATGCGAAGAATATTATGGTGGGATGCAGATTCTTGATGAATGAGAAGATTGAGAGCTTTGTTTGGTCATTTGAAACATTTTTAGAAGCTATGGATAATGTGCAGCCGAAAACTATGATGACGGCCCAAGCATTTTCTATAGCAAATGCTATTGAAAAGGTTTTTCCTTTGGCAAAGCATAGGTTGTGTACTTGGCATGTCTGGGAGAATTCAAAAAAGAATATTGGTCATCCTAGGGTTTTGAGTGGATTTGTTGATAAGTTTGTCCATGGTTTGATGAAATTTGATACAAAAGCAGAGTTTAACTTTTGTTGGTATAGGTGAGCCCTTCTCTGTTTTTGTTTATTAATGTACTCACCAACTTTTAACTTTCTACTCACTAATTATTGCTTTCTGCTCACCAAGATTATATGTGTTTGCTCACTAGATTATGCCTTTCTGCAGACCAAGGTTACATATTTCTGCTCACTAACTTATTAATTTCTTCTCACTGTTATTGCGTGTGTTAGGCTGGTTGAAAAGTATAAATGTGCTAAAAATACTTGGTTAGTTAGATTGTATCATTTGAAAGAAAAATGGAATCCAATTTTTCGCAATGATGTTTTTTCTGGTGGCATTTTATCGTCACAAAGACGTGACTCTACAAATGCTTCTTTGTCAATGAGAGTCAATGCCACTTGTGGGTTATTTGATTTTTATAATATCTTTAGTGACGTTGTTTCTGAGTGGAGGACTAAGGAGAAGGACGAAAATGTGAAAAATAAGGATGAATTCCCTGAAATGTACTTGCCACATGTTAGCTTTTTGCAGCATACTTCGAAGATCTATACGAACAACTTGTACCAACTATTTGAGAATGAATACATTAAAGGGGAAGGGTGTTGTCAAGATCTTCTTAACTCAAGTGAAACTCTTACGGTCCAGAGCATACATATGTTGTCTATGAGAATCGCTTTTCGAAGAAGTTTGGGTTTGTAGTTAAGTTTAATCTTCTAGACCAAAATATTCTTTGTGACTGTAAAAAGTATAGGAAGAGTGGTATTCTTTGCTGCCACTATTTGCGTATTTTCAACTTTCATTGTGTGCCTAAAGTCCCTGATTAATATATTTTGAAACGATGAACTAGGCTAGCTAGACCCCCCAGGTTGTGGAAAAAGATCCAAGTGGTGATGCAGTTAGTGTTCCTGGTTCCATATGGAGGGTTCAGATGCATAGGCAGTTTGAGGCATTGCTTTTTGCAAGTGAATCAAATACCTAAGCAAGAAAGCTATATGAAGAAGCTTTTGCCAAGTTAAAGGTTGATGTTGATGTTGTTGTATGTTTAGTTTATGTTTCTAACACGAAAAATGATCAACAGTCTAGTGTTGGTAATACAATTATTGGGAATCCTAAAGGTTCGAGAAAGAAAGGTGAAAGGAATGTAAGGAGAAAGAGTACATCAGAGAAGATATCAAACATTATAAGACCAAGGAAGGTAAGATTTTCTTCAAGAAATGAAGGAGATGTATCTCAACCTCAGGTTAAATTCTATTCACAATCTCAGTGAATAAGTTATATTTCTTATAGTAATATCTTTTTGAAGATAATTGAGTTCGTTGCTAAGCCCAGTAGAAATATACTATGTTTTGGCTGACTAAAAGTGTTAATACGCTCACTAATATAGTGTATCTGCTCACTACAAATATGTATTGGCTCACTAAAATTTTCAATTCTCACACTATTAGTCTTACATGTTTCACTCACTACATTTGTACGTTGGCTCACTAAACATATGTATGTGCTCACTAAAAATATGTGTTTCCTGCGATGCTTTAGGTTATTGGTGCAGATTCATCTAATCCAGTAGGTGCATCTAATCTAACAGTAGATTTTAATGAAATGTATAGGGTTTTTAGCTTAATTTTTGATGAAAGGTTGAGGCAACCAAATGGGGGTAACATTCCTATCAATCAGTTGAATCTTGGTTCTGAAGCTCCTAGCATTCAAGGGTAATACGCTCACTAATATAGTGTATGTGCTCCTTAAAAATATGTATTGGCTCACTAATGTAGTGCATCTACTCACTACATTTATACTTTGGCTCACTAAATATATGTATATGTAATTTATTTTTTGAAACAGGTTACCTAAGAATCGAGCATGAAATTTTGGTATGATCATAGGTTTTTGATTTTCCATGTGTTTATCATTTTCTTTCATACTCTCGAACAATTATATTTTGCTGACTATAAGTAATGTAGGTTGTGCAGATTTGAGGGCATGGCATTGGCTTGTAGCATTAATGAAGTCTTTTTGCATCTGGCGCATTCAATAGTTTTTTTGAACAAAACTTCAAATATAAATTTGTATTTTGATTAATAAATTTCAAGTTTGTATTTTTATTCATTATGATGTTTTTATTTTTTTGTGATGTGATATGATGAGAATTTTTTTTTGAAAATTAAGTAAATTGTGTTGAATAATTTTAAGTTTATAATAGGGTGAATACTTTTGAAACTTATAATAGGTTGCTCGTTGCTGAAGAATTATAGCTCACTAGTTTTATCTATTAGCTCACTATATTTTACAAAATTATTTTCAACTTTTTGATGATTTAACATTATAAAAGAATAGTATGCTATAACAATGACATTGTGTAAACTTCAATGTTTAATTTAACATTACAAAAGAATATCATACGAGTGGTCATTGGTTTTGTCTGCTAGCTCACTGATTTGTCTGCTAGCCCACTGGTTTTGCCTGCTAGCTCACTGGTTTTGCCTGCTAGCTCCTTAGAATTAATAGTAAAAGATATGAAATATTCAATAATAAATGTTACATACTAGTACTTCACAATCATTAAGTGTAAGCATAGTAATAATGTTCATATGAGAGTATATGGTACATTAGTTGCTAAAGTTAGTCTAACTAAAGCAAGCTTCATTAATCATGCTGTTGGCACTTGACGCAGGCTTGATTTTGCACTCATTTCTGCCTGTTGTTTATCATGGAACTCCTTTGCAAGCCTCTTCACTCTATTCTTGTATATATTTTCTTCATTGTTGATGATCTCATAGCATTACCATGCTCTCATTACATCAAGCAGATTTTTATCCTCAAAAAAAAAAAAAGAAACAAACCATTTGTTGTTCTTCTATTAATAGATGTTGTGCTTATTTTAAGATACTTTTGCAAAGAAAACATTTTTGGTAGGCTTAATTCATTTTTCTTAAAACCACAATCCCATTTATCTGCTTGGCTGAAGTAAGACTTCATGTGCCTCTTGCAGAATATTCAACAGTGTGTGACATTATCTGTTGTTCTCCATGGCATTCTCATTTGCACTGTGTTCATATCCTTCACAATTTCATGTTTGGGATTGCCAATAGTGTCCTGAAGAAATCTCCCAAAAGCTCTTGCCTGTGTACGACCAACATTTTTGTTCAGCCTACTGGAATTGTTTAATAGCTCATCAAATATGTGTGTTAGCTCACTAAGCAACAACTTGCCCATCATTGATTTTCAGCGCACTACATATGTGTCTTAGCTCACCAAATATGTGTGTTAGCTCATCAAATATGTCAGTTAACAAAATATGTGTGTTGATTTATTCTAAATTAAATGAAATAGTGAACAGTTAAACTAATAGATGTGTTTCTCCATATGTGGCTTTGTATGGAGCAGTTATGTGAATGTTGTCCATAATGTCAAGCCTTTCCTCCTTCAAATCAAAGCAGAAGATGAAGAAGTGCTTCTTATGACATACCGGGAAAAACACCTTCAAATTGGAAGATGGATAATATTATATAATGTGGTAGTATAATACACAATAAAAATGTATTAGATTAATGCCTACCAGTTGTAACTGTTTAGCCAATATCCATTGGTCACATGTCTAGAATTCTCTCTCAAGAATTGTTTCAAAGTCAATGTACCTTGCCTCTTTTGATTTTGCTGTATTTATCAAGGGGTCTAAAGTTGACTGCATTTTTGCAGTAGTATCAATAAGTGTTTGATCATTTATATTTGTGAATAGAAATAAGTATATAATTACCATTGCATTAACCAGTGCAAAAAAATCTTCTTGAAGACCTTCACTTCTTTTTCTCTCTAAGCTGTTGAGGATGGCGGCCCAGACATTGATAACATGTGCATCATTGTATTTCCTTGGATGCATGGTTGACATATGATACCGATTTGCAACATGTGTTTCGATATCAAACAATTCTTCACTAATTTAGTAAGAAAAGGGGAAAAAAAGTAAGTATATATTCATTATAACTTACGTGTTTGTAAGTGTTTTCTGTCTGGTAGATTTGTGCTTGCTCTAAATCAAGGTCCTCTAACTGATTTAATATATAATTAGCAACGATCTTCTCCTGGGCTGACAACTCCCTTGTAATCTTTGTGATTCTCTCCACAAAAGGAGAGCAGTAGGGTTCTGTCATTGGTCCCTTCTCTCTCCTCGGTTGACGTCTTGGCATCTTGGTGTGCTCTTCTTCTGCAAAATATTATATCAAAGTTGATGATAGTACAGCTCACTAAATACATAATATGGTTGAATGCTCACTAAAATATATGTTCTGCTCACTAAAATGTTTGTTCTACTCACTAAATACATATTTTGGCTCACCACTCACTAAACTATATGTTCTGCTCACTAACATATATGTTTTGCTCACTAAGATATACTTTCTGCTCACTAAGATATACTTTGTGCTCACTAAAATTTGTTTTCTGCTCACTAACAATGCACGCCATCTCACTAAAAAAAAACAATGTTCACTACCAACAAAGGCCTCTTTACTTATTCCTAGAGCCATCTAAAAGTGATGTGTGCTCACTAGATGTGTCATTCGAGCTCACTATAACATACAATTATCATCTATCAACAATTTACCCATAACTCACTAAAAATTATGTTCTACTCACAGAAATTAACATTCTGCTCATTGAATATTCTTACCAGCCTTATGTGTTGTTTTCTTTTTGTTATTTTCTCTGCCATGAGATTTTTGCTTTTCCTGCTCTCCTTCAGTTGTTTTCTATGCTTCTATTTCCTCTTATTGTGTTTCTGAAATTGGTAGTAGTGGTGATGTCTTAGATGATTCATTTGGTGGTTGTGTCTTAGGAGCCTATGATAGGTGTTGTGGTTGTTTTGTCTCAACTGGTGGTGGGGAGGGTGGTCATGTCTATAGTGTTTGTGTGGGGGGAGGGTAGTGGTGTCTAATGTGTTTCTGCATTGGGGAGGGTGGTGGTTTCTGATGTGTTTTTATAGGGGGGGAGGTATTGGTGTCTAAAGTGGCATTGGTGGTGCTGGTGTTGAAGGAGTCAGGCTTTGACTATCGTCAATCAACTTAAAGTTGGACATGTCATTGCCCCCTTTTCTTGATGTAGGACTTTTCCTTCTTGGACTTTTGGCTTTGGGGCTGCTGGTCTTTTGTTGCTTTACAAAAGCATTCTCCTATTCATTTATCGCCTCCATACAGCAGCTCTATTCCACCATTCATCATCCTGACTGACTGGTGGTATCTCAGGACTTTCATCTCCTTTTTCATTTCGCCTCAGTGGTGGGATTTTAAGATTTGAGCCTCACAGTATGAAAAGAACATGCTTATCGCCGTATCTTCTATTTTCTTCAATGCTTCGTTGTTTTGGTACCTTTTTGACAAGTATACCATAAAGGTTTTGTCCTCTTAAATGCACTCACTAAAGCCTTCATTAGTTCAGCCATTTCTTCCATATCTTTCTGTATGTAGACATCATTTAAGCACTATAAGATGTTAGATAGACATTTGTTTAAATTTTTCCCTCTCCTTAATTGATATAAATGAATTAAATGATACCACTAACTCTGATGTTTCATCATTTTATGAAAACATATTTGGGTGTTCTTTCTTTTGTGGCTGAGTTTCTCTGGCTTGTTCAGGATGCTCTTCTTTGTTTATTTGTACTGGAGGCTCCACTCTGCCCTTTCCAAAGCGTTTCATCACTTCTTTGGTACCAACTTGATTAGCCCTTTCTGTCTCCTTTCACCCGTTCCCTCAACTTTTCGGTTGTCTAACCTTTGATTGTTGAGTATTGTCTCTCAACAGTCCTTCTTTTGAGAACTCTGTCAAGATATAGTATCTACAAGGGAAATATTCATTGTAATCAATTCTATATAGCTCACTAAAAATGAATCTCTGCTCACTTAAATATAGTTCCTGCTCACCACAAATGTATACTAGGTTACTAATATAAAGTAATCTTCTCTAAGAATATTTCCTATTTGGCTCACTGAAATGGTTAATATACATTAATGTAATAGACAATTGTCAACTATGAACAAGCCCTTTATAGCTCACCAAAACTGATCTTCTGCTCACTAAAAGATATGTTCTGCTCACTAAGATATATGGTCTGCTCACTAAAAATATTGCTCTGCTCACTAGGAATATTGTTCTACTCACTAAAATGTATAGTCGCTCACTAGCATAAAGTAATGTTCTGTAAGAATAATTCCTCTTTGGTTATTGGTATATGTATGTGTACGTCATGTGTGCTCACTAAAATGGTCATCATAGATCAATGTAATAGACAATTGTCACCTATGAACAAGTTCTCTATAACTCACCAAAAATAATATTCTGCTTACTAAAATACATATTCTGCTCATTTAAATGTATGTTCTACTCACTAAAGTAAATGGTCTGCTCACTAAGATATATATATTCTGCTCACTGAAAATATTATTCTGCTTACTAAAATATATGTTCAGCTCGCTGAAAGTCATGTGTTGCTCACTGAAAACATGATATTCTGATAGAATAGAAGGAACTTACCATCAAGAAGAGAATAGGCCTATCAAAGTTTGAAGCCCTCTTTTTGACAGATTCACATAATCTGTCAATGATGTACTGACACCAATCAATTGTTGCTATGTCTTCAACATTAGCAACATTCTTCGTAAAATAGGGTGCGCAATGTACATTCTTTGAACCGTAGAAAAAAACAAGAGACCATGTATAGTACAAAGTTTCTTTTGAAACTTTCCCCTACATCGGCCTGGCTCAGTATGTACTGTGGCATATGGCTGAGCTTTGGGGTCCCATCTTGTAGATTCCACTCCTTTCTCCATGCTAAGAGGACTTCATTGTATTTAGTGTCCTTTGCTTTTTTGCCATAAAACTCCTCAACCTTCCTTCCACCAATAGGGAGTGCCAATGTGAGATGTACATCCATTGGTGTAATCTCGATCTTCTTGTCAGCAAACATGTACAATGTAACTAAGTATGGGTCAAAACTATCTACAAGTCATTTACATAAATCCCCCCGGCAATTCAGGTACTTGTAAATGGAGGAATCCTTCAAACCCCATATCACGTGCTGCTTGCCTTTGTGCCTCATTGAAGTTCTCAATCATTGCAACAAACCCTGATGGTGACATTCTAGTCTGAAAAATCTTCTTGGGTTTTGTGTCTACCTCTCCAAGTTTTGGCGCATATTACGCATACGTAGGGTCTAGAACACGAATGGTAGTATTTACGTGCTGTTTTGAGGATTTCTATTATTGATCATATTGTAAAACTGAGAGTTGTCCACACTTTACAGGACTTTTAGGACTCTTCTACATAGCCTGCCTCTCTTTATTACCTTGTACCCTAACACACTTTTGACCTCATTTGTATTTGCTTTGGTCTGGACTTTGATGCTTGTTTTAGCTTCTTGATTCTCTTCACCAACACTTTATCGTCACAGTCAGATTCATCATCATGCCCATAGGGAGGCATGTTGTAAATGGTGTCCTCTACAGTGTCATTTGTTTCCTCTGAAAGTTGTTGATGAATGTCGGTGATTGTTTTTTTCGAGCTTTCTTGAGCAGTGTTTTTTGGAACTTTTGGGGATTCTCTACTTTGCATTCTTCTTTCCCCCTTTTGTTCTTTTCTGTTGCCAATCTTCTCTTGTGCATCATTTTATTTTGACTCCTTTTTCCTTTTTTCCAACACCACCTTTTATTTTTCTCCTCTATGGGAGTGTTCTGTTGAGGTGGTTCTCTTGTTTTTTGTTGATCTTGTTCTCCTTTTCCTTGTTGAATAGCTTATGATTCTTCCACAGCGTGTATAGTTTGTTTTTCATGCTCATCTGTTTTGGGAGCTTGGACATGTTTATCTTCTGAACTTATTGGATTGCTGTAAATATTTCTATTCTTCCTACCTTCTTATTTCACCCTTCTTTTCTTGGCAGTAATACTTGATGAGCTGGTTTTTCCTTCAGAGGTTTTGTCCTTTGGTGTGGACAGGTTTTCTACTCCTTTTCAAGCTGTGGAGTGTGTTCTTGATTTGATGGAGCTGCCTTGTTTGCTTCTTCTGCAGCTATACATGGTGCTTTGTATAAGTAAACAAGATGTATAAATCAATAAATGTGCAATGTTTAATCTAATCTAGAGCTCTCTATATATAGTTTAGCTTACTAAAATAAACTGTCTGCTCACTAGAATTGTAGTTCAGCTCACTAAATATATTTGTTTGCTCACTACAATTGTAGTTCAGCTCACTAAATATAATTGTAGATCTATAGTTTACTTGTTGACTGAAATATGAGATGAACTCACTAGATATATGAACTACTACACCAAAAGAGATTGGAATGCTTAACTGCACATGGTGGTACATCACAAGAATAAAGAAGATGAGTTTTAATACTGCTCGCTAGACATATGTCATAGCTCACTAAAATATAGTTTATACCTTACTAATTGGCAGCAATTAACCTAGAATATAATGTAAATCTCTTTTTAATACAATTTCACCTCACTATATATGCAATTCAGATCATTACATATAAAGTTATATAATGTAGACATACCTTGGCCTGCATTATGAGTAATATCCTCTTGCGTTCCTTGATTTGTTTCATTTGCCTTATTTTGATCATTTGGGCTTTAACAAAAAAGAAAAATATAATTTAGTGCAGTAAACTATACTATGTGTGCTTGGATATATTTGAAGTGTAATACCTGAAGTTCACTGGATCAGACAAGATGTCTCTGACAACTTGCATAATTATATCTTGAGGGCTTGTGCTGGACCCTTCTATCTTTGATCTATGAAATAGTATTACATGTAATGTTAATATTACAGTACATGTGATAGCACACTAGAATAAAAGGTGCAGCTCAATAAAGTGAAATGATGGCTCACTACAATATAAGCTACCGCTCACTATAGCATGTAGAACTGTGTGATGGGAGTATAAGGTACAACTGACTAGAATATAAGCTATAGCTAACTAGATATGTGAAATAGTATATGAAAAGAGATTGGAGTTCTAGACTGCACACTAAAATGTATGATATCACTTACTAAATTTAAGGCATGGCACACTAGGATGTAAAGCACAGCTCACTATAATATAGGGTACAGCTCACTAAAGCATGCATATGCTGACAGTCAACGTAATATAAGGTATGGCTTACTAAATTCAAATCATGACTTACTAAATTCAAGTCATAGGTCACTACAATATATGGTACAACTCACTATAGCATGCATATGCTGACAGCCACTATAATATAATTTACAGCTCACTAAATTCTAGTCATGGCCCACTAGATTTAAGTAATAGCTCACTACAATATAAGGTAAAACTCACTATAGTATGCATATGCCGACAGCCACTATAATATAATTTACAACTCACTAAATTCTAGTGATGGCTCATTATATTTAAGTCATAACTCATTATAATATAAGGTACAACTCACTATAGTATGCATAGGCTGACAGCTACTAGAATATAATTTACAGCTTACTAAATTCTAATCATGGCTCAATAAATTCAAGTCATAGCTCATTACAATATAAGGTACAACTCACTATAGCATGTTTGCTGAGAAAATTTAGATTGATGTTCAGTATTATCATGACTCACTACACATGTTTCACAGCTCACTAAAATAACACATATAGGTCTCTAACATGCGTATGTTGTGCGCAATGAGATCTGTATTTGTTTTTCATTTTCTTTATAAATGTAGATAAAAGTGTTTTGCACGATATTAATCAACATCAAATTAAGTGCTTTCTTATGAATGTGTTGACAGAATTAGGTATTTCTGATTACTGCTCACTGATTATGTACTCTAGCTCACCAATGTTAGGTTTAAGGTTTTCAACATACCTTTTTTGAGGAGTGTTTAATTCATCACTAGTTGATCTCTTCTTCGCTGCTGCTGAATGGTGAGTTTCCATCTGCAAGCATTGCAAAAGTGAGATTATGAGAGCGCAATTTTCTTAAAACCTAGAATGCCAAGTGAATTCATTGTTTTGTTTCGAACACGCAAATAAATTTCGTTTGTTGCTAAAACTTACATTGAAATGCTTGGTTCAAACTTCAATGAAGATTTTTCGGAGATTTTTGGCTAGAATCCATGAGCAAATGCAGCACAATTTCACCAAATCGAACACAAATGTGAGCAGTTTTGGAGAGCAAGTGAAACGAAGTTCGTGGGTTTGTGATTGTTTTGAATCGACGGTTTTATGAGTGCTTTTTTGCTTTTTTTTTGTTTGAGCGGTTTCTTTATTTAGCTTATATGGTGCGCGCCAGTTGGACAATTGTGGGACCGATTGTACATTTGCAATTATACAACCGAGTGGACCATATACCTACTGTTCATCCAACAATGGAATTTCATTAATGATTTTTCACTTTTGCATTAATTTATGGAAATTTTCAACCTACAAACGTGGAACAGCAATGGAAGTTGATACGTTAATTTATGGAAATAGAATCAGATTTTTTAGGGCATGTTCATTTATGCATATTATTGTCATTACTCAAATTCGTTCACATGCCCAAAACAGACCCATTTGATGAGAGAATTGAACTAATTTGAATCCAACGACCAATGCACTTATGTGAGTCTTCCCCCCTTCTATTACAAGTCGAGTCAATTCAAGTTTAAACCTCAACTATTCTAAATACACCGATAAAATGAACTAAATCTACGCTAATATGATATGACTGAATCAAAAAAAAAATACCGCCAGAAAAACATTTGAGATTTAAGGATAAAAATTAGAATGACCCAATCACACTAAATTAGTGTACTTCTATCGGTATAAATATTATTTCTCAATCTAAATTACTCAAACGGTTATGTAATAGGATACTGACTAGTTTGACTAGTTCTACCCCCGGTCTGTGAGTCTGTGGGAACAAATACTCAGAGAGCCGTGCTCATTTGTAGCGGTGCCGCTTTTCCGGTCACTCTCTGGATCATACCGTGTTCCTTGCTCATTACAGTAGTCACAACGGCTCGGGAATTGGGGGCAGGAATCTAGGATTGATCCTATACGGCACTTTCAAACAGATCCACCCCTAGGAGATTTTGGCACGCTGGGTTTTCAGTTTGCAAAAATGTAAGAAAAAAGCAATGGGAAGCCACCGGTGTTGCCGTCTAGAACATTTTCCTTCCATTTTGTAACATGTTCTTTGGGTTGAGCAGACTGCAAAAGGTTGCAATATCTGACCTCTAAACACCCCAATTTGGCAGGACTACTTGATATACATTTCAATTTGGATTTGAAACTAAAATTTACAGAAAACGAAAGCATTTAGAAGGACTCAACCAAACCTAGTTATTCCACTTAGGGCTGCATTCGCAGTCTACGAGACGACAGAAGAATCTTTGCGGCAGTGTAGGCTTGAACAAGAGTTGATACAAGTTAATCTTTTCACAGGGCATGACCAACCATCTTGCATCAATGTGGAGTCTACAAACTAAACATGAACAGATACAGAGAGAAACTGATCCCTCAGCATGTTACCAAATATGAACATTGGTAACAATAGCTCTGTGAGACGTGCAACTCAAATGGGCTGAACACGGGGAGAGCATTGTATAACCATGAAAAAAAGAGCAACAGCAGCAACTTTGAGCCTATCTAATGCATCATAGAAAGCAGTACAGTTTCCATGCATCTCACACAAGAAATATTCTACCTTTCTAGATAAAGCTAGAAAAGAATGTCGAAGAACCTTAAGAGACTAATGATCTAGAGTTCTATTTGATCACTGAATAAGACGAATCCTAAAATACTAATTTATAGGTCCTATAAAAGTAACTTAATTCACACAAAACAAAAAAAATCCTAATGCCTCACGTTTTGGCTATGCAGCAATTCAACAGCAGCAGCAACAACCCCCTTTCCCTCAGCAGTGATGTCTAGGCCTGGGTCTTTGATTTTCCAATTCAGAAGTTTATCGAGCTCCCCCCGGAGTTTCTGAAGAATCAAAATCATTGAAGTTTAAAAACCCTCTTTAAGGAAACATCAATTATAAGAGCACAGGGATAAGCAACTACCTTTATCAGCTCCAGCACACTTTTTGATGCAGAAAAGTAAAGGTAACCCCCGAGCATCTCAATGCCCTCTCCAGATTTACTTGGAAGAAGATTACCCCCAAACAGGAGGAGAGCATAATCTGATATGTTGGTTGAATCACGTATATAGATACTGCTTGTTTTCACCTTGTCACTGTAAACCAAATATGGGAGGGGGAAATGATGAACCCCAGCATTAACAGATGCAGGATGAATGTCAACTTTCCCAACTTCTTTAGTATAAAATGCAGTCCGCTTTCCTCTTCTTTTACACTGCACAACATTGGGGTAGAGTCCAGCACAAAGGATGGCACACACCATCTCTAAATCATCGCTATACTGGTTGTAAGCCTGCACATTTTACAGATCCAGTTATTCTGCGGATTCATGCTTCTGCTTCTACTGCCATAAGAAGGAAAGCATGCAACACGTAAGAAATGAAAAATCCTTAAACAAACGAAGTTACAACACCACCATATGTCAATATTGCCTAATCTGGGTCTGGGGAGATCAATGTATACACACCCCTGACAAGCAGAAATACTGTACAGATTCAGAACAAAAGCTCATGCCCCAATGGAACAAACTTGGGAAACCAGTAAACACAAATTACAAGGGAATGCATTCATAAGCATATCAGTTTCCTTCAAATGCTTTATCACACACATTCAACTATTGTGCATGCATCAACCAAATGCAAATAGTGACTAAACAGAATGGGCACCCCTCATTTGAAGCATGTTTTGTCCGGTACTCCAGAGGTTTAACCTTCTGCCAAGATTGCAAGAAAGGCAAGGAGATTAAAGGCAGAATACTTCCTTTTGCTTGCTCTCTTTTTTTCTTTTTTTTTTTTTTTTCGGGGGGGGGGGGGTGGTTCAGGAGCAGCCGTTAGTATTGCATCAGGAGCACCGAACTGAACACCAGTGCACATGTTCTATGTACTCCCTTCTCCCACGAGAGAGGTTTGGGGTTCAAATTCCACCAAACACAAGGTTTGCCCCCTCTCCCCCAGGCAAGGCTTGCCTCCCCTTCCCCTTCTCTTAAAAGCTATGGGCTCCACAATCTCCCATTCCAAAAGGTGGCTTAGCCCAACAAAACAAAAAACAGAACGGCCCGGGGGGGGGGGCCATCTGATTAGTATTGTATATATGTACTTCCACTGAGTGGGAAACCCATATGTCAAGTGTCAACCTAAACAAGTAGTTAAAGAAGAAGCTCACATTAGGGCCCTTCGACTTGTCCACAAAACCTATGTCTGAAAGTAGATCTAGAAACTGTTTCCGCATATCATCCATCATCTGCAGAGTCATTGGTGATAAGAAGTTCTCCCAGCAGAAAGACCTCTCTGTCCTATTGCGCTTCGCTTCTTTCCACCCATCAAATGCTTTTAGTAGTGCTATATGGTCACTGCAACGATCAAATGGGATATGAGATATAAATCAAAGGCTTTTTTTCTACATAGTCTCTCACTCAACTTAAGCACTAAAATTCCAACATAACAGCCTACCTGCAATAATCACCAGCAAACGACCTCTTTGCAACATCAGCTTCCTCTTTCCTATTAATTGGAAGGACAAAAGGGTCACGATATGCAAGAGCAGCAGCAATCGTTAATGCTGGATTTAGACATTGGAAGATCGACCCCATCAGAAGCATCTTCCCAATGTGTGGCTCCAAAGGCAAAGTACAAAGGTGTTTTCCTGTTCATTAACAAAGACATTAGTCGAGAAGAGCCGCAGTACGTCATTCAATGCTTTGTACATCTCATCCTCTTATCATTTTGTTCTCCTCTTCAATATATATTTTCAACAAACAGACTTGGGTTTCAAACATAGCAGTAATCTGAAAAATATACTGATGTCTGACACCCTAAGGGAGAAAGACTTGCACCACAAAGATCATATTTCAGATTACTTGCAAAAATTGAGGCCCCCCCCCCCCCAAAAAAAAAAAAAAAAATCTCAGGAACCTAAAAAAATTTCAGACCTTGTCATTGCAGATCAGACAAAGTGGACATGGCCAATCTGTTACAATCCCATCATTCAATCAATAAGGTCAACCTATCTATCACTTTCTAAATGTTATGATCTCCATACGCTGCCTTTCCTATTCCCTACCTCCAATCCCCTCAGTATCCAATGACAAGAATCCTCATGTGTGTGTACAACTGTACATATGTTTCTCCTTTTTCTTTATGTTTTTTGGGAGAGGATGTAAGAGTGCAAATCCATCAATTTCTTCTTGACCATTATAATTAACACAGACCAGCAGCCTCAAATGATTGATCTATCAAACATGATCTACTGTATGACACGAGAAAAGGAGAAACCACAGTTTTAGATTGGCAAAGTCAAATCTGTACATGTACATTGTGATCTTTAGGATATGTCCCCATGTCACTGCAACTCAAGCTTTGCAGTGGCCACAAAGATCAATGCACATGGATGGATAATGGAAGGTAGGAGCATCCACAACCATAGTAGCATGAAGTGGCATTGAGGAACAATCTCCACCTTCAATGTGGATGCCAATGGAAGTCTTGTGGTATCAGACAAAGAGGCAGCAGAAGCCGATATCTAATCATTTTTGAGTTAGATTAAAATTCTGTCAGATTAACGAATACTAGTGCTTGTTAACATTTATGGGCCATCCATAAGCCATACGAAGTTCTGCTAGTGGAGGAACACTAACATCATTCTCTTAAATAGACGAGACATGTGACAGCATAAGTCCAAGACGGAGGTTTCCATTCACATACCAAGTGGAGTCAGCTCTTCATTGTCATCCAAAGCCCCAATAGTTTTCAACAGTTCAATTGCGTTTTGGACTGAGAGAGGATCCGGTGGCTGAAGTGCCTTTGCCAGGAACGATCCAATGCCTCCAAGCTGCAGACTCTTTATGTTTAGACATAACTCTTGCAAGGGTGTCCTAAGAATTTCTGGTAACTGATACTGAGGCATTGCATCATAAATCATTCTTGGATATAGTCTATAACATACTCCAGGTTGTACCCGACCAGCACGGCCCCTTCTCTGTTATCATGTTAAACATAATGAAAAGAACAAAAGAAATGTTACAACTCTATCACTAAGATATGGGGATCCAGTAGACCTGATGTGCAGAAGCCTTTGAAATCCATGTTGGCAACAGACAAGCCAGCTTGTTCAAAGCATCGTAGCTAGTCTCCTTTGCCTTTCCACAATCAATAACATAAACAACATCATCAATAGTAATACTACTCTCAGCAATATTTGTTGCCAAAACGATTTTCCTGCCAATGAACATGGAAATACTCAATCATACAACTCAAGGAGCATAATTTGGAAAGGTAAAGGAGGTATGAGACTTACAGATAATGACATTCCCAAACATGATCAAATATTGTCCTCAATGACAAAAGAATGACCGAAGAAACAAAGTAGACTAAAAGGGATAAAATGTAATGCTTAAACATAAAAACAGAAAAATTTATGGATTGTCCACCGAAATGGAAGATTCCTGATCACACATAATAGGTATTTTTAAACGATTGCTTTGAAAATAAAATAGCATAGGACACAAGCAAAATTGAAAATCTTAGATTTAATGGCTGAACAAATGATAAGCTAAATATGTATGCAACAGTTTTTAAAGCATCACATACCCTTTCAACACAAAGCCACAAAAGTACTTGATGGAGAAAAATTGGGTAGAAAGTGGGATTCAAAGATATGGTATGTACAATGTACAAAGCAGAAGGACAACTTCTGGACTTTTAGGAATAAAAGGGCACCAAAATAGATTCGACGAGAGAAATGAGGTTCCCCGAACATTTTCAATTACAACGGACATGACACAGCAGCCCACATCATAAATGTGGTAAAGACTCTGATGGGGTAAAAGTTAAAACACAGAAGAAAGAACAATAGTCAACTTGAGGGTAAATTTGACAGATCAGAAAGGGAATACTTGCCTCATACTTGAAGGAGGTCGGTCAAAAATTTCACGTTGATTGACAGTTGGCATAGAACCATGCAGAGGGAGAAGAAGAAATTTTCTTGAGTCTCCTAGGAAGCTATTAGCTTTTATTTTGTCAAGTAGCTTAGAAATTTCATCCCAGCCGGTGAGGAATACAAGTATTGCTCCCTCACCTTCATTGTGACAAATATACTCAATTGTTGACTCCACCTGCAAGCACATCAAACCCAAAAAGGGGATTTCAGAAACCAGAACAGCAAACCCAAAAGGGGATTTCAGAAACCAAACAGCATAACATGTATGATGATTTAAACAATGTCATCCATATACCATGATTTTAACAATGACAAATTGAGTATCACCATTGTGGTGTCGTGCACATCAACGTTCCATGTTCAGTGTCTATGCTGCTCAGTAGGGGGACTAAAAAACTAACAATATAACAGTGCTGTGACATAGAACAAGCATGCCCAATTGTTGCCGTAATGAGTATCTTATGTTACATAAATTCACCAGTCATTCAAATTCTATACTCCGTAATGTTGTTTATAAAACAACATGGACAAGCAACATATACCATGGGCGGCCGTGCTCCAGAGTTGGACCTTAAAGAGATGGAATGTACAAGAAAGGTTTCTTTTAAATAAGCCATTAATTGAGAAGATGGAACCTTTGAAACCAAAATGGTAGGAGAAAAGAAACCAAATGGAAATGGATGCCACAGTCAGTGTACAGTATTTCCTTAAACACGCCCCAGGGGGGGGTGTTATAAATAATGTCAGGCCTTACAAGCCTGCTAGGGATATATTATTCAGTACTCACAAGACCCAAGTCAAGCTGCGAACCAGACCAGGCTTCAAGAGATTTTCTTGTATTGATACTGTAACTCTTGTACTGGGAGTCAATATCAACATCCTGCAAACAGAAAGTGGGTCGGTACAAACATTTTCAATAGACTTCTCAAGCAACATATTTATGGACAAAACAAATAAAAATAAAAGTAGACCACTTATCAGCAGTAAGCCAAATCAATAATGTTTTACT
Source organism: Carnegiea gigantea (assembly GCA_029747015.1). Taxonomy (NCBI): domain Eukaryota; kingdom Viridiplantae; phylum Streptophyta; class Magnoliopsida; order Caryophyllales; family Cactaceae; genus Carnegiea; species Carnegiea gigantea. The sequence goes on from JAKOGI010000941.1 coordinate 325,611, forward strand.
TGTACAGTGGGCTTGATTAGGAAACTTTAGAATGATCTTTGATTAATTATCTTTAAGAATCTCAGTTTGAAGATGTGTGTGCGTGTGTATGTGTGCGCACATCATATACCATCCACTTTGCAGTAAGTGTTCATCATATTATAGGATCTTCAAGGATGACTCTTAGCTCAAAAGACCACTCTTATATAGAGAACCAGTATACCTACAAGTTGCAAAGCACGTGGAAAAACACATGCCAATCCCTCTTCTCTTTCATTTCTAGTCCAAACCCTTCCCTCCAGGCCCCCATCAAAACTAACCCTAATCGCATTGCTTCCTCACCCAACCTATGAAAATTGTCTCTCTTTTATCCCAATCCCCGGTTAATAGATATAAATCCAAGAAAGTTCTAAACACATGATTCAGAAACCATCAACTTTATAAAATCATGAATTTCAGAAGGATGACCATTTTTAAAAAGTACACTATCCAAACATATATAGACTAGAAATAAATAGGATGTGAAGGCAATCAGAAAGAAGCCATCAAGCTGGAATCAGAGACAGCACATGGTTGATTGAGGAACACATATTAAAGGCCACAAGTAAAAGGAATAACAGCACTTTAAGTCTAATTTAGGAAAGTCTAGTTTCATGGGGACTATGTCAACTCTCTGATTTTTTATAGGTTTTCTTGTTTGCCTAGGGAACAGGCATATGTTCCATGATTCACCCTTATTCAGCTGGGTGTTACTCAAAGAAGAAAGAAGTTAAACCGACTCCTGCCCTCGAGTTTAAAAGGATATCTCCCAGCAAACCATGAAGATAAGGTCCAGATTATTCTTTGCCACACTGCTTTCTCCAGCAGCTCTGTGGGTGCCAGGTTAGAAAGGGATGACACAATTTTCTGGAATAGCATTGCAGTTTAAACCTATGTGCTTAGCCTCTCTCCAGACTGATGCTACTGGGCATTTTCAGACATCTCGCTGACTGGACTTTTACTACCCTAATCTCATTCTTTAAGGAATCCTATACCTCAATAATTTAGAATTTTTTTAAAGGCTTAGAACTAAAATAACAATTTTCCAGTCTAAAATGGAGCTCACAACCACATGGCCGAAAAGGTCTGAGATATTGCCACCGGCAACCCATCACATGAGCCCTCGCAAGGGATCATATGAGTGGGCATACTTGCCTGACAGCTAATGCTCCAACAGTCCAACCAATTTGCCAGCACCCAGATACAGTTTAATGACTAGTATTTCCTATATACCATGTCCTAACATCCAAAGCATTATTTCAATTAAAATACAGTCAAGCCACACTCAGGAATACTTCAGAAAACATCATGACAGGCAGCATAAATGGTTTCTACATGAATCAAAACACACTCGAACTTAGAAATGCTTTTTCAGGCAACAGGGAACAAAAACGTACGACTCGCATTAGGAAAAGAAAAAAGTAAACAGGAAAAAAATGAGCCAACCTTTGTATTTCATCTAAAACTTACAGGAAAATTTATCTAAAGGGACTACCAGGGGATCCTAATGTAAAAACTTGTGCGAAATATAAAAGAGGAACCAATCAGATGCAGGCTTAGGCATACCTCAAACAATTCAGTTAAAGGATCTTTTCTAGAATCCACTTGCCTGTTTCGTCGCCTTGAACTACCCTGGAAACTATCAGAGTCTGCTGTAACGACATAACGAGTTTTTTCCAACACATCTTCCAAAAAGAGCTCCGTAACTGGGAAAGTCAGTCCCTGTAGGTATGTCACACCAGAAATAACATAGTTCATTAATTATGCAGAGTAGATTTTCATAGATCAAATAAATATGCATATACATAGTACCGGAATATGAATAGTGGGAGCATTTCCAAAATACTGAGAGAACAACTCGGCATTTATGGTAGCACTCATGAGAATAAGTCTTAGATCTGGACGACGTGGAAGGAGATCCTTTAATATTATAAGAAGGAAGTCCTCATACATTCCTCTTTCATGAATTTCATCTACTAACAAATGGCTCACTCCAGTCAAATTTGGATCCTGGACCTGTAGATTAGCAAAAAACTAGAGCTAAGAATGACAGCACCTCAATTCATTGCTTAGGCAGACAAATCATGTAATAGCCATCTAATCGTTGAATATCAGCACATGAAGAACGAGAATTGATCGTTTAATATTATAGACATAATGGCAAATAAACAAGAAGTGATTAATGCACTCCGTCTTATCCACAGAACCACCAAAAAACCTGATATAAGATCTATAAGCAGACAGTTTCTTTCTCAGACAAATTTCAACTGGCCTCAAACCTCAGTCAGATGGTGGTTTGGCTGATGGCATTCTGCCAGTGTAAATGTGGCTTAGCTTTTTAGCGGTGAATGTGAAGTCTACAATAGTCATCAGGACGCCATCGTCCTCCTACACGCTGTATTTCACACTTATCAAGAAGAGTGCATGACAAACAAATGCCTCCAACCTTCGGATGCTAGAAATAATTCTTTTGATGAGGGTCAATCTTTCCCACTCTTTGAGATGCTTCACACCTCAACCTCCCCACCAGAGAGTCTTTTTCTCAGAACCCTCATTGATTGGCTGACTTCTTCCCGAGGTCAGCACTTATACAAGAATGCATTTAAGAAGGTAGAAGAGATCCTAACGCCAAATATGCCCACAAGCATCTAGAGATCATCCAGCTCTCCAATTCGTAGGATAAACCCTTTAACAATTGCCTTGAGTTAGCACAGAGGATAGAGTGAAGATTCACAATATAGTGATCTACTCAATCATTGTCACAAAATATAACAGTATCGGCCCCAAAAAAGCAGATCATAGACATTGACAAATAAATTCGAACTTCCCACTGAAGAACTGAAACAAGATGTGCTTGAGTAGCGATACATGACATCCACTCAAGGTCACCATGACTACCAGGAAAGAAGGGGACAGAAGGCTAGCCCTCTGGAAGTTGAAAATAAATCCACTTAGCAGCCATTGACAACAAATTAAAAACGGCAAAAGATACAGATGAGATGCACCAGTGAAGCCAACCAATCTACTTCCCCACAAAAGCCATTTTCCTTATAATCTACACAAGGAATTTGGAGTTATTATGATGATAAGTTTCTCAATATCTAACTCACAGATAAACCCTATGATGCAAAACTTTAACTCTAGAATTAATCTACTAATTATCAATAAGGATGGTATTAGTTTGTCAATAGCCGAGAAATGCTTTCTAATTAATCTTGAAATTCTGGGGCGTATATTTGATAAATGCTAGCATCTAAGCTCATGAATTCACCTGGGCATATAATTGGTTGACGACTTGGAAGGAAAGCAAGTGTCAGATTTCTTAGTGCAAAGAAAGGTCCTTTCAAGATTTCAAGCTGTCTTTTTGAGAATCTTGTATAGTTGGAGTCAAGAGCTTAAATGTGGTTAAAAAATAAAATTTAAAAGGTGACTCTTGGATTTTGTAGACAATATTATGCGTCAAAGCTTCAAAGCATACAGTTTTTTTGCAATGGCCCTTTTGTAAATGGATGACATCACCTTCGTGCCTTTTAATATCATATATGGTGTTCTGGATTTCGAGTGGTCAGCTTTGGACGTGTGACTTCCATAGAGCTGCCACATAAGCTTGCAACTAATAGGAGAAATAAATTGGATGCCATAAGTAAAGGGTTTTAAGGATGAGTCTTAATGTTACTATTAACAATGTATTAACTATAGATGACCACAACATATAAAACATAACTGCCAAGGAATCAAATAGTCATTTTTAAGGTAGTTACGTCTCGGTATCATGGATTTTCTTACAACAATTAACTAATACATTGAAAAATATATTTAAAAGATAGTGAGCAACAGATATAGTATATATGTTGTATTTTGAATCAAATTTGATGAAGTTTGTGCATAGCCCAAGTTCATATCTTCATATCTAGTATCTTCTTATTACTCATCCAAACATACCCAAAAAAGGGGGGAAAAAACACCAAGCTCATGAATTTACCTAGTGAAACGGTTAAAGTAGTGTGTTCGTACTGAGCAAACAGCCAAGACTGTGCATAGAGTCCTTTCAGATTCTGACTAGCAATCTCATTCCCAATCATGAACTCAAATAAACAGAATTTGTTATAACGATTATACATGCGCTTGAGACATTTCTGTGGCTACATGAATATAAAACTGTCATTGTGCACATACACATTCTATTCTATGCCTTTGCATGCTCAGACAGAGAGGGAAGCTAGCAGAGACAATGATTCAATAATTTCAGAACACAGTGATCACCAAAAGATTACCAACTGCCTGAGTAGAACTCCCGTTGTACAGAATAGCAACCGCGTTTGCCCAGAACGCTTGGCTTCTAACCGTATCTGATAGCCAACAGTCTCACCAATATTCTCTCCCCTTTCAGAAGCTATCCGCGCAGCAACAGATATAGCTGATATACGGCGCGGTTGTGTGCATATTATGCTACAGTCAGCACCGTGAAGCAAAGAGATCTCCTCTTCCAAAATGAACTGAGGGAGCTGGGTTGTCTTACCACACCCTGTCTCCCCTGAAACAACTAGGACCTACAATATAAAAAACAGCGTAATAATCCAGAAAGTATCTTGTCAAAAACTCATAAATTGAAAAAAAAAAAAAAAAATGATGAAGCAGAAGCAATTCAAGCCTTGTGGTTTGGCCGAAACATGCAAGGGGCCAAGTGATGCTACATGTAGACATAGATCCAAACAGAGCAAGTACAATCATTATTTTTGCTGGTAATGACGTTCAAAACAAAAATGAGCAGCTCAGGCAACCAGCAGTCTACATGCAGTAGACCTTCCACACTAGTTCTACATTATTGGTCCTTTCCCTTCAGACAAGATTCTTCGTAACATAAAGTGGACACAAAAACGGTAAAACAACCAAGAAAGGGGTCAAGTAAAATAGCTACTAAAATTGAAAGACGACCACAACCTTCAGCATTCTTGATATGCATTCCTTGTGCTATCCCAAGTAATCATTAAGGACATTAACCATCTGCAAACAAAATTGATCTACCGACCACAAGGCAAGGACAGAAAAGAGTCCCAAAGTATGCGTTCATGGGACTAAACTACATCATGTATGGTAGAGTGTAGAGACATGGAAGCCAGGGGGTAAGTTGGAGCCTTGGAGGTACCAAAACGGGAACAAGACTCCATAGATTCTAGACAATTGCAATATAAAGCAATTTGACAAACTAGGTCTATGAAATTGCCATTAGTCCATGTTCATGAAGCTGGTTAATGGCTTTAATCAGCTTTGAAATTGACTAAAGTTAAAGAATCAGTCATCCCTAAAAGAGGGTTTGAGCAGCATCATGCATTTGAAACAACAGCTTCAATTGGAAATTGGATAAGAAATAAGCCCCAAATATAAGCTATATGCTGTGGTTGATATAAAGAATAACTGAAACCGCAGAAGCTTAGCTTCAATGCATTAATGTTAACCACCAAATTCCCAAATGCCATCACACCAGGATCCATAAATGTTGTGCAGTGTCACTTAGTCCCATCAATTCAGGCGGGCGGGTTAAATACAAATCGTGTGTATTCAGGTTCAGATAAAATATAGGTCTTGTGTATTTCGGGTTCGGATAAAACATGCACGGCCGTATTTCGGTTTTACAGGTTTCAGGTCAACTCAACGGATTTGGAGCGCTTTTTTAGTGCGTTATTTCTCTTTTCGTCAAAATCAAAATCTTGGCATATTTATTACTTAAAATTGTCTGTATTTAATGAACAAGTATTCTAATTGTAATTTCTTAAAAGAATATAAAAAAGATTCAAACTTTTCAATATGATATATGAACACCATGTTGTACCAGTGGCCAATGAGTCACATTTGAGTGGGTTGGTCCGTATATTAAAACATTAATAATAGGTCAGATTATTCATGGGTCGGCCCATCCAAAGCATGATAATGGGTTGTTGCGGTTCAACCCGTTAATAACCCATTAATGATTCGATATTTTGTTAATCAACCTACCATTACCTAATAATGTATGCTTTATTGGTTGGCCGATCCTAACACGAACACACGTTGGTCCATTGCCCAACTTACATCAAGCTCAAGACCAATTAGAAGGAAGGCAAATGCAAGAATATTAGAGATGTCCAGGATATTGCAGTTATTTGTTAATTATAACATCAAAATTTTAGATTAATGCAGAGTAATATTATTTAAAATGCAATGAGACATATTCATTTCACTAAGAATATAATGGTATGACTTGCACATTTTTAATACTTGTGTTATTCTAAATTGATTTTCTTAATACTAAATATTTCATAGCCATTTTCTAAAATTATTCCATTTATAAGTTGTATATGACATTATTTTATGAGAATGAATTTGGTAAAGAACGGGTACCATTGTCTAATTTGCGAAGAGATGCGATAGTTAACGTCTCTCCAAACTATTCGTTATAATGAAAAACAATTATTGTTAAGGGGGAAAATTAAAGAAAAATTAAAAAATGACATAATATTCAGGTTGAGCGGGCGGGTTCGAATTCAGGTCGGGTTCTATCCAAAAAATTATGGGTTTTTTGGGTTCCGTTTATTTCGGGTTCGGGTCGAGAAATTCGTATTCAAAACCCAAAATTTTCGGGTGAATTCGGGTCGGGATTTTCAGGTCAGGTCAGTTTTGCATAAACAGGTGCACAGGCCATGAATTTGCAACACCCTCGAGTGTCTTGTAAAAGTCAAGTCAAATGTCATGCCCACAATTAGTTCAGCCAGCGAAAAGGCTAAGAGTTGGGAACAAAGGTTACTATTTCAGTAAGACCAAGTCAAATTTACTAGATGAATTTCTATATCAAGTCCCATTCAACTCAGAAGACCTCATAAGCACAGACAGACAGAGGCACTGACACATGATTTTTCAAAGGGGAAAAAATAGGGCACAACATTATAGACAAATACTGATGGAGAAAAATATATTTATTTAATTATTCATGCTTTTATAATTCGTTCTATTTGCTCTGCCCAAGAATAATCTCAAATGCAATAAAAGATAAGTGATTAGAAGCATCCATTTAGTCACTTTTGGTAACCAAACACCATGTTTTTGGTCCCAGAGAGGTTTACGGACGAGAACAATAAACAAATTGCTCATCGCGTGAGCAGCCAACAACTATCAATAACAAGACCCCATATCAGCATATCTTTGTGCAATCCGTGTATTTAGCATATGTTTGGGAGCGTCCAATGTGTGTCCAGAAATGTCTGACACATATATACGTAAATTTGTGGCAAGTCTCCGTGCTTCTTAGCACAAGAAACATCAATCAAGCATCATACAAACAAGGCATGAAAGCAGCAAATATCTAGTGACTAGTGTAATAAACCTACTAGGTAAATTGCTGTAGTAGCTAATCATGTCACAACCTCAAACAAAAGGATAGGATTCAACTCGGATAAAAAACACACCTGATTCCCTGCAACAGCTTTCAGAAACTCACTTCTAACTTTGAAGGCAGGCAGCTTCTCTCTGAATGCCCGCATTGCTTTTACACTCCCATTTTCCTGAAAGTGGGGATCGAACGTATAAGTGACTTTGAAACTAACTCTTATCAATCCACAAAATAAGGATCTCCAAAGCACAGGGCCAGATTGAACAAATTGAGAAACAAAAACTGTCATGCATGAGGCGAAAGTTCATTATATCCAAACCTTCATCTTCTCTTCATTCAGCTTGAGTTCAGCACTAATTTTCTCCTTAGGAATATTATTCTCAGCAGCAGAGACTGGTTTTAGAGTAACTAATGATGATGAACTTTTTGTACTCCGAGAAGATGCGCCAATGGATTTTTCAACAACATTTGCCCCCTTGGAGGTCTCCAACAATGAGCCAACTCTTTCCTCAGTGTCCGTAGACATTCGTATCTGTAACATGTTTGAAGATAAAAGTGAGAATCAATTAACCAAAAGAATAAAACTCAAATGCAGCAGTTCTTCAACCATACCTCCTTTTGTGTGGACCCATGACGTTCATCTAAATCTGCACGGTAATTTGGCAAGGGGACTTTGCTTGCAACAAGTACCTTTCCTTTGTTATAAGCATGGCTTTCTTTCCAAAAGCACCAAAACAACCAAACAGGAAAAAAAGACCACAAAAACAATTTTGATGAGTCGAAACATGTACTCATTAAAATAACTCAATACAAGATGCACGTAATTACCAGGCTACTTTTAATAAAGGAAACAGAACATAAATATCACTGTCAAACGGTTGGATGCAAAGTTGGGATCCTACGAAAGGATTATATATCCACCATGGAAACCATCTACAAAATCTAAAGCATCAAAAGAAGAGCGCAAGAAGTTCCTATTATCTCAGAAATACGACTTGATCAGATTAACTTTAAAGCACTGAAAATGTGTTTCTACGACCTCAAAGACTCCTGTTTCTCACGAAAAATGCTCCAAAAATCGCATGTGGAATTAACATAGCATTCTTCTTTTTAGCTTTCCTAGCAGAGGAAGCCTCCGAAGCCAAGAGATTTCCTGATAAGAGTTTGAAGTAATATAGGAAATTCCTAAGCAACTAAAGCCTAGCTCCCAAAAGAGCTCTCGCAAATGGATAATGAACTGGTCAGACCCATGACCCTTCCCACAGCCATGCCCATCTGAAGTCAGGTGAACGGAGGTGGTTAGCGCAGCTGGGTCGACCTTCGGTAAGTTTCCGGCAGCTTGTTTTTCCTTTTTCCCCATTCGTGCAGTCAGTTTTTCTTGCCCTTCCTTCTCCTTTCTCCATTTCTGTGCTCGACCTAGGTCATCGGAGATTATCCTTGGTCCTCCTGGGACCAGGGCCTCCGGGAGCCTCGGTTGAGCCTTTGTTCTCTCTCTTTCCTCCTCACCGGTGCTCCGTTTCCTCTCCTTTCTTGAGCCGGCCAGCCTAGATCTGGTGGTTTTGGCCAGGGCTCGGTCCTCCCTGGTGGTTGGGTTGGCTTCGCCGGCAGTGTCATCTCAGAGGACACATTTCCGGCTCTGGCCGTCTCGCCGACGACTTTTCCAGCGACTTTTCCGATGACCAGAATCTAGCCGGATTTTTTCTGTTTTGCTCCTCTCAGTATATTTTCGCCTCCTGGTTCCTTTTTTTCATCTGTTTAGCCAGTACTTTCTCCTTATCCCTGTCTGCTTGGGTTTGCTAGTTAGGTGCTTTGGCTAGATGAAACGTGCTTGTAAGAAATTTGTGGCTATCAAAAGTAAGTCTTTTGAATTGGTTGTCGAAGCCAGAGGAGAGGATATCTTGAGAATTACTGAGAATGGCAAAGGTAGAAGATGTTCCATCTTCTTACCTGAATATGTTGCTCTTTGGCTGTTAAGCATGGGAGAGGTTTCGAGCTGCTAAGTACAGCTCTAGCTGGTGTAATCAAATCCGTAGAGGGAACAAGATTTTTCTCTTGGAGCTCAAGAAGAATCGTTCTAGGAAATTCTTGCAACTGTCTCAAATTGAGAAGGGCAGGAAGACATTTGTCATATTCCCTTCGGGTTGGAAGGATTATGGTTGGTCTAACCTGTTTGAAGTTATTCAAGGTATAGTGGGACCTGACACTATAGTGGCCAGTCAACGCAACCAGGTTCCCACCCCTCGAACGTTGGTAATGAGTCTTCCTTCTTCGTCTCTCTCTCCCTCCTCCATCAGCAGGCTGCTGTCCCAAATGTGGATTCACTGGTGAACCAGCTGCATTTTTGAGATCGTTTGCTGCCACTCTCTCTCCGCATTCACTTTCTCCTTCTCCATTAACTCCCTGTTCTGCCTCCGCTACCTTGGAGGGAGCACGGGCCAATCAAAATGGCTGGATTCACGGTGACAACAAAACTAGAACTCTTGGTGAGGCAATGGATCTTATTTGTGTTTGCAGTTGCAGGATGCACCCTTCTTTTGAGTTGGAAGCTTTTGACGCTGCTCGTTTTGACGCTGAAATTGCTAGTCAGTCCTCTACTATCATTGTCCACTCTTCGAAGCCCATTTCGTGTGTGGATTGTACTACTATAGCCCTCCCCGCTCATTCAAGTTCTCTTCTCCTAACAGGATCACCTCGCCTCTGCTATGGTTTCTTACCTGAAACTGTGGGAGAGTCATCCTCTCGAAATGCGCATTGGCTTTATGATCTGCTTGGCCCTTCAACCTCATGCTCATTGAGCCCTACTCCTTTCTATTTCTCTATGGGTAATCAACCATCCCAGAATTTGGGCAAGGGTGTGTTTGGTAGCTTATCTTGTGATATTCCTCACGAGTTCATTAGAGATGGGTTGGTGATGAGTGTTGGAGACAATTATGGTCCTACCATGTCTAATTTTCTGATGGCCTTAGCTGCCCTAATAAGGTCATCAGCTTGATTGGCCCGTCATTCAAACAGATGGCCAATAGGCTGACTCAGATGAGCACCCGCTCACAGTGAATTTTTCTTTTCTTCACAACCACAGGGAGAACTTTACAATTAATGATGTGTGGGATGGCTCTATAATTTATCCCGCGAAGGTTTCCAAATGGGTTGCCTCTAAGATGAAAAGCATTGCTTCTTGCATTGGCGTTATCTATTAGGTCATGAAAAGAAAGTGGCTCAACTTTTGTCACGTATTGAAAAGAAAAATGGAGTGGTGAAACAAGTCCCACATAGAACTCCTCCTGCAGTTGGAGGCAAAGTGAGCTACGTAGACTTGAATTTGGCGTGAACTATGATAAGAATTCCACTCAAACTTCTAATGAGGCCTCTAACTCTTTGGGGTCAGTTGTGCCTTATGTTTAGGATGCTACCGTAGAATTTGAGGAGTTTGCATGATTTGGGTAAAAGAACAATTATCAGAAATTTTTTGTGGGATTGGAAGTGTGATCTTGTTTGCTGTCAGGAAACAAAATTAGAGCTGGTATCTCTTGCCGACTCTCGTAGCTTATGAGGTTGTAGATCGAGCAACTTTGTCTTTCTTAAATCTAAGGAATCAGCTGGCAGCATATTGACTCTGTGGGATAAGCAAGTTCTTCAGTTGGTATCCTTTCCTTGTGTCGAGTTTTCAATCACTTGCTTCTTTCATTCCATTAATAGCAGCGTTTCTTGGGCATTCACTAACATCTATGGTCCGCATTCTAGGGAGGACAAGCTCAACTTTTGGGAGGAATTGCGTAATATCATATATGGGTGACAGAGTCCTTGGTGCATTACAGGTGATTTTAATGAGATTCTTTGTAGGCAAGAAAGAAATACTGAACCTATTAGGCTACTACTTCTGACACCAAGGGTAACTTTCTCGACTTCATCAATCATTCCTCCTTGATTGATCTTCCATTAAGATGAGGACACTTCACATGGTCTCGTAGTGGTTCTTCTACTTCTTGCTGTAGATTGGATCAATTCCTTATTTCTAAGGATTGGGAGGATTTATGGCCTTACTTTGTGCCTGCTCCGTCCTCTCTCTGATCATTATCCTATTACGTTAGAGAAGCATATGGTGAATACAGGAAAGGCTCCTTTCAGGTTTGAGAACATGTAGTAACATGCTGAGGGCTTCTCTTCTCTTATTAAAAAGTGGTGGGATCTTTTTGAGGTGGATGGGTATTCCAGCTTTCCGTGATTGCCAAAACACTGAAATTGGTCAAGGAGGAGTTGAAAAGGTGGAACAAAGAAGTCTTTGCTGATGTCAAGGTTAAAAAATATAACCTTATGGAAACTATCCCTTCTTTTGACTTGAAGGAGGAATCTGGCGGGTTAACTTCAGATAAGGTTTAACAAAGGAAAGTGGCTCAAGTTGATTTGGCCAAGATTATTTTAATGGAGGAAATATCTTGGAGACAAAAATCCAGAACCTTATCGCTCAAGGCGGGGGATAGAAACACGAGAATCTTTCATAGGATGGCCAATTCCCATCGAAATTTCAATTACATGGGTTCTATTATGGTTGAGCCATTGAGTGGACTTGTTATAATGCCCTGGAGGATACGAAGTTTGTTATTCATGACTTCTATTCCTCCCTGTTCACTGAACACGAACCATTGAGGCCCAAAGTGGACAGATTCCCAGCATCCCAGCGGGTGGTTATCGAGCATCATTTCTCTGAGGAAGAAGTCTTTACAGCTTTTTAGGCTATGGTGACAAGGCTCCTGACCTAGATGGCACGACTGTGGCTTTCCTTTAGGCTAATTAGGATACCTTAAAGGTGGACATATAAAGGATGTTCATAGAATTTCACAGCAAGGGGAAGTTTGTCAAAAGTCTCAATGCGACCTTCATTTTACTTATTCCCAAGAAATATGGCGCTTAGGAGATTAAGGATTACTGGCCAATCAGCTTAGTTAGTTGCTTGTACAAGCGTTTATCTAAGGTGTTGGCCACTAGATTGAAAGGTGTCATTCGTAGTTTGATCTCAGAAAACCAGAATGCTTTTGTAAGTCGCCATCATATTCTTGATGCTACCTTGATCGCTAATGAGCTTGTCGACTCCCGTATCAAGCAGGGAAGACTGGGGGTCATATGTAAGCTTGATATCGAGAAGGCCTATGATAATGTAAACCGGGAGTTTCTTCTTTACATTATGAGGACAATGGGTTTCAGGGATAAATGGTTACGGTGGATATCTTGGTCTGTACTGGTTAATGGCTCTCCAACTGACTCCTTTTTTTTCTTCGAGAGGGCTTCGCCAAGGTGATCCCATTTCACCTCTTCTTTTCATTCTTTTCATGGACGTCTTGAGCAGAATGTTGTGTTCAGCTTCCCAAGTCGGTCTTATTGTTGGCTTTTCTGTGGGAGGCTCTCATTCGGTTCACTTGGATATTCCTCACCTCCTTTTTGCAGATGACACAATTATGTTTTGTGACAAGGAGTGTGAGCATATTATAAAAATCTTCATTGCATCCTCGTGTGGTTTGAAGCTGTTTCTGGAATGAGAGTCAATCTGAGTAAGTCCTCTATCTTGCCTGTGGGAGAATTGGACAATGCCCATGTACTTGCAGGCATTTTGGGGTGTGGTTTGGACCCTCTCCCTTCCTCTTATCTTGGACTTCCCCTTTGTGCTAAATTCAAAAAGAAATCCATTTGGGAACTAGAGAGATTCCATAAAAAAACTTTCTGGCTGGAAAGCCAAGTTTCTCACTAAAGGGGGTAGATTGACGCTCATCAAAAGCGTCCTCTCTAGCATAGCCAACTACTTGCTTTCTCTTTTTCCCATTTCTTGTTGGCTAGAAAATAAGCTAGAAGCCATTTAGAGAAGCTTCCTTCGGGGGTCTTTTGGGGATGATTTCAAGTATCACTTGGTTAGATGGAACATCGTGAAGCAACCTTTACCTAGAGGCAGCTCAGGCATTAAAGACTTGACCATGTTTAATGAGCCCCTCCTTGGCAAGTAGCTATAGAGGTTTATGAATGAAAAAGAAAGGCTCTCGAGAGCAGTGATCAAGGCCAAGTATGGAGTGAATAGTCTTAAACTCTTAATTGGGTTACAAGCAATTATATTGGCACTTATGCTATTAGTCTATGGAAGTTTATTATTAGAGGTTGGAAAAGATTCTTCTCACGTTTCTTTTGAGGTGGGTGATAGCTATTCCATCTTCTAGCATCATACTTGGTGCAATGGAGTTCTTTTGAGGGATTGTTTTCCTTCACTTTATGCCCTTGCAGAGGATAGGGGACACAAGTCTCCAATTATTTGGAGCACATCTCTTCTTCAGCTATTTGGTCACCCGTTTTTGTCCGTAATGCATTCCCGGATGATGATAGTGTCGTTCAGCTCTTTAGCATGCTTGACGTGATGCGCCTCATGGACTCCTCTTGTGACATGGTTAGATGGAAACTCAACACCTCCGGAAAATTCATCATGAAATCTTACTTCCTCCACCTATCCGTCCCAGTGAACAATTAACCGTCTTTGCCTGCGCCTTTGAAACTGTCTTTTTTTTTGCGTGGGAAGCCTCTCAAGGAAAGATCTTAAGTTATAATAACTTACAAAAAAAGGGAAAAATCTTAGTCAATAGGTGCTTCATGTGCAAATCTGAATTGGAAACTACAAACCGTTGCTTCTTCATTGCCCTTTTGCTACAAACCTTTGAGATTTAGCATGGTGTTGTTTGGGTCTTCATTGGATGGTGTCTAGCACAGTGAAGCATCAACTTTAGCTTGGGAGGGTTTTTTTTTTTGGGGGGGGGGGGGAGGAAGGTTAAGTATAGAGTTTTTTGTGTTATCCCGCATGCCATCTTTTGGATTGTATGGACAGAAAGAAATAGGAGGGTTTTTGATGGCGTTGAAACATCGGTTGAAGGACAAGTGGCTTAAGATTTTTTTTTTTGGGGGGGGGGGGGGGGGGGAGGGGGTCTTTTGTTCCTCTTTCATTGATATTGTTGATGTTGTGGACAGTCTTTTCTTGGGGCTATAATTGGCTTCTTTGGATGCTTTGCCAACATCCCCCTCTTGTACCTATGCTCTTTCGTTAAAGATGTATATTTTTTCATTATCAAAAAAAAAAAATGGATAAAGAACTGGCCAGTGATCAAGTGATTCCAAATCCCCTTTGCACATAGAGCATCCGGCACCAAGACCTTTTTCCTCTTTAGTATATTATCACATGCCAAATACTCCCATGAGATGCCCCCCCATCTAACAAATCTTAAAGGAGCAAAAACTTTCACATAAGTTTCTAAGCGAACCGATCTTTTCAAGTGAACTAAAGGGATGGAGAAAAGACACGAGCTTTAAACAAAAAGACTTGAAAATGAAACCCTCTAAAATGTTAGATCCCACCTAACCTAATCACGAGAACATCCCAAGAGTAATCTCCTTCCAATTGTTGAAAAAACTAACAAGATTGTCATCACCAACAAAGGCAACTCAAAACCAGCATCCAAACACAAGCATCAGACACTTTTTGAAGCGACTTTGTTCACCACAAGAACATAAAGGGAAGGGAAAGTCTCTCAAGGAGCAGCTTCATACCAATGGTACGTCAGACTAGAAACTTCCTCAAACCATATAACAGCACAACGAAGGTTCACCATTTGCATACAACTAGTGTTATAAATGATAATGACGTCATCAACAAACATAATATACGAGACATTAATAAAAATCAAATTCGTTAGGCCCATACAAAACCTGGAGATGAGGACACCCCTTAGATTAAAAAATCCTGAGGTGCAAAAAAGCGACAAAGGTCCTGCGGTCCGACGCGCGGGCTTTAAGGCGTAGGCACAGGCGCAAGCTTTTTAGACACGAGACGCACTTTAACTAAAAAATGCTTGAAAATCATTCCAAAATCATATTTCTTCGAAAACAAGCTAGATAATAGCATCCAATAAGTAATTTTCACCAATCACCAAAAAACCAAAAAAAAAAGAATCAGTTAAACACGGCAAAATACAATTAAAGCATTAAAGCATTAAACATAGCTCAATTGGATTAGTATAAATTGAACCCTGAAAAAACATAACACATGCTACCAGCAAGAGAGAGAGAGAGAGAGAGAGAGAGAGAGAGAGAGCGTGTGTGTCTGAGAGAGAGAAAGAAAGGAGAAAGATTACAAAGCACAGAAAAAAAAAAAAAAAGCAAAGGTTCGGGACCATTGTGGCGATGTAGGAGGCACCATTTTCCCCTCCTTGAAGCCCAAAAAAATAAAATAGGAAACAAAGAAGAACATTTCATGGCTATCAAATAACAAAGAAGGAGGAGAGTAAAGAAAGAAGTCTGAAAGAAGATGGGAGAATAAAGTACTTACTAGATTGTTGTCACCAGGATTAAGATTTCCAGCTCCAAACACAAGTTCAGTAGCACCAATATACTTTGTTTACTTCCAATAGCAGCTTCGATTAAAAGGCTTCCACAAAGAAAAAGAGAAGTTGAGGCCTCTTAAAGGTTTTTTCCCCCTTTTTTTCAAATGGTCTGTTATAATCTATAAAGCGCGGGCTTCATGGGCTTTGCGCGTCGATCTGAAGCCCCAAAAAGCTCAGAAAAGCGCCGCCAAGGCTCAATAGGGTGGGCTCCGGCCTTTTGGGAGCCTAGGAGGCGCGTTTTTTAAAACATAGGGCCACCCTTATAAGTCAAGCATACCATTCCTATGAAACCTTCATGACCCCCCCTCCAAAAAAAGGAGGGAAGAGGAGAGATGGGGTGCCCTTCACAAAGCTGTCTAGAGGCTGAAAAGAACTATGTTGGGGGAACCATGAGTTCGCACCACAGAAGAAGTTCTAGAAATGCATGGGTAAATCCATGTCATGCACCTCTCCTCAAATCCTATTCCTTTTATAATACAAACAACAAAGTCCCAATTAACATGGTCATAATCCTTTCCAATATCAAACGTATAAACCAACCCTGGCTTCCCCAATTTAATCCTTGAATCTATACACCATTCTAAACTTGATGGCCATCCACAACAGCATTCTGATTCTCCAAACTGAGGCCCCTTATGACACATCTCAATCTATGGCTAACACCCAAAGCAAGTCCTATATGCAACATTGCAAGAAACCGAATTGAGAGGACTTCCAAATAATCTTTAATAGCAAACCATAATATGAACATGGAGATGTGGAGGTGCCAAGGCATGTGAGATAAAGTAAGATTTTGCAGTGAATTTCTTAGTGGCATTGAGGTCATAGCTAAACATGTCATCATTATGAGAGCTCATCATAGAAACCCTGTTGATTTTTTTCTATTTTTAAATTCTACATATGCTTCAACTGTGGGGTCAACCTCTTCCTGCTTCCTGCTTCCTGCTTAATCATTTTTCCCTATTATTTAAAACCTCACCTATACATATTTTTTTAGGGATACCAATTGGAAGCTCTTAAGCCACCAAATCCTAGCAATAAAGGCTAGACCCACCGCCAATTATCGCCGTCCTCTTCTAAGACTTAGAAGAACAAAGGGAAATGACACACAACCTAAGAGGACAGGATGCCCTCAAAATAGGAGGTCATAGAAATAAGCAACTACACACAAGTCCAGTAGTAAAGCACCCAAACTACAAGTCCATTGGGCAATAGTTCCTAGAAAAAGGAGAGCATTGCGAGTTACTGTTAGTACAAGTAGACAATAGGAACTCGTCCCAAGTGCAAATGATGAATGATTTAGGTGAAAGTTAAACACTCTAACATGATTGTGAATACTTAGATAAGGGACAATGGACCTTTGGATAACCATGTCAAGACTTACATGTGCTATGGTGCCCACATTGTAAAGGATTTTCAAGCGGTCACAACTCATAACCTCAACTGCAAAGCCCCGCTTTGTAGATGTGGATTGCGATCCAGTTGCAAAATTCATCACAGCTGTATCCAATTAACTATTTATTACTTAATTGTTTGCTCTGTGTGCGCGAGAGAGGGAGAGAGAGAGAAGGGGTATGTGCGTACCAAAACTAATGAATAACAACACACCACATACAAGGCATCAAATATATCAGTCTAATCACTAGATTGCGGGAATTTACATTCACAATTATCCATAGTATGTACACAAGCCCCAGAACCCAGAATACACAACTTAGGATCCAAATCACCAAAGAGAGCCTATTATCCAAAGCTAATAGATAATGAAGCCATAACTACAAAATAGCCAACAAAACCTACAAGTCAATGCAGAACAAAATTGTTGAAGAAGAGAAATGCATTCTTCAGAATCAATTCCACCATAAGGTTGTGCAAATATAGCTGTCGGAAATCAAGAACAGCGATCGCTACCAGTAAATAAGTACTTACAAGTAAAGTCCCAGCTGATGCGCCATATCAGAAAGGACTTCCTGGTCATCACGCCTAAAGCAGCGCTTGATTATCATCTCCTGTTCACCTCCTTTCTTAAACCCCTCCAGCTTATTCCACCACTCAATCTCATCCATCACTTCATACTATCATCAACAGAGGAAAATAACTCAATTGATAAACCGTAGAAATCGAAATCAAACAAGAGCAATGAGAGCTAATCGCAATTAAATTACCTTAGCTGCTTTTTGAGCGAGACGCTGCGCTCGCCAGACGGGGTCCCACCAGCGCTGCTCGCCGCCGCCGCCTCCACGTCCTCCTCTTTCGCCGCCGCCTCGGCCACCTCCGCCGCGTCGACCTCCTCCGCCACCGCGACGGGCGGCTTGGTAGTTGGGGCGGTAGGACATGGTGGAGAGAGTACTGGGAAGAGAGAGAAACCGAGTTCTGATGGAGGGACAAAGAGTCAGGCAGTTTAGGGAAGAGAGAGTTCTCGAACTGGAAATGGAAGTAGGAGCCAAGTAGCGCAAAGACATCCAACTGTGTAGAGCAGGCGCCGGTGTAGTGCGGCTCCAGATCCTTGGTTCAAAATTTCCCCGTTTTGTGGCAGTTCGGTTAGCGGATTTTCCCTTTCTTTTTCCTTTTGTTAAACTCCTTTGGCCTAGGTTTTTATTTTTTACTTTTTTAAAACCATACATAGGAATATAACAAACAAACAAAGCGTTTTTTATAAGGGTTGTTCTTTTCATTAGTGGAGAATGGATAAGGAGTGCAAATGAATGAGTGGAAAGAAATGGTAAAATTTTTCTTGAAATAATGCGAAGGAATGTGAGGGATGTGAATGGAAATTTTTTTTTTAGAGAGTATGAAAAGGATAAGAATAAATAATAAGGAATGATAAGAAATGAGATTTTTCTTTAAAATTAAAGGTGGAAAAGAATGGCGAGAAATAAAAGAAATATAATTGGAGTGGTAGATATCAATTTACTCACAAAAATAACATGGCCTAAGCCATGCTTGAAGGTATCATAGTACACAAAAAAGTTAAATAAATTGATCTATGCTGTGCAAAAGCAATAATTTACCATAATAGGGTTTCAAGATATAAATAATTTTGTCCTTTTATAAAAGTTACATTTTCGCCCTTCAAAAAAGTATTTTTAATAAATTTAGTATTTTATTGTTGGATGTTTTATGTCCGAAATCTAGATAGCTGAAAAAGGCAAGTTTGGGCTTTTTTTTTCCCAACTTGGATTATATAGACTAAAGTAAAATACATCTCTAAACTTCATCTGCTTCGTTTCTATGTAATAGTAGGTAGCTTACTGTTTTTAAATCTATGATTAATCGGAATCAATTTTTCTATAATTTTGCAATTCAAGGGCATGGCTGCTATATCAAACCCCCTGACTTGGTGGCGGAATTTTTGGGGTATTGAATTTGGATTTGGACTATTGGAAACTTTAAGAAACATCTTGTTTGGTGGTTTTGAGCACTTAAACAACTTTGATGATACAATTTATCGTTAGCTAACTGAGCTAATATTGTGCTTAATAGTATGTGGGGATCGTAATTTCCTAAAAACGTAAAACAATTTAAAAATTTCAAAAAGTGCTACATTTTAGGGTCAAAACATAATTTCTAGATGATTTTACAAAGAAATAAAGACTACGGTATTCATCATTCAACGTGTCTTTATGATATAATCATAATACAAATTAAAGACAAGTTTAGATTGATACTTGCAAGGGTATGAATTTTAAAAGCTATCTACAATACTATACATAAAGCCAAGAGGAACTTATGGTGTATAGCTTTTATTTTGCCTTACTTGCCTTTCTTTTAAAATTTTATTCCCTTTCGTGTTATTAATGTGAAGTACATAAACACTAAGGTAAGAGGTCATCATTTTCAAATCAAGATTTACTCATTTTAGGTCTCTTGAAAGCCACATGTCCCCATACTTCGTCTCCCTAGCAATTTCCTCCCTGTCTTCCTCAAGGCCTCAAGTGTGAAGGTACATTTCAAATCAAAGCATAAATGCAGGCCAATTAATGTTCCCCAGTTCCTCAATCAAGTATCAACTTCTCAACATAAGAATACAAGCCTGAGATTGGTGTCTTAATGTCCGACAATGGAAGGATCATAGAGCCGATTCGCCCATATAAATTCTCAAAATAGGATGCTTGGCTAAGAGATATGTACCAGATTTTCCGACTCAATTCATTTCCACAGTGCAATGGCTTCTGAGCTTAGGTGTGACGGAAAGAAAAAAATGTCCAAATTGATTTTGCGTTTCGATTTTGTATCAACTCGTGAAGCACCAACCCATACCATTCTTCTCCATTATTTGATACGTTGTCCCCATGGCCTTCATTAGTCTAACCATACATCTCTTTCTGATTTAATATATCAACTACCCTCCTTATTTCACAGTCCTCCTCTTGTTCTCTCAGTGATGAAGGTATAATTTAGAAGTGCAATGAATTTAATCATCTCCAGCCCTGTGTTTATCTCCTCCTTTCGTCACTATCTAATTGATTTTCACCTGTTTGAGGTACAAGAGGTGGTTTATTTTATTTATTTTTCATATCCGTCTTTGTTTCTCCCATCATTCCCCTCTTCTATGTGCCCCCTTCCCCCAACCTCTCCCTTAAAAAAAAAAACTAACAAGTTTACTTGTCCCTCATGTGCAAGAAAAAAGCAATCGTTTCCACCCAAGTTGTTTGTTATTTTATGATTCGTTTTCATAAATAGTGTATATTGCTTTCTTACGATTCCCTCCATGTTATACTTGTTGGTAAAAACATCTATTTTTATAGCCATATTATGTTGTCAAATTATCTTTTTCAGACACCTATTAGTATTTTCATTAATTGAAGAACCATTTCCATGATATAATTGACATTTATTGTTAATTTTAATGCATTCTTGATACTTGAATATCAATGTACTAGGAACATTACACTAGCAATGACAGATATAGACATATAGAATAAGGGTGTCCATCTATCAAATATTCAAATTACTCATTTTAGAAGTGTCCATGTTTACCAATCTAACCCACTTTAAAGTATAGCTCATTACATTTTTTTTACGGGTGTCCATGCCCTACGTATAGATCTACTGCTAACAATAGGTTTCATGAAGATCATAGTCCCATCAAAATAGGTTCCATAAAGATCATAGCAACTGTGCTCAATCCTATTACAGTAGATTTCATGGATCTTATCCCAAGTTCTACATCCATATTATGTATTGTTATTTACCGATTATTTTTTTCCCTAACAATTTTTGAAATTTTGCATGTCTCAGTTATCCCCAATTTCTCTTAACAAAGATTTCATGTGAATACATGTTTTTTCAATTTATTATAGTTCATAATTCATATGATGTCTCATGATTTTTCGGTGCTTTTGTTGCCTTAATTTCTTATAGTTAATTCGTTGCTGCCTATGTACATAGTGAACCTCAATGGAATTGCATATCTTCACCCACATGGATTACTCCTGGACATTAGTGCATGCTTGGCTTTTTATGGCCCTTTTTTTTCACGATTAGTTGTAGCTGTAAGTTGTAAGAAATTTTAAGGAGTTATAACAAATTGTAAGAAGTTGTGAAGGTTGTAAGAACTATAAAAAAAGCTGTAAGAATGGTAAAGAAGTTGTAAGAAGATACAAAGAGTTGTAAGAAGTTGTGAGGACCTATAGGAACTATAAAAAAAGCTGTAACAGTAGATGTAAGTAGTTATTAAAATTATTAAAAAGTTATACAAATATAATTTTTAGATATGTTTGCATAATTGTTGGTCTGCAATGTATGATTTACGAAATAAATTATTTCATGAAAGTGAATTACGTGTAATGTATATGTAATATTTATGAAATTAATTTTATACCATCACTAAATAAATTATTTTTTAACATTGAATTTTGTTTTTTTACAATTATTATTTTGAATGAGAAGAAATAATATTAAAATAACATAATTAATGAAGATAAACCGCTAAATAAGTTAATTAATAACAATAAAATAAATTTAAGCCCACAAATTTGTAAAACTAAGTTATGTACTGGAGGTGATTTTTTTTTTTATTAACATTAGTTTCACATCACTATAAGCAAATTAAGAAAATAACAATTTTATTATTTTGCATAAAAAGGACATAACAATCTAAGCAAGGAGCCCAAATGTGGATAGGTCATCCAATATTCAATTGTATTATGATAGTAACCAAATTGTCATTGATAAACTTAGAGATAAAATAGCTTAAATGCTTTCATAGCCTACAGTTTGACTATTTTCATACATTGTTTACGTCAAATTCATAGATGAACGCAATTTTTGTATCATATTTTTAAAAGCATGTTAATTTATTTTCTCTATAATAGTATATATGATTTACTCAAATATAATTCAGATCGTTAAATTTTGTGTTTAAGTTTATAGAAATATTATCTTCATAAAAATATATACATATTTTTATATTGGTAGTATATAAATATTTTCATATTGGTCTTATAGAAAAAAAATATATACATATTTCTATAAATATGAAAAAAAATGACAAGTTGAATGTTATAAAAAAATATGTAAGAAGATGTAAGAAACTATAAAAAGATATAAGGAGATATGAGAAGTTGTAAGAATTTTCTTAAAGATGTAATGAGATATAATATACAACCTAAATGCTCACTATTTTTTGGGGGGGGGGGGGCTTTGCGAAGATTGGTTCCTTTTGGGTCAATGTCTCATGTACCTATTAATTATGAGCAAGCTACTAATAACCCCTTTCAAGTCAAAGTTGTGATTCACATTTTACACAGTTATTAATATTTTCATATGCTTCTCCATAATTATTAGACTCTGATTGACATCCTTGCTTGAAACATTGCTGTGACAGTTAATATGCTAAGAAAACCTTTTCATTATCAATGTTTTTTTTTATTTTGCTACTATATTTTCTTTTCTTTTTTTGTTTTTGCCCCAGTTCATTAATTACATTCCTCTTTTGATTACAATAGGAGAAGAGAATCCACCACTTAAGCTATCCTTTGTATATGAACATTCCTCTTTCATCTTCTTTCAAATTTTTGTAAAAAGTTATGCATATGTTTTATAGTTAAACATATATTTTACTTTTGTCTTGTTTGATCAAAATTTGAAATTATTAAAAGTTTCATGCATCTCTTTTATACATTGTTAGAGAAAATATGGATGGTTTATTATTTCTCTTTTCTTTAAAAAAAAAATCATTGTAAATAAATATGTAAAAACCAAGAATTTGATGAAAAATGTCCAACGCATACTTACGTTGCATAGAAATAACCCCTTTGGATAGCGAGCCATTTCAATACCCAAAAAATACTTCAACGGTTAGAGATTCTTCAACTTAAAACATTGATGTAAATACTGCTCGAAGCATTTACAATGTGGTGGGCTGCTTCCTGTAAGCACCAAATATGTATGTATATGTATGTGTATATATAAATATAGAGAGAGAGAGAGGGGGGGAGGGTTAAGCACCCGCACATAGGTAAGCACCAATATTAGCTAAGCATTCCAAATTTGAACCGTCTGATGTTGATCTAGCGGCTATGATGGATCAGGTCGGTATAGGGAAGTCATGTAAATGTCGGTAGGAAAATTAGTGGGTTTCAGCATCCTTGTTTCATTTTGCAAATAGATCACTCTCACTCCTCCCTCATCTTTCGAGTCTCTGCTCCCTTTTCTCTTTCATCTTCTATTCATCTTCAACACCAGGAATTGGCCATCTTAACAAAACCAAAGCTATTGTTCCTTGTCATCGACAACCGATCATGAAAAAACCTCGATCATGTCGCCTCTCATATTTTTTCATTGCCAACAAAAAATTCCAAATGTAGAACGCCTACTGGTACTGTTGATCCTTCTATTTTACAATTTTTTATGCTTTTTTTTGGAATTTAATTGTATTTTCTCCTTCTAATTTGGCTGTATATGCACAATTTTAATTTAGTTATGTTTTCGCCATTAAAGGAGGTTGTTTCCTGAGATGATTTTTTGAGAGAAAAGCTCCTTGAATTGGCTGACAACTAGGTGGGTAAGACTTGTATTCCCTCAATTTGCAAAATTGTCTTCTAGATGAGAGCCTTGTTAATGATGGTAAAATTTAATGGAACCAGGAATTCAACCATTGACATAGTGAGGAAGAGGTGGGGAATAAGGTTCCAACTTACAGGATTATTATTAACTTTTAACGCATCACAAGAGAGAGAAGTTCATAGCACAATTAAACAATATGAGATTTGAGCTTTTTAATTATCTATTTATATGTTATATTCACTTGTTTGTCTAATGGAGAAAGAGGTCTTCATTTTTAATTTTTCTTATTTATGTTGCTAAATTGTGGTCGGTTTCATTTATAAGTTTTTATTCTGTGTTTGGTTGTGTTTTGACAAGCAATTGTGATAAGTTTCTTGAACTTAGCCTATTTTTTAAGCCAATTAACTCAACGGTAGAGCAACATGTGATAATACACGGAGATGTGGGTTCGAATCTCATAGAGGCTATAATGATTGGTTATACATACTCTGCAATAATGCATTGAATAAAAAAGACCACAAGTGTCTTGATTACAAGTCTCAAAGGTTACCGGTTACAATCCTGAACTAGATTAGAATCGTGTTTCTAAGCCAACTA
>JAKOGI010000941.1:357500-359894 GCA_029747015.1 Carnegiea gigantea
GTAGGGCTCAGTACGTACCATTTTGTATGAGCGTAAATAGTTGATACATTGGGTTGTACATATCTGTAATTAGTTTGATAAATTTTTGTGTATTTTTCAAATTGTTGTATGAATTAGCTAAATGTATTCATGAAATTTTAAATGAAATGTACATTTTGGCCTAGTGGCACTTACGTGATTCAATACTTTTGTATTAATTGTGGCACATAAAGGACTCCAATATAAATAGCAAGTTTTAAGGGCCAAAAACCAATTGATTTTTTTTTTAAAAAAAAGGCTGCTTAGAGACCGAAATTTAATCTCGGTCTCTGTTTGAGACCGACATTACCCTTTGGTCTCAAAAAATGCGACCCTTTGTTCTCCAACAATCCGGTCTCAGTCAGAGACCGAAGATAAGTACGGTCTCTAGTAGAGACCAAATATTTTGGTCTCTGTCAGAGACCGGAATGTTTTGGTCTCTAATGGAGACCGGTCATGTTGGTCTCAAACTGAGACCGAGTGGTTTGGTCTCAAGTAGAGACCAAGTCTGGCCCAGACTCAATTAGAGACCAAATGGCTTTGGTCTCAATGGGGGGTCCCAAGTAGAGACCGAAATGCAAAAATTGGTCTCTAATTTAAAATTGCTACCAAGCTTTTAGAGACCGGGCGTATTCGGTCTCTATTCGGTCTCTAAAATTAGGTTGAGACTGAATTTTTTAAGTTTGGAGACCGAAAATTTCAGTCTCTAACCAAGCGCTATCTTGTAGTGATATATACACACACACACACACACACACACACACGCACACACACAAAGACACACACACACACACACGCACACACACCCCACACCACACCCACCACAAATATATAAGCCCACACACACACACATATGTATACACATGTATATACAGATATATATGCATATGTATATTATATACACACATGCATATTATTTATATATCTAGTCTATCATATATATCATATATCTATATATATATATCATATGTATATGTATATGGTATACATCTATATATATGTATACTTAATATATTATAATATATCACTATATATATATATATGTATCTATCTAATATACCTACATACATTAATTATATATATAGATATATCACATATATATCTATGTATACATTATCGCTAATGTATCTCGATCTATCTCTATCTCATATATATATGCACACCTATATATATATATATATATATATATATCTCTATATATGTACATCTCTATAATCTATTCTGTATAACACACACACACACACACCCATATATATATAAATATATATTATAGATATATATATATATATATTATATATATAGATATAATATATATATATATACACACACACACACCCACAACCACAATAATATTATATATAGATATATATTATATATATGTATACACATATATATAATATAATATATATATATTATATATATATATCTATATAATATTATATATATATATATATATCTATATATGTATGTATTTATGTATGCATGTGTATAGTATATATATGTATGGGTGTGTGTGTGTGTGTGTGTGTGTTATAATAATATAATATATATATATATGTAATATAACACACACATACATACAATCTATATCTAGGATATACACATACATCATACATATATATATATATTAGTATATAATATATATAATATATAATAGAATATATATATATATATATGCATATATAGACGTATATATATACACACACACACACACACATATATATATATATGTTTATTTATTTACTTTTAGATACATAATACATTTATATATACACACACACAAAGACACACACATACATACATACATACATGCATACATATATGTGATCTATAACATAATATATATATAGTATTATATATATATATATATATATATTATATATATATATATATTTATATATATATTTCATTTTCATATTAACCACGTTGCAAGAATTCCAATCTGTCAGTCCCGCGTGTGTAACTAAAGCATGCGATTAACAGGTCTAGTTTCAGTGATCAACAGTTTTAATTTTGGTGATGGCTAGAATTATGTTTGGTGATCAATTGATTTATCTATGACGATCATCACAAGTATGTGCTTTGATCACGAAGCACACCCTTAATTATAGTTAGAAAGAACTTTAATATTGATGTATTTGAGTCTTACATTCACTAAAAATAATACCACATGTATTTAATTATAATAATAATTAGTGATCAATAGTTTTAGTTTCAGAGATCATTAGTAGTCCATTCGGTGATCAATTCTGGACAAGATACTAACAGCACCTCTATGTCCTCATCCTACTCATCTCACGGAGTACCTCATCATACTTGAGCAGCCTCCATATGTGTGTGTGTGTGTGTGTGTGTGTGACACACACACACACACAC
>JAKOGI010000942.1:0-87500 GCA_029747015.1 Carnegiea gigantea
CCCCCCCCCCCCCCCCCCCCCAAAAAAAAAAAACAAAAAGAAGGGGCCAGGGCAAGCCAAGAAGAAAAAGAATAGGCAATGAGCTACTCTAGCTGCTCCGTGAAGACATCCAAATACGATGTCCCAGAAGGAAACAGCATGACCCAACAAAATTTTGCAAACGTAAAACAAGTTGAAAAAAGAGGATGCCTGTGACAACTGCAAAATATCTGATGTATTGACTTTTTATAGTGAGATAGAACACATAAATAAAACTGATTGGAAAACTGTCACTTCATTGAGATTTCAACTACCTGAGGAGAGGTATCCCTCTGAGGTATCAATGAAGACAGCTGATCCCACAAATTAGTCACAACTCCACTGCAGAAATATGGGAATATACATGTCAGACATCACACCCTTCAATTGGGATAATGAAAATAGGCAACTCAATACGCTACCCAGAAGTTGGACTTGGACTGGAATACGTAGGAATGTAGCCCGAAGTGCTGCCACCAGTGCACAAGATGAACTTAGGCCGCCTCACCAAAGTTGACTGCATTCCAAAAAGAAAATAGCTCCAGTTGTTGAGATATGCAACTCAAAAAAATCCACAAAAGTCCCATTAAGCATTTTCCCAGTAATAATGATTCTATAGTCCACACAGCATCCAATGAACTCCATGCTGGATACAGAAGTTTACAACTCAAAGCACCTATTGTCAGAAGTTTTATCAAACTACAGCTCGAGATGGCCCAGAAACCATTTTACAGTAATAAATAATCACATAAAATCTGAATTGACATTACTTAAGAACCACTCCTCTTCAACCACAGAAAACTGAAGCACACAGCCTTTGCTATCAATTCTACTGCCTTCAGCAAAATGATAGCTACAAGTTCATGGATTCAAAACATAGAACGATTCAAAACATGGCCGTTCCGCAACAAAATGGCTGCATTGGAAAGGTTCTGGAGTTGGGAGATCCGTGTTTTCACCCGCGGAACCGCATTTTGAATCCTTGATCAGGATAAACTGAAACTGTATCCACGTTTTTCATTAGATTAGCATCTGAAATGTGTGCCTTTCCTTCATGTAAAGACCAAGACTGACGTGTCAATCGCGAGATCAAAATCCCTTCTTATTTTCATAGATCATGTTTACAAACAGTTTCAGAACGTGGACAGAACTCAGGATAGTTCTTTAGCGCAAGCACTAAGCATTAACAATTAATTCAAGAGAAGAAAGTCATATCAGCCTATTCCCTATTCTCTCCATCCTCTTTTTAGAAGTTCAACTTATCCAACTCCTACGGGATGACGGATATCAGCTGAATAGCTAAAGACCAACCCAAAGCCCAGAATACCGCCAAAAGAAAGCTTGGGGGAAGATGGGGTTTGGGTGTCATAAAGTACATAGTCTCATAGTATCAAGCACAGAACATGTCTACGGCCAAAATCCTGTAATAATTGTCCAATAAATAGAACTCTAGCATGAGGAAATGAAAGAGAATTTTAAGTTTTTAACAATGTGGTGTCTATGAGCATGCCATGATGATTGGAAGGAGGACATGTGAATAAGAAAAGAGATCTGACAAAGAAATAAGAAAAATTGAAATGCACATAAGATAATGATGTTAAAAGATGTTGAAAGTGAAATTAACTGTCACCGAAGGTAGTTAAACAACGAATCCTGATTCCTGATGTCATTAACATGCGATAAGGTGCCTGTGTGTGTGCGTGTGTGCGCGCGCGTGCACGTGTACAGAAAAAGGTACTTAGCTCTCAAACAGTAGCCTTCTTAATCATCCCACTATAACAAGCAGAACTGGTCAACAAAGTTCTAATTCATCACAGCTGCCTCATGTTTCAAGAGTAAATCAGCATTTACCTTATCTCAAACAGCATCCAGACAGAATCAGAGCATAACCAGAAAGTCCTCATAAAATCCACAAAACAAAAAAAAACAGATTTTATTTGAGAATGCAAGACGATGAAGCTTCTAACAGTCCACAAAAGCTCAAAAGGCCATATTCCATGACACAACCAGCTCCACCCACGAATCTGATCCTGAACTCAAATGATTCAGAATCTACCGTACTATGTCACATTTGCGTTGACTTTAAAGTTATAGTTTGTCCTAGCCTCCCCCCCCCCCCCAAAAAAAAAAAAAAGAAAAAAACAAAAAATTTATAGCCTGTGACATCTGAGAATTTACTTACAAGCCATGATGAATTCTCTATCCCAGAAAAGAAGGAAGTTCCAGGTATTAAAAGGTTGAATAACCCATGTGTATCTGTCAACATAACGAACATGTCGTCATATGCATATCACCTTTCTTGCTATCTCAACATTGTAGTGCATGATTGCAAATAACAAAAGACAAGACATTGGCTAAAAGGATACTGAGAACTCACAAGCAAAACCAGATAAAATGCCACAGAGATGCCCAAGCAATGAGACATTGGTCATAAGAAGCTGAAAGACCACCAGCAAGATCCATGCATACCTGTAAGGTGTTTGCAAAACAATGGAAATTTCAAACACCATATCTGACAAGTGGTGCCACACCCATTAAATGAATTAAGATAAGGATGGTTTGTTCAGTTACCACTGAGCAGGCACATTGAAAAGGCCAAACACACTGCAGAAATATGGCATTATCAGTAGGGCTCATACTTAAACACAAAAGAAATACCAAATGAATCAGAAGAGATTTATCAATACACAAACCTTCTGGATTGGACGCCACTCAGACTAGTTTCTATGGCGATCATAGAAAAAAGAATTCCTGAGAAGCCTATGGCACACTCATTCATAAGATATGGATAAGGGTGAAACGGATTATATGCTACTAACAGAGCAATAAGAAGATGAAGAACAGCACTGCTTGTCGCCAATAACACCATTGTGTACAAAAGGCGTACAGATCCCATGATCCTCTCCAGCTCTGAACCCAAAGGGACTAAAGCTAACATATTGAAGAAGACATGCAGGAACGAACCATGAAACAGAATGGATGTGAATATCCTGTAAACTGCACAAGAAAAATAAATAAGAAAAGATGAGAATATACCAGCCAAAAAATGTCGACAACAGTTGTCAATCTACTCATTCAGGATTTCCATGAGGGGTAGGGAGGTGAAGGGGGGAAGAACAGTCGCAAAATGAAAGGAACGTCATGAATGACAAACCATGAATGAGCAATAAGGACTTGAGTTGTATAGAATAGCTAGTAGGCCAATTTATATGAAACTTAAACTAAGAAGAAATGATTTTGGTGGTCAAAGCAATCAGATGAACTGGAACGCAGTATAAAAGGGATACTTTGCATCAGGACTAATTTAATCTCATGGCCAAAGAACATAATGGGAAAATAATGGTTGAACAGACCCTTGAGTCTTTAGACAGCCGAATAGCAAACATCCAACTTTTAGCTGTTATCATAACATAAAGATGCACATCCGCCTTTTCCCAAGTTTGTAGCACTGTCACATTTTTTCCTTAGAAAATAAAAAAATTCATTAATGATGATAGACAAAAGTAAGATCAGCAGATCAGTAGCCCAATACAGTAAATTTCATCAAACAATATAGTCTTCCAAGCGCACTTTGTCTCACACTCTGAATACCACAAAAGGGATCAGAAGCAAGCATCCAAGAGAAGATGAGGATCATGGTGCCATGGGAAGTAAAACCATTAGATCTAGTCCAGAAAATTCAAGTCATTCACCAAACACTGCACCCAGAACACATTTGTTGGTGGGCTCATCAGGTTCTTATTCTTGTGCTTATTGATAATGAATTGATTAATTCTAGTGTAAAGTTCAGAAAGATAGGGCCATGTCCAAGTTAGACATTGAAGAATGCACACCAGCATGTCAATTGGAAGTTCCTTTCATATGTGACAAGTGGGCTGGACATATTTCCCAATACATCTCCACACTCTTGTTCAACATTTCTCCGGTAGATTTCATTTCAAAGTCAAGAGGCTCATAAGCCTATTATACAGTGACCTTGTCCCTCCTGTTCATGCTTATTAAGGAGATTTTGAGTGAGATGTTGTACTCTGCCTCTCAAGCTGGTCTTATTTTGCGTCTTTCAGCAATAAGGTCTTGTCATTAGTATCTCCATCTATTTGTTGATGACATTGTCATCTCTTGTAAAAACCAGAGAAGCAAGTCATTACTCTTGGTCAAATTCTTATCAGGTCCAGGCTGTGCAAGGATCAGACAAGTATAGATGGCAAGTATCCAGGTATTCTCAGTAGACCTAGCAAATGGGTCATTCGATTCGGGTATGGGTCGGGTCAAGTTCGGGTTAAGTGACGTTTCGGGTTGTTTTGTTTTGGGTCGGGTATGGTTCGGTTCGGATTAATTTCGGGTCAACCAATTTTTGGTTAAATACGCTGGTCATGCCGAAACAAGCAACTTTGTAGAAAATTTCGGATCAGGTATGGCTCAATGCAGGTCAATTCGAGTTTCGGGTCCATTTTCATGTGAACATATTTCGGGTGCTGGGTCGGGTATGGGTACGGATCGTTCGGTTCGGATTTTGGGTCTCGGGTCAGTTTTACCAGGTCTAATTCTCAGGCATTTTGACAAATAGTGCAGGGTCCCTTTGGACAATGAGCAAGGTTCTCCTAGTGAATGATGCTAGATATAAAGAGAAATCAATTTGCAGACAATAGAAAGACTCGAAATGAGACATTCTGGTTTGGAATTCAGGTATTTCACTAGTAGAAAAGATTGACGCTCATCAAAAGCATTCTCTTCTCCATCCAAGTTGCTTCAACTCTTTCCCATACCTTGTCTAGCAGTTCACCGGTTAGAAGCCATTCAAATAAGAGTTTCCTTTTAAGATTCATGCACGTCTGACTTAAAGATTATATTGAGCGATCCAAGATTATTAACCCATTCAGAATGGTGGTTTTGGCGTCAGGGTCCTTCAAATGTTCAAAGAGGTTCTTTTAGCTAAGTTGGTATGCTTATGAGGGTTCATGAATGGGAACAACTATCAAGGAAAGTCATCAAAATGAAACACAGAGAGGAGGCAACTGGTTAGATCCTTGCTGAAGCAAACAGCTCGTACGGTTTCAGCTTTTTTTTTAAAAAAAAAAAAAAAAGGCACACCACCATATGGGGGCAAAAGTTCTATTTCTACATCCCATTTAAAGTTGGAAATGCCTCCCATTTCTGCCTCCAGCATGTCACGTTGAGCAATGATACTCCACTCAAAGACCTTTTCCAAACTCTTTGCTCCTGTCATGATTACATGGATTCAAATGTGGCCGATCTACGATGAAACAACCGCATCGGAAAGGTTTTTGAATTGGCCGAACTACTTTTCGCCGTGATAAAGAATGCAATTCCCGCATTAGAGCGTTTTTTCCATATCACGACCGAAACCACATTTTGAATCCTTAGTCGTGAATACGCACATCATATTTTATGATTATTACAGTCATAGTTCTAATCCCTAATTCTAATCCCTGTGCTTAGTCTTGTGTTTCTATTCATGATTACTTTTAAGACAATGATCGTGCTATTAAGTTCTTCAGCAGGCTTAATTGTTAAGTGTTGTCCAATAGAGGCCGATGGAAAGTTCAGAAGATTCTTTTAGAACTTTTTCGCTTTCCCTCATCCTCAGGTTAATCCTAAACAACAATCTCCCTTGGAAGCTTATTTTAGAAGTCTTCAGCAACCTAAAGAGTGAATGGAACACTCTCTTTCTCATTGGCTGATGACGAGATATTTTCTTTTTTAATAACAGGAAAATTTTGAGGTTGCTTGCTATTTCATGCATTGTTTATGAGGCTTCGCTTTCTAAAATGAGAGAACCTCATATTAGAAAGCAAGGATTCAAAATACAGTTTCGGTCGCGATTTTGGTTTTGGTAGCAGTACGGCAAAATCACTCAAATACGGCAATTGTGTTCCATATCGCGGCATGAAAACACGGTTCGCCCAACTCCAAAACCTTTCCAATGCGGCCATCTCATCGCGGTTTGGCCACATTTTGAATTCATGTCCGAGAGGGACCCTCCTACTTTCCCTCCCAACAACAGGTATTCAAACATCAAACATTGCTATCATTTGGTTGTGTTTTGGTCATAGCCTCAACAATTAAAATGAGTCATTACAATCTTCCACATCACAACTTATTCCCTCCATGTACGCACATGATGTGCGTGCCCACAAACATACACAACAAACACACATGCGTGGGCGCACGCACAGAGAGAGAGAGAGCAAACAGAAATTTATCCCTGTGCAGCTTTAATGACTTAACATGGAAGGAGGTCACCAAACTTGTAAATCAAATTCACATTTTTCGTTGCATATGCCTATATGAATACTAATAGAAGGTACCTTGAAAATGTGATAAAATTGCTGACGGTAAGAAGCATATTTCTGCGAACGAGTCATATCCGAACAGAAGGCAAACCAAGTAAATAGTTGCACAAACAATAACCACTGCAGATGTGATGAATGGGATGCCTTCCCACCATTGATTCAGCCTAGTAGACACACTTGCCTATATACAAAAACACAAGTAAGATTAGACAGAATGCAATAGCTAAATAGGAAAGTATTTTTTAAGATACTAAAACTGAAGCCATCAACGTTTATTGGATCAATCAACCAGAATAGGTTCTTAGAGGAAAGGAACTAACACCAAGCACATCTTCTGCTTGAGATACTTAATGCTATTGGTCCATTTAACTAACACACAAGATCAAATAAGCAACCAGCCAACCATCAAAAGACTGAATCACCAAGCACATTAGTAACTAGACTTACCCGAAAGAAACCGACGTCTACTAAATACCTTCTTAGACAACCAATGCTAACCTAACCTAACCAACCCCTGAGAACTTCAACCTAGGTGGTTTCTTTGGTTTTTTTTGGGGGGGGGGGGGAGGAGGTCATGCAAACACTTAAAAGAGCTGAGGAAAGCAAAAATAAAGAATTACAGGGCAACATAATTTACTAGTAATGCTACGTAATTAGTAATGCTATGTAAACTTTCTTCTATATCATTTAGTGTTATCAGGATATCTTTTTGTAATCTCTTTTTTCTTTTTCTTTTTCTTTAAAAGTTTTCTAAGGCTTTAGCCTTTAGGAAATGCTTGCACTTGAAATAAGCTTATGGCCCAATGCTAAAAGACAATGCACTTTGTGAGACATATTAGGCCAATAAAAGGATTCCTAGCTCCTAGTTAAGAGGCATCGTATAAAATCGTTATATTTCATCAAAGCTCATTACTTTCTTGACCGTTGGTTCCTTGGTTGCTGCAATCGATTTTTCACAAACCCTAAGTGGCTTTTCCGGGTATCTCATAGATATTCCTAAGTCTTCTGTTCTTCAATTTTTCCTGCATTCTCATCATAAACCCATCAAAATGCCCAAGTCACCGTCACAAGATGATTTTTACACAACTCAAAATCCCGTCCAACGTTCGCGAACTTTACCTCACCCAACCAAGTTTGCTAGTCAGCCTTCTAGAGAATGCTTGACTTAAGCTTAGAAAGTTAAGCAAGCAAAGAGAACAAGACAACCCAAGAGAGTTTAGGAGAGTACTTTTGCCTTTTATTCCTCAATGTTTTGATAAATAAGTCTCCTTAGGGTATCTATAGTCTTTAACCTCAGCAATGGATGGTGGAGATTGATTAAATCATATGGTTAGTATTAAGCTTCTAGATTCTTCTACAAATATCCACATACTCTACCAGTATTCAGAATATAGCTTATTGTAGTACATTATGAAACATTCTTGATCAATAATGTTTTAGAAGGTTCTAATATGAAGTAAAAGGCTCTGAGACACTCCACGGCAATCTAGATACTCTCCGAACTATCTATAAGGCTTAAGAAACTTTGTCCATGATATTCTCCCCTACCTATTCGAGCAACATCCCTGTTGCTCACTTAGCCTAGTGGAGTCCCTATTGTATGCAAATCCTCACTCACAAGGGCAATGAGGTTGTTTCCATATGGGCACTCAAAGGCACGATGTGAACCATCACAGGCGGAACATCTGATTTTGGTTTACAGAGTATAGTCCTTTCACTTGCTTCTGTCCTTAAAAAGGTTTATCTCTCTTTGTAGACTCGTGTGATCCTCCTCCTTTATGGTCATTGTGGATTTCCTTTCCTAGTATATTCACCTCATTCTCGATGCTCATTACTTCCATGTAGGTTTCCAAGCCCCATAAGAAGTTACTGATCTCCTGCAACATTATAGGTAGGAGGCTCTTTGGAGTAAAGGCTATTTAGGTAGTTCCTCCATTAGCGACCATTGTCAAGCATGGCTTGACTTCCCCCTTCACCTCCTTGATATGTTATCAATGAGGATTCTCAAAAGCCTCGATCTTTGGCACTTTGCCTTCTACGCCCTCATCTCTTCATCCACAACAACGAGGTAAGCCCTCCTATTTTGAGAAATCCTCAATCAGGATGTTTAAAGCACCTCACATTTCCTCTCGGAGCTCCTTGTCTTCCCCCTTGGACTTGAGCTCCACAATACATTGGTCCATATCTTTGACCTTCCCCTTTCGACCGAACATGGAGGCGTGCAACTCCAACAACTTTTCCTTCACAAAGGTGATCAAGTCCTTCCCTTGCCTTTCTTGCTGCCTTGTTGGTTGTTGAATGAAGTGTTGCTCATGCTTGGCATGGTGTTCTCCCAAACTTGGTTCTGATACCAACTAGCACGGGATTTGGGTTGTATGAAAAATCATTCCGTGATAGAATATCAAGGGTAGAGTTTCTAGAGCCTTTCAGACAGTTCTGAGATCTTCTAAATCGCTATTGAGCCTTCTAGAGTGTTCTAGAGCCCAAGCCTCCTAAATCATACTAGAACCTTCTAGAATATTCTCCATCTAGAATGTTCCATAATATACTATAAAGTTTTCGAATATTCTAGACACTTATAGAGTATTTAGATAATTGTACAAGCATTTAGAAATTTAACATTAACCATACGATCAAATCAATTTCCATCATCCATTGAGGAGGTGGGATACTATAATACTCAAAAGGAGATCCATTTGTAACCATCAAAGCATTAAGTAATAAAAGACATTCTCTCAAACTCTCTCGGGTTCTCTTGTTCTCTTTGCTTGCTTAACTTTGTTAGTTTGAGTCGAGCATTCTCGAGAAGGCTTGCTAGCAAACTTGATTGGGTGATGTAGAGTTTGCCAGTGCCAAAACAAGATTTAGGGCTATAAGATGCCGCAAAATACACAACCTTACCGTAGAGCTATAAGAATTTTAGAGATATTACCATTGGACATTAGATTTAGAAACTGATTGATCAATCAGTAAGACATTTTGTTTTAATACACAAGAACAAGTTGAACAAATTGTCCAAACACACCACCACTCCTGGACACCTGAAAAAAGGATGAAAATAAGTGGAAGAAGGGGAAAAAGTGGACAGTACTATTCATAGATAGCGTGGGGAACGATTTGTAAAATTTTATGTTTCACCTTTCTTCCCCAAAAAAAAAAAAAAATAAAAAGAAACTTTCCCGAACCTGTAATTGATCGTCACTGAACTAGGCATACCGTCCAAGGATGAAAAGGACCAAAAAACCTAGAGCTTACTTCGGAAGAGTTCTAGCCATTAGGCAATGTAGTAGTAAATCGTCTAGGTTCCAATCTCATTGCACCTGAAGCACCTGTTGACCGATATTTTACTCATCTTTTGTGCATTATCACATGTTAAGATGTTGCACACAAAACGTTCTTCCACCTCATAAGCTAGAGCAAGTGACTCAAAAATAAAGCCCATACCAATCTAGCACGAAAAATTGTGCTCACCCACTTGGCTTGGAGACAACAAAATAATTATTTCCTTTCTAAATAAAGTGTTTACAGAAAAATGGAGCACTGATGTACATCTTTTATAGTAAATTGACACTCTGCATTTCTATCTGAATCACTAATGAACAAACTAAAACCTCAAACAACCATCAAGATAAAAGACTACACCAAACCAGACAACTAGCTCAGAAGATAGCAGATATCACCACCTCCTCTTGACTCCCAACTCATGCCACATACCCAGAAAAATCAATAAAGAATATGACACAGCGACAAGAAGACTCCCTATCACAGTACTGTAGCACAGATATAGATCCACCAATTTATTCATCCAATTCACTGATTACAGGTTCGCAAAGACAGTACCGGCAAGTCTAGAGCCCACAAACGCCATTATCAAAAGCTGGAAACCATGGCTGGGAAGAAAGAGTTCAAGTGGGTAAAAGCCATGAGGACAAGCAAAAGACAGAGAGCTGCATTAAGGATTAGATATATGAACTCTTGCGGGAAAAGGATTGTCAAGGCAGATGGCAATGCTAATTTTTCAAGCTGTTTAATTTAATGAAAATGACAATATTAACATATTTCTTGGGGAATTGAGTCACTGTTGATAACTGAAATTTGAGAGTTTGTCAATGCACCATGAGAGAAGATGTCAAGGAAACCACATTACAAGATGAAACATGGGAAGATAGTAGGTCTAGATAAAGTCAAGAGAAAATGTCTCAATTCTCAGGAGAAGAAGGAATCACTTGGCTTACAAGGTTGTCTAACAAGATTCTCAGGTCCATCAAGATGTCATATGAGTGTAAGATCAATAAATTGATACCATTGTTTGACACTTTGACTTCTAAGTCACACTATGATAGTGAGGGTAAAGGTTATAGAAAAAGAAGGATGAGAAGTAAGTTGACCACCTCAAAGAACCCATTCAGTTTTATGCGAGGAAGATCTAACAGAAACTATCCATCTCTGAGGATGTGTAGCAAAGCATTTTCGAGACTAAAAGAAAAAAGGATTTGTATATGGTCTTTATCTGTTTAAAGAAAGCATATGGCAAAGTGACCACACATCTTCAAAGAAATTCACCCTCCTGTAAATAAACATTTTTTTTCCTCAACATTCGGTTGATTATTCTCACCCACAAATCATACCAGTATCCTAGGATGTGGCCTCTGCTAGGATGTGAGGACATAAAGTTTTGCAGCCTTATCCATATATCAAAGTCTCAACAGCGTCTATGTCTTGAACAGCATACTCAAAAGGCACTAAGTCATTGACAGCATACTCAAAAGGCAGTAGCACCCAAACAAATTTAAAAGGAAAAACAAGGAAGGTAGTTCTAGGAGACATTCCACTTTAGTACAGGCTTTCAGCTATGGTTGGAAAAAGCGCACAATCTAGTGGGTGCTACTGCCATGTCAATAAAAAAATTGGGGGGGGGTTAGAATCCATGTGATTTAAACATGCCATTTATGTTGATGAATTTCTGTACCTAAAGCTCCCAATTTGAGCTTAAATTTCAACTAACATCCCAAATGCCTTATTGTATCATAATTCATATCAAGCAAGCTCCCAAAGTCTGAATGACAATATATTGTATATAAGCATTGAATAGAGAAGAAAATGCAAATAAAACTTCCGCAATTAATCAAATAACACAACTGATCGAGCTCAATGACTCTCAAATTCTTCCTGATTACAGTGAGAAAACATCACCATGACAAAATGAATCTCGGAATCGCAATGAACACGAAGAAAAGAGTGCAAACTACGAAAATAAACGGCTCCAGCTCTAGTAAAACCTCGAAATTTTCAGTGGCAATGATATTAGATGTCAAATTCATCAAAATCCTAGTAAATGAATACCAAATTGGAAAAAAATTACAAACAAAAAACAAAAGAAAAAGAAAAAATGATCACCGGAAAGAAGTTAACGAATATTCTGGAGAAGAACATGAAATCAAAGACTTGTGAAGAAAGCAAAAGGGCAAAGAGATGAGGCATTACCTCGGAGACAATGTTGGGTCTCATTTCGTTGATTTCGGTTGTTGTCGCACGCAATTGAGTTCTTTCTCCTGTTCTGATATGCGTCAGAATTCTCAGATCACCATTTCTCGAGTGTTTCTTGTTTTGGAGGTTTTTCGGTCGTTGAGAAGTTTAGAGCGCCGTCCTCGTTAAAGATCTTTCTGGATCTTTGTTATCTTCCAGCGGGTCGGACCCTGTTACCCTTGACACACTCTTGATTCGCACCCCCCCCCCCCAAAAAAAAAAAAACCAAAAGAATTGTTCATGATTATTAAGTTAATAATTTATTCATATTGCACTCAAAAAGTTAATAATAATAATGACATCAATTGTTATGATGTATTTTTTCAGTTTCCATTTTTAAAGTCATGTTTTAAGATTAGATTTGGAATAATATTATGATTTTCAAGAATTTATCACCTTAACATTATAGCAAAGTTGGAAGGTTTACTCGGTTATCAGAAAATTAAGTTTCAAGCACAAGCAGGTAGTATTTGAAGAGGTTGGAAAATATATTGATCCTTTTACTAAAGGGACCTAAAGGTGAACGTTAGTGAGGAGAATGGGAAACAGGCCTCCCAAAAGGCAAAATTCAGGAGCTGAAAAGAAATTGGCCCGTGATGAATATTGAACCCTTGCATAGTATTTCTGAACAAGTTAAAGGCAAGGTGGGTAATCCATGCAAAAAGCAGCACAAAATCATAAGGAAGATAGCCCTACCCTCGATCAACTTGATAGAGCCGCAAGCGTACGGCGGCATTGTAGCAAATCAAGGTCGTCTCCCTCAAGGATTAGGTTGATCTACTGGGCTTTATCCCCTAAAGATAGGTTAAGCGAATCTAAATTTGAGATTTCAAATTAAACTAATCAACTATCTAATCTAACGAATAAATCATCATAGAATTAAGCAAAACAAGCAATCACCTGATCTACGCATCAATCAAGCACTTCTTCCTCAATTAGTTATTTTAAAATCGACAATCGAAGTATCACAATCCTCTTTTAAGGTGAAGCGAAATACCTAAAACTAATCAATTACCATTTTTCAAGGGCTCGCGATTTGTTTAGCTTCATTAAGCATGAGATTATCATATTCATGGTCTCTCAATTGGTATGACTTTCTCAAGACTCTACACAATCAAGTTAAATCCTAGGGTTCTAGTATCGAATGTCACCTTTTAGGTCTTCACCCAATACTCAAACCATGCAAGAAAGTGATCAAATTTCTCACAAGATAATAAACATCTAGGATTCGATAAAACAATTTAACAATTTCAAAGTATTCAAAAAGATAAACGGCAAATCAAGAACTTGACTAGTATTTGCATAAATCCAAAATCAAAACAACAAAATCATAATTAAAATTACAGAACATAAATCTAAAATGAGAAAAGAGAAAAGAGAAAAGAAAAGAAATACTCAGCCAAAGAACGCGCTTGAACCATCGTTGCAAACCTGGGATGGAAACCTTGCCAATCTTCACTTCAATATACTCTCTCTTCCTTTAGTCTAATCTAAAATCCTAATCTAGGTAGAATGGAATGGAATGTGGAGATAGAATAGTGTAGGAATGAAGCAGTAAAAATGGCTTTTTATGGCTGAAATCAAGTCTGCAAAACCGCTACATGCTTGGAACATGAACAGCCATGAAGAAAACTGGCGAGCTCGGGGGAACAGGGTTGACCGTGGTCAGTCTGTGGGGACCACCACGGACAAACCGTGGTTCCCTCTGTCCTGGTGGCTCTCCCTCGTTTGACTTGTTGCTTCTCTTGGATCTCCCTATTCTGTGATTCTGGCCACGGTTTGACTGTATTAGGTGTCTTTGGGCCTCTTTTGCAATCTTCTTTTATCTATAAGGCCTCAAAATCTTTATTCTACTAGCATAACTTGGCTCACAAAGTCAAAATCTACAAAAACTCTCAAAACAAGTGAAACGAAGTGTAATAGTAGAAATACGAGCAGAAATCATACAATTAAGCACACTAATGACCTAAAATGACTCCCAAACACCCATAACATCATATGCAAATATGACATTGATCACAACTACACATCATTCATAAATATATGGAACAAACATAACTTTTAAGAAAATATCACGATGGAGAAGGTAAGGTAATTTGTGTTCCCTTCAGCTAATGATTCTGAAACGACGACAACTAGTGATGAGCCCCGTCGAGGCCCTTGAGAGCATTGTTAAATAAAAAGATCCTAATGTGGTCTTCCTCTCAGAGACCAAATTAAAATCTAGTGAGATGGAAAAGTTTTGGCAATGTCTCCATGATTGGAATAGAATTTATGTGGATTGTGGACAGGTGCGATGGCACAGAAGTGGGGCCTTTGTCATGTTTTGGAAATCTCATCTTCAACTTAAACTTAGGTCAAGCTCACTTCATCATATTAACATGCAAACATGGGTGGTGATAGGGAAGCAATGTGGAGAATTACTGAGATCCACGATATCCTAATGACAACGACAAGCATAAAATCTCCCCCCTAATGCCCTTATAGCCGACAATCTATTATGGCTTTCCTTCATAGATTTTCATGAAATCTTGGGTCAACATGAAAAAATAGGAGAAAATGACAATAATCTTGCCCTTATTAGGGCCTTCCCAGAGGCGATACAGCTTTGTGATTTGCATTATAGGGTTTGTAGGGGCTATGCTTTCATGTGGTCAGACAATAGGGGAGACAATCAAAATATCCAAGAGTGGCTAGACACATTCTTATCAAATTCAGTCTAGGAATTCATGTTTCCATAGGATTAAGTGCTGCATCTTTAGAACAGAAAATTCAACTATTTACCCATCATGTTAGATGCCTCCATGCTATCTCGCCCAGACCATTAAAAGAAAAGAAAAGGCGGCTTCAGGAAGAGTAAAGAAAGCATGGACCCAGATTTAGGGGTTTGAGAAAGCGAACATGAAAATTTGGATGCAATTTGAAAGGCACCGCTAGGGGATAGAGCTCTTAGTTATTACAAGGATTTGAGCAAGAGAATGAATATAAGGAGAGTGAACATTAAAAGCCAAATTTAAAAGAAAAAGGAAGATGTTAGCAAGCTCCAAGAAGAGTCATAATCTGCTCAATTTGAGGAAATCAAATGTCCAAATGGGAAAAAGATGCACTAGAAGTTCAGCAAGAGACCAAGTGTCTCCTAAGAAGCTATCAAAATTACCAGAGAAGGGGATCACAACACGAATTTTTTTTTAATCAAAAGGCATCTTTTCGGAGAGATCGAGAAGGAACTTAATTAAGCATATTGTACCCACCAAATTTGTATCCCCAGTATGTGGAATGACCATATGTCTACATGTTATGTACATTGTCTCTCGGTGATGACAACGACTTAATCCGCCAGTGTGAAGTAAAATCATACTTAAACTCCTATGAAGAATTCTAGAAAGTATCTTGTCAAAGCAGAATAATTCCAAAAAGTTTTGAAACACTTGTAATTCCAAAAACTTTGAAGAAGATTACAAAGAATGACACAAAGCTTAGAGTTTGAGTGATTTGCGAGCATTGCATTTCAAACCTGATACTTGAGCATGAACAAGTAAAATAGTAACCAATGGGGTGGAGCATTGCTTCGCATTATGATCCTAATGAACAAACCTCTTAAACTAGCACAAACAGGGGTAGCAACATATAACTTCGGCTGTGCAGGTCCACAATAAGTTTTGCCACACCAGCGAATACTGTCGACCCTAGCAGTTGCCGCCATATCCCAGATGATGCCCTTAGACCTGATGTACTCCCTAATGCAGAATTTCCACAAGATTAAATTAGTGATTTATAAACTCCGGCTGCTAAAGAAGTTGTATATTGTTGATTACTTAAAAGATCTTCTTCCT
Source organism: Carnegiea gigantea (assembly GCA_029747015.1). Lineage (NCBI taxonomy): Eukaryota > Viridiplantae > Streptophyta > Magnoliopsida > Caryophyllales > Cactaceae > Carnegiea > Carnegiea gigantea. The sequence continues at coordinate 15,692 of JAKOGI010000942.1, forward strand.
ATTTTATAAAACTTGATTAATAAAATTGATCTTAATTAAATTTCAGTCAATTTTGATCTTAATTGATTTTTAAATTGATTGTGATCCTAGTTGATTTTTAAAATTACTTTAATCTTTGATTTTATTTTGATCTTGATTTTATTTTATTGTTGATTTGACTTTTAATTTGATATTATACTTTGCTTACTTATGTGCTTTGGTTAGCATCGTCACTTTACTAGCATTATAAAGAGAGGGTTGCCCCTCTCATCAACAACCATTCTCCACCTAAGGAAACTATACATTTCTCTCTATATATTCTTTGCTTTCCCCCTTTTTCATAAACATTCCCTTTTAGTTCTAATAACAAAATTTTGCCCAACTCATCTCTCAAAACTCTTCAAAGTTTTTGGACTAGCCTTCGTCCTTAACACACTTGAGATTAGGAAGGAGCAAAGGACATTGCTGCATTGCCAAGTTATTCAAATCGAGGTAAGTCCTAAAGGTCATCAACTTAAGATAATAAGTTGCTTATGACTTTCTTTTCAATCTTCGCATTTCACTATCATGTTCAGTTTTTGATCCTCCATGATTTCTTTATCTTTTGTTTATTTCTTTCCAGCATTATGAAGAACAACATTATGCATCTAATAAAGTGGTCATGAAATTTCACTTTTTTGTATATTTAATTTCACTATAATTTGGTGTGCTTAATCAAGAGGCCACCGAAAATGCTTGATTGATTGCCCCACCTATATAACCATAAAAATTCACAGAAACATCTTGACGGACTTAGAAAACTTAAGATCATTCATTCATTTCTATTTAAGGCCGCTATAAAGTGGGTCCCTAAATGATGGTTTGCATCATTCATTAGGTCATACCTTCACCCCCAAATGCAACAAACACGAATTTTAGTACATTAAATTATGTGCCTAAGTGTAAGTGGTAGTAATTAGGGGAGTTGCCCTTAGCATTATTAAAAATGGTGAGTAAACTTATCCTTGGCTAGTCTGAGTGAACCTGCTTAGCTCAACAAACTGTCTACATTTTCTAATTTTAATGAAAAAGTGGACGCAATAAGACAGAGAATAAGAAAATAAAAAAGAATCAAAGCCCTTTCTTTCTTCGCACAGCACAAGTGGGGGGTTAAAAACCCGCTCTTTCTATTTCTTCCCTATTAACGCAGAAAGTTGGGGGGGGGAACAATGGTGGCAGCAATGGCACCTCCACGTTGGCTACCCAGTCGTTGGAGGAAGGCAGGCCTAGTAGCATGCAAAGGGAGGGACAAATAGCGAGAGAGGTTAAGTGATAAAGCCATAACTAACACCTTCACCGCTAAGCACTACCACGACCGCCATATGAGGCATTATCAAAGGAGGTCGAATTCGGTTGGGTCCTAGCCATTTGGCAGTGACATAGAAAGATGGAGAGGGATGGTATGAAGAATGGTCGAGGGGCCTCATGGTTTTGATGTGACAGTCATAGTGGTGTTAGAGGCAGTGGGAAGGCCGACTTAGCAAGAGTTAGTCGAAGTTCTTTTCCAATTTCACCCAAACCCCAAGTCCTAAAATTCGAAATTGAGGTGGGTGGTCCTCATTTCTTCCTAAACTTAGTAATTTCAAAATAAAATTAAATTTGATTCTTGTCATGGATTAAAATGATACTTCTAAATTTGATGAGTTGCTTGGGTTTATTGAGTATGGTTACCCAATTGTCCTAACCATTGTTGATAGGTACTCTAACTTGTTTTGGACTTGGAAGTGTGAATAAAGTAAATTCATGCTGGCTTAAAGGTTAAACTTAGCCAAGTTCAGCTTAACTATGAGAATGGTGAAGAAAGTGTGAATTTAACAAGCTATGAAAATGGCATGTCGGAGGTTCGGTTAATATAAAAATCACAGTGATTATTAAGTATATTGCTTTATGGACTTCAGTATAGAACAAAATGGCATGTCTATGAATCATATAAACTTATTTGCATTAGGAGTTGGACTATGAGACAAAGACACTAAAATGAACTCATTTTGATTATTTTACATGGAATAAAATTAAAGGGCATTAGTCCATAATGATTGAACTTAGTTATGACCAACTGATGTGCTGATGTATGTTACGGTGACTAGTGATAATCACATATATGGTTAATGCGGATAAGGAAGGAATTGGGTGAAATACACATGCTTAACATGGTTTCTTCTTAACACTAAAACATCAAGATTGAATTATTTATTGGTAGACATTCCTATTAGCCTATAACTTTGATGTTTGTTAGGCATATGAAGTGTGTATACATATTATTTACCTCATAAAAGAAAGTGTGTTACCAACAAATTACATTAGCAAAACTAATGTGATGATGACACATCTATTATCTTAAATTGAAAAGTAGATAATTTTTTATCGTTTTGAGTTGTGCAACTTTCTTTGAACTAATTTGTAGGGTTATCGTTATTTTTTTGGGACACCAAAGAGAGGCCAAGATGAATGTTTTATTTTAGAATATTTATACATTTTGGTGAGCTATAGGTATAAATCGAATGGTTTCATGAAAGAAGATCACTATGAACACTTTTTAAATGCCAGTGGCTTGTGTTAAAGGTTTAATGAGTTGCTAAGTAATAATTTTAAACATATGTTGAAAGTGCAAGCTCTTTTAATGATTTTTGGTTCTATACGTTAGTAAGTCTAGTACCACAGGACTTCCAATGCATTTTGGGTTTCCTAGTTAGCCGTTGTGGTTGGAATTAACAATCTAGTCTATCAAAATGATACAATCTAGTATATAAGACCTTGGCATCCTAGCATATCAAGATGTAATGGAATGACTCGATCTAGCATACCAAGATGCCTAATCAATCTAGTATATCAGGTTGGTACTATCCTGACAAGGAGAGTAAGTCTTCCGAGAGTTTAGCTAGTTCCCGGGAAACCAAGTATTGATTACATAGTGTATTCATCCCAATACTCGATGTACTAGAATAGATACCATGCCCAAATAAGCCACTATAGTGAAAGAAAGTTGTTTTGATACTTATTTGAGCATAGATATGGAGAAATGCAATACCTAATAACTAATAAATGAGTGTTTAAACTTGAAATGCCATGTCTTACTCCAAAATCTATGTTTGAGGCTCAAGTGTTTATTTTATCATGACTCAGATTACTAATGTTGCTAATGGCACTAGTACTACTACTTTATGTATATATGTTGGTCCCAAGTAAGCTAAATTACCTAAAATGGAAGTGAATAGGGTGGGACAAGATAATAGGAGATAAAAACTTCAAGCACGATTTATAGCAGAATATATCAAACTTAAGAACACAGAATAATACTATCAAGCACACTGAGCAAAGAGATTAAGGAAGTTGAGTAGAGTAAGACTACAATAGAATGCAAAGCACCCGGTGTTTGTTAATGAACTTCACCTATACAATTGGGTTGTGCCCTTGCTTGAGGACCTTTTCTTAGGATCTAACCAACTTGTATTAATCTGCTCTATGATAATACAACTCCAGGGTCCACCTTATGATGACCTTGATAAAAACACACCCTTTAAGAACCTCTTGAAGTGATTTTTCTATATCCCCACCTAATAAGAATGAGTCTCCTAGTGAACCATCTAGCTTATAAGCAGGATTCTCCCAATCGTTTTGTCTCACAAGGAATTATAATTATTTGTACAAAAATTGCAATGATTTTGAATTGTTAACTCAAGAGTACAATACGCTTAGAATGAGAATTGAGCTCTTTGTGTTTGTGTGTTGCATTTCTCTTCTTCAACGAAGTCTCTATATAGGTAATGAGAATCAGACCATTGGAGGATGCTAAAGGAAGTAGCATTGGATGCCAATAGAATATTCTGTTGATGCTTCTCTCTAATGGCTATAAGCTAGTTAAAGGTCCTTACTTGGCATCCGTTTTCACCATAGCTACTCGGTCTTCTCTTGGCTTCTTCTGGCTTAGAGAAGAGCTCTTTTAGCGCTCATTTAATATACTAGTCATTGCGTTTCTTATATGACAAAGCAGATGAGCTTCTTTCTAAGCATTGACTTTCTATTCCTAGCAAAGTTGATTGCAGCTATCCTTTTCAATAAAGTGCTTTTGGTCCATTCTTGATTTGAAATGCATTTGAATATTCTTTAAATTTTTCAAGAGGCAGCTAACTATCATATTAAGAAAATCACAAAGCTAATTTTGCTTCTTGAAGATTAGGTAATAGGTGTTTAACAAGATTGTTAGTTAATTAAATTAGAAATAATTTAATTAGCCCATTTTAGCATATTTGACAACATACTACTTTAGTGTAATAATTTGACCTATGTATACCCATCACAGAGTTGCATATAATTAAATAATTTTGAATTTAGCGAACAGTTATGCAATTTCCATATTTAATATGGTTGATCAGATTATCATAAAATTCATTTTAATATAATTAAAGTGCAGATCATATGTTGGTAATTTTATGATTCTGACAAGGGTCTATTTACGATATGACTGTCAATGTCCTTGACGATGAGAGTTCAAGGTGCTTGAACTCTACCCCAAAGCTTGAGGTAGTGAATGACCTAGGAACTTGTTATGAGAGTTATTTGAGATTAATTAAGCATACATATAGAATGTAAGCAAGCTTGAGGTTTTCTGGGTTGGCACCTCACGGCTGTGGTGTTGGGTATCCTGGCCGTAGTGCCAAACATTTTATTTCATAGTTTTTTTTTCTTCTTTCTTTTTTCTTCTTCTCTAACTACCCCAAAAAAAAAAGTAAAAATCAACGCTAAGGAAAGAAAAAAAAAAGGAAAAGACTTGGGTTGCCTCTCAAGAAGCGCTCTTTTAAAGTCAAGAGCTTTACTACTCTTCTATGCTTGCTCCAGATTAGTAAGTGTGTGGATGTTGGCTTTATTAATAGGTTATCCCATAAGATATGGTTTTAATTGCTGTCCATTGACCGTGAATGCACCGGTGGATTCGCTCCATATTTCAACTGCTCCATTGGGTTGAACCTTGGTGATCTTAAATGGTCCTGACCATCGGGATTTCAGTTTGCCCGAAAAAATTCTCAATCTGGAGTTGAATAATAGGACCATGTCACTTTTTTGAATCTCTTCTTCATAATATGTTTATCGTGCCACTTCTTAGTTTGCTCTTTGTAAATACGTGAATTCTCATCGACTTCCAACCTTAGTTCACCTAGCTCGTTTAGTTGTAAAAATCTCCGTTCTCCGGTTGCCTTAAGATCAAATTAAGTATCTTTATAGCCCAATATGTCTTATGTTCCATCTCTACTGACAAGTAATAAGACTTCCCAAACACCAGCCAGTATGGAGTGGTTCCTAGAGGAGTCTTGTAAGCGGTGTGGTACGCCCAAAAAGCATCATCAAGCTTGAGGGACCAATCTTTGTAGGACCGATCCACTGTTTTCTCCAATATGCCCTTCAATTCTCTATTCGAGAGTTCCACCTGCCCACTTAGGGGTGGAAGGCATAGCGTTCTTATGAAATATCCCATATTTTTTTAATAGTAACTCAAGAAGCTTGTTGTAAAAGTGTGTGCTATTGTCACTTAGAAGAGCTCTTAACGTGTCAAACCTTGTGAAAATATTTTTCTTAAGAAACTTAAGGACAACCTTGGAATCATTTTTTGGGGAGGCAATGGCTTCCACCCATTTAGAAACATAGTCAACCGCCATAAGGATGTAAAAATTGTTATGGGAAGGAGGAAAAGGACCTATGAAGTCAATACTCCATACATCAAATAACTCTACCTCAAGTATGCTACTTTGAGGCATCTCATGCCTTTTGGAAATTTTCCCTGTTTACTGACATTTATCACAAGTTATGACAAATTTTCTTGCATCCTTAAAGAGTGTGGGCCAATAGAAGCCTGCTTGGAGTACTTTCACAATCGTTTTATCCAGTCCAAAGTGGCCACCAAAGGTTGAAGCATGGCAATGGTGCAAGACACTACGGACCTCATCTTCAGGCAAGCACGTTCTGTAAATCTCATCTCCACATGGCTTGTAAAGGAAAGGTTCTTCCCACACATAGTATTTGGCATCAGTAAAGAACTTCTTTCTTTGTTAGTAAGGCAGTCCTGGAGGTAACACTCCACACACCTTGAAGTTCACCAAATCAGCATACCATGGGGTAGCTTGCTAGGATATAGCAAATAGTTGCTCATCGGGGAAAGAGTTATCAATGGGGAGCTCTTCACTAGAAGTGGCCCCTGGGCCTAAATGAGATAGATGATCGGCAACCATATTTACCAATCCGACCTTATCTTTGATCTCCAAATCAAACTCTTGAAGAAAGAGGACCGATTGGATGAGTCAGGGTTTGGAGTCGAATTTCTTCATTAAATGTTTTAAAGCAGCATGATCCATGAAAACGATGAAATTAGAATTCATCAAATGGGATCGAAATATTTCCAAGGCAAAGACAACTGCTAAGAACTTCTTCTTAGTCATGGCATAATTCACCTTAGCCCCGTCAAGAGTGCGGCTTGCATAGTATATGGCATATGGCTTATTGTCCTTTCGTTGGCCTAGAACAGCCTTCACTTCATAGTCACTTGTATCACACATTACTTCAAAAGGTAACTCACAATCTGGCGCTTACATTACTGGGGTGGTGATTAATGCCTCTTTTAACTGGTGAAAAGCACATAAGCATTCCTCATCAAACTCAAAAGGCATATCTATGACAAGCAATAGGGTGAGAGGTTTTGCAATTTTTGAAAAATCTTTAATGAACTGCCGGTAAAAATCGATGTGTCTGAGAAAACTCCTCACACCTTTTAAAGAAGCTGGTGGTGGAAATTTCTCAATCACCTCCACCTCTGCTTTATCAACTTCAATGCCTTTATTAAAGACAATATGACCAACGACAACCTCCTCTTGCACCATAAAATGACACTTCTCCCAATTCAAGACCAAATTCACATCTTCGCATCCTTACAAAACCTCAGATAAGTTATTTAAGGACTGGTCATAGATTGCACCATGCATAGAAAAATCATCAGTAAAGACTTCCATTATATCCTTAATAAAATCAGAAAAAAAACCATCATACAACGTTGAAATATGGCAGGGGCATTACATAACCCAAATGGCATCCTTCTATAAGCATATGTACCATAACGACACGTAAAAATAGTCTTTTCTTGCTCATTAGGATGGATAGGGATTTGAAAGAATCCCGAATATCCATCTAAGTAGCAAAAATATGAGTTCTTAGCCAATCGTTCAAGCATTTGGTCAATGAAGGAAAGGGGAAAGCAATCTTTACGGGCGGCTTTATTCAATTTTTTTAATTAATGTACATACGCCAGCCCATGACAGTCGTAGTAGAGATTATCTCATTATTCTCATTTTTAACGTGGACCGGGCTTACCCACTCACTATCAGAGATAGGGTAGATAATTCCGACTTTAAGCAACTTCAAAATTTCCTTTTTTACGACCTCTTGCATGCTAGGGTTCAATCTTCTTTGATGTTCAATTGAAGGCTTATGATTGTCTTCCATTAAGATTCGATGTATACACAAAGAAGGATGAATTCGTTTCAAGTCATCAATGGTGTATCCTATGGCTTTACGATGCTTCCTAAGTACTCTAACCAAAGAGTCGATTTGGGATGCATTCAAACTTGCATTCACAATCACCGGATATGTAGATTTTGGTCCAAAAAATTCATACCTTAGGGATGAAGAGAGAGGTTTTAGTTCCTCATCGGGTGCTTTTACCTCATCAGACGAGGGCTTACTTTCATCTTGTAATGATTCCAAGGAAAGACAGAATTAGTGGAGAGGGTTCCAGAAGTTGAGCACACTCGGCTACTTCGGGATGTTCATCCTTAGTAGTGCTATTATTCAACATCAAGTACTCAAGTGGATCATTAGAATCAAGGTTAGACACGGTTTCCCATATTAAACCATTAACCACATCAATCTTATTACACTCATCAAAAATAGAAGGAAACTTAGCAGTTTTTAGTAAATTAAACTTCATATGATCATTTCCCACATCAAAGATAGTGTAATGTTTTTCACATTAATACGGCACCCTGCGGTGGCCAGGAATGGCCTCCCAAGAATGATAGGGGCCCGTGTATCATCCTCCATTTTTAGAATTACAAAGTCTACTGGTACATATAAATTCCCTACTTTTATTGGAACATCCTCTAAATACTCACGGGATATTTCACAGAACGGTCCGCCAATTGTAAGGAGATAGTAGTTGGTCTCATCTCTCCTAGTTCCAATTTTTCACACATAGAAAGGGGCATCAAGCTCACACTTGACCCTATATCACATAAAGCACGGTCTATAGGCATATTCCCTATTAGGCAGGGAATTGAAAAACTACCAGGATGCTTCAGCTTAGCTGGAAGCTTATTTTGGATCGTCGTATTGCATTTTTCAGTCAAAGCTACAGTTTTATGTTCTTCAAGCTTTCTTTTGTTGGACAGAATTTCTTTCAAAAATTTTGCATATGAAGGCATTTGAGTTAGGGCTTCAGTAAACGGAATATTTATGTAGAGTTTCTTAAGGACTTTTAAAAACTTTCCAAATTGTGAATCGAGTTTTGCTTTAGCCATCCTTTGAGGAAATGGTAAAAGTGGGGTGTAGGGCTTTGGGAAAATGATCTTAGGATCCTTAGGGACCTCATCAGGCTTATGTATGACATCATCAATCACTTCCTTAGAGGGTGAAGACATCTCGTTCTTAACATTCTCAACATGCTCATTCTAATCATGTACAGACTTATCGTTGGTAACCTAGTTATATCCCTCTAGTTGTTTCCCTCCTTTCAAAATCATTGCATTGCATGGCTCCCTAGGGTTAAGCTCAGGCTTACTAGGAAGCATATCTAGGGGCGTAGATGAAAAGCTACCTTTTTGGGCAATCCGGGCTTCTAACATCCTATTATAAGTTGTAAGCACATCAACCTTTGAGGCTAATTGCTTGATATACTCATCCTATTTTTGTTATGCCAGAAGCATACTTTCCATCATTGTTTCTAAATTGGACTTTTGGGGTACTTGAGAAGGGAAATGAGGTCTTTGAAACCCGAGAGGTGGTCTAGCATTCATTGGGGGTATATTTGAAGTGTTTGGATTAGACCTATATGAGAAATTCGGATGATTCTTCCAACCCAGATTTTAGGTACTAGAGTAAGGGTCATTGGCCGGTCTCAGGTTGAAGTTTTGAACATAGTTAACTTCACTAGGGTGTTGGAAAAAAAAGCTCCCAACTTAACAATTTAAAGTCACATACTCAATAGAACTACAAATTTCACAAGGGGAAGGGGTATTAGAATTCACAGTATTAACATTCATTCGGTCCAATCTTTGAGTCATAGCATCTACTTTAGAAGAAAGCAAAGTAAGCATATCAACTTCAAGCTTACCTCTAACCTGTTTGGGTTGGCCTCGTTCAGTGGACCATTGAAAATTATTAAGTGACATTTCCTTAATTAAGTTATAGGCTTCATCCTCAGTTTTGTTCATCAAGGTTCCTCACGTCGCCGCATCAATAGTGGACCTTACAGATTGGGTCACACCATTATAAAAAGCTTGGATAATCATCCAACGTTGAAGACCATGATGGGGGCATAAGCGCAACAAATCTTTAAACCGCTCCTAAGTTTCGTAGAACGTCTCTTCATCTTTTTGCGTAAAGTTGGTGATTTGATTCCTTAAACTTGCCGTTTTGCTCAGAGGAAAAAACTTGGTGAGGAAGGCTCTTATTAACTCATCCCAAGTGGTAATACATCCCGACGGCAAAGAGTGTAACCAAGCCCTTGCATTATCTCTCAATGAGAAGGGAAATAAGCGCAATCGGATGACATCAGTGGAGACTCCATTAAGCTTCAACGTGTCGCATACCTCTAAAAATATTGAGAGGTGTAGATTTGGGTCTTCCAAGGGAGTTCCTCTAAACTGGGATTGTTGCACCATGGAGATGAGTGCTGGTTTGAGCTCGAAATTGTTGGCATCAACATTAGGACGAGCGATGCTTGAGGCGATCCCTTGGACTCCAGTGGTAACAAAATCTCGAAGTGTCCTTCTTTGGTCACCTCCTCCTCCCGCCATGTTTATTGGATTCCTCCTTAAGTGGAAAGTTCATTCAATCTCGGGATCGGGTTCGTACAAAATTGGACTTCGCATAAATGGAAAAAATTCCTGCAAGCACCATCACCAATACTATCAGCGCAATCAAACAAGAAATAAAAAGAAAATAAAAGTAAAAGGCAATAAAATACTTAGTCACTTTTATAAAGCTAACTCAATAGTTAACGGATTGATCCCCGGTAATGGCGCCAAAAACTTGACCACTGCCACAAGCGCACAGGTAGTCATAGTATAGATAAAAAGATCATCATCAGGGACCAAATGTAATCTATTGAGCTTTGTCTATCAGAATATGCTACGTAAAATTCTAATTCAAGGGGGTTTTGATTCAACAACTTCTAATTCACTAATTTTAACTGAATTAAGGAATGCCTAGGAATTCATGTAGTTATAAAAGGTGATTGGATCAAAGTGATAAACATGTGCTTTTCTTTAACCAGTTAATCTCGGGGAATTGCAATCTCTCTAAAAATTTAGTCAATTCTTTCAAAATCAACCAAATTTTTCTAAACTAAGCAAAAGTCGTTCTTTCAAACTAATTTGTCTTAATCCAAGTTGAATTTCTTCAATTATACTCTAGTCCTCCTAACATGCAAATCTCTCTTTTGAGATGACGCTATGTCAGGTTTTATCAAGCAGTCTAACAATCAAATGTCACATTTCAGTTTTTCACTCAATTGTTTCAAGTGTGCAAGCAAGCTTTGGCCAAAAATTCACTTACAACATGATAATCACTTGATAGAATGAAATCAAACCAATCATGAAATAAGCACAGTTCTATAGATTGAGACATGATCCAGCTATATTTTCTTAAACTACTAAATCCCTAGACAAAATAAACTACTCACACATGATTAAAGATTAAACAACTAACCAATATTTTGATGAAATATGAGAGAAAGGGCTTGACTAAGATAGCCTTTCAACCAAGGGCTTCAAACTGCCTCGAACTTAAACACACACACTCTCAAGATTTCTTACTAAAATAATAATCAGACTAAAAAACTTAACTAGAAAGAACAAAATTTGAGAAAGAAATGGACTATGCTATGCTTCCTCTCTCTTCCGTTGCTACTGAACGGTGCCTTTTTAGAGAAGAGTTTGGATCATTTCAGCCACACAGCCAAAGGAAGACGAAGAGACAGCAGTTTTATAGCTCATCACGGTCCATGGTAGGTTCCAGGGTCCAATGGTGGTCTTAGTTTGAACCAATTTTCTGCTCTTTTCTTGCTCCATAGGCGTAGCAGCATATAGGTGTCCATGGGGGAGGTCAAAATACATCCAATGAGGGTCAAATGTTGGGTAAAAAGGCCTAAAATCCTGCAAAAGACATCAAACAATCGTACCCAAGCATAAATCGAGAATATGAGTATAGATTATGACTTAAAGCACATAATTCTTCTAAACATGTGGCAAAATAGCCCTAAAATGATGTATACATTAAGCACTTATCATTAGGAATTGCCTCTATTGCTTGGTTCGTTAGTTGGCCAAATCACGACTCAGAGCCTCTTTTCGTGTGTTTATTAGCTTAGTTTGGCTTGTCTTTCATTCCTTTTCATTTACCCTAGCTTGAACCACTCGAGCTAGTTTCGGTACTTGAAAGCCAACTCCCAGTGGATGACACCCCAAGTACTCGATGATAGACCTTGCAGTTGGGGTTACAAATATTAAAACTCGAATTCCTCCTATCAAGTTTTTGGCGCTGTTGCCGGGGAGTTGCCTTTTTTTAATATCGGGATTTCCTTGAGCATTAGAGGCTCGGCCTTTAGAAATCCAAAAAATTTTAAAAATCAAAAATTTTTAAAAAAAATTTGAAAGGACTATTTTCTATTCACCTCAATTTGAGCATGAACCTTTTGGGCAATACTTGTCTAGATCGAATGACTATCGTGCTCAATATGTGTATTTCATGTATGAAAAATAGGAAATATGCAATGTTGTGCTTGAGAGGATAACATATGAGACCCAAAGCACCGTTGAGTCTATGTGTTATGGTGGCATGTGCTCTTTAGATGTTGATGATATGTCGGACTTGCTCGAGTCTTTGGCTTGGTATCAATGTCACTATGAGAGTGCTAGTGAGTCTTTTGTGTGCCTTTCCCCTATTTCCTATGATTTGCACGCTTATTTTCTTCTTATGTGCTCTTATTATTGATCTTTGGACCATAATGTGAATTGTTGTCCTTATTATAATATTTCTGGTGCATGCTATGCTAGACTTAATGCCGTAATAGAGACAATGAATGAGTAATATGAGTGTTTTGTTGGTGAGATGAGGAAGTGTGGCCTATTACATGAGACCGACCCTAGTTCATATTCTCATAGACTTGAGGTTAGTCTCTATGATGACTATGAGTCTTCTCTTCCTTAGAGCCTAATTTTATGGTTGATTCACCTTTGACCGACATAAAGGAAGCGCTTGATCTTCCCTTGCCTTCTTCACCATTCGTTGCTCGACCTTTGTCTAGCACACCTAGAGACACTAGTGAGGGTGTCTTGCGCTTACTTTCTTCCTCCCTCCCTTTAGCTCAGTGCACGGAGGCTAGAGATGGATGAGTCTATTAGGGATGATGCTAGTTATGTAGAGGATGGTTTGCTTGATTGGTCAGGTGATATTGCATTGTTAGAGCCTTCTTTTGAAGAGTATTATAGTGATGATATGTGAGGGCTAGTGGCGCTCCTAACATTAATCATATTGACCCCATTTGCATTGAGCCACTTGATTTAGTCCCATTTCATCCCCATTCCTTCCCACCACCCCTTTTCATTTGCATGCTCTTCATGAGTCCCTAGGTGACATTAGAGGGTATAATCCCTCCTTTAACCCTTATTGTGTATACCTAGAGGGCATGCCTAGGAAAATTGAATGGACCATTTTCTATTATTATTCTTTTGATTTTTCTATGGCATTTGATAAGTGTAAGAGGACACTAACTTTCTTTTCTATCGTCTTATTATTGTTCCCTTATTCACACCATTGTGAGATGCATGCAAAGGCACATGATAAGCTTTTGAAAGTTTTGACGGCGTTAGAGTTAACGACTTGCTTCGTGAGAGACGAGAAGACGTGGCAGATACTCCTCGAGCCTCCATAGCACCATCTTCAATAGGCGTAGTTTGGATACAATCAGTACCCAACCTAGTATACTTATTTTCACTGTTCTCCTTTCTTTTTTATTTTCTTTCCTTTTCTTTTTGTTTAGTTGTGGATTTTAGGATTGTGTTTTTATTGGTGATCAATTTTGAGGTGAAATTTGGGATGTTATGGAGCCGATTGATAGCTATGATCACATTTGTGTGCCTTTTATTCATAGTTATGTCTTGGTATTGGTGGTGTTATTGGATTTGTATACATTCATTTTCAGTTGTGTTAGTTTTGTATACATGTGTGGTCTTGTTGTTGATTGGGTGAGATTGTGTTTTTGAGAGAGTATGTTAGCTTATGTATATGTGTGTAGGTTTACTGCTCTTGTGCGATTTTGTTTTCTCTATTTTTGTGTGTTTTTGTGGTGGTGGTGATGTCTCAGCTCCCAATGAGGACATTATCAAATTTAGGTGTGGGGGTGTGAAGTCATATACCTATTTCTGCATATTTTTGTGAAAATTTTTCAATTTTTTTTTCATTTTTGTGTAGTTTTTCTTTTTAGCTTTGGGGGACTTTTGTGCCATTGTGATTGGGTTGTGATCCTTGATAGCTTGGTTCCTAGCTTATATATAGGTCGAATATGCATGAGGGAATACCTGTCTACAATGTGATCTCCGGTCTCTCATAGTAACCCCATTTTACATGTGCAGTGCCTACCTTGTACACTTAATCACTGACTTCTAGCATTGGTTGTTGAAATTTGGGTTTGGGGACATTCTACTTGGTTCGTTGAATTCCAAGTTTGGCTTCACTATAGGAAAAAAAAAAGAAAAAAAGAGAAAAACAAAAAGTGTAAAAGCAAGCTGAACTCTGGTACTTCTATTTGGGCTTGAATAAGTGCTTTGTACATCTAAATAAAACCCCTAAATAGGAAAGAGGCCCAAGTATGTTCTAAGTTGTTCATCCGAGAGTTCAAGACCTAATAAGCCAAGAACTACCCACCTGGGTGAAGGAGCATAAGGAGAAACACGGTGGAAAAAAGAGAAGAAAAGAAAAAACAAAAGACCAAAAATAAAGGGAGTCATAAGCCAAGCAGAGATGACCTTTTACCCGATTTTAGCCTAGCATTGGGAGTCAATACACTTTGCAAAGAGGACAAAGTGTATGCAAATCATGTCAGGGGTGAAAAATGAGAGTTGGAATGCATTTATAGCCTATGTGTCTTGAATGTATGTTTTGCTTATATATGGCTTAGTAGCTAGTTTGTTAGGGTGATAGAATCGATGTAGATGTGTACATCTTTTCCCCTTTGCCTTGTACATATGATTTGCTTTCGAAAAAATTCAAAAATATTTCAAAGATTTTGTGGGTATATCTTCTGCAAACCCTCACAAGACCTCACTCATCTACTTGGGAGAACCAAGGGGTTTAAAGAGCTTGTTACATAAATTAAATGGAACCGTGATTCCTACAAAAGTGAGTTAGGTTCTTAGGTTAGTTTTTCCTTTGTTTTGCTCGAGGATGAGTAAAAGATAGGTGTGAGGGTATTTATTGGGTGCTAATTTATCGTATTTTACATGCCTTTATAGTTTACTTTTCGCTCATATAATAATAGAATTTTTAGAATTTCTACTTGTTTTATTTACTTGTGTAGGTAATAAGTTTAACCGAGCAAATGCCACGAAAAAGAGCAAATAAAGGAACAAAAGAAGAAAACAAGGCAACCGGTGACGGGCGGCTTGTTGACTGCACAACGACTGCCGCCACCAGCCATCAGCCCAGCCAGGGGATGGCGATGGGCTGGCCGTCCGGGCCTGGCAACGGTTGGCCATCGGCTAGCCCAATTTCCTGACCTCCCGCGCTCTGTTTTGTGGCCCGACTTCATTCCTTTTTAAGGGCTTTGTTCGGGACTTTTAGGGGGGTTCTTTCGGAGATTTTTATGCTTGTTTTAGGTTAGGTTTTAGCCAATAAAAATCTCAATAGGAGGATTAGATTAGGAGATTGGATTGTATTTTGGATTCAAGCTTGTGGATTCCAAGTTCATTCAATCAATCAAGCATAAGTTTTCCTTTTTCTCTCTCTCTTTATTTCATGCTTTTAGAGCTTTCCTTTTATTTTGATTGTGTTAGTCTAGATTGTATTTAGCTTAAATGTTTAATTTCTATTATGATTTCATATTTAATAGCTCTTTTCATCCATGCTAGTTTGGATTAATTCCTTCGCTTTCATGTTTACTGAGTTATTTGTTAGCTTACGTTTAATTTATGGTTTTTGTGTTTTGTTGATGATTAGTGTTAATTTAGGTTGCGTTCGATTGTAATTAGCCCTTTGATGGCTAGTTAGTCTTGGTTTTTGTGATTAACCCTGTAACTAATAATTGATGGGGTCACTAATTATGTGACAAATCACTGATTAAACTGATTCATTAATGTACTTACCAAAAAGTTATAATTTTGATAAATACGTTCTGCTTTCTAGAGATAGAGGCAGTGAACAAACCTGGAATTTTTAATGCAATCTCAATGGATGGTATTTATACACAAGAGAGGGAAGAAACGATAGATTATGCATTGATTCTATTCAAAATTGTCATTATAGGTACATGTTGTCAGCAATGAACTTGTTCTCACAATTGATAATTTTTAGTAGAACTTGTTTACTAAAGGTATTCAAAACCAATAAATAGGTATAAGATAGATTAAACTAAGATGATACAAACTATATAAACTATGGAAACTTAGTTTAGATCAAGGTAATATAATATAATTCAAAGTGAAATAAACTAAGGCAAATAGTTTAGGTTGTAAAGCAAATACTTAGTAGTGGTAAAGGAAAATAATTCATAACTCACTCTCCAGAGGTCAAATTAAGACCTAAAATCCCAATATGGAAAGCTTAAGAAGTCTCAAAAGACTTTCATTCACAGTGCGAAACCCAATCACCACAACACGGTTCCTAAAATCAGGGCTTAAACAAAACTACGCACAGCTTCCGCGTATGCTGCGTAGTCCTAGCAAATCGACTATAACTTTTTCCACAGAACTCGAAATGAAGTGATTCAAAAGGATTTTGAAGTTTAACTCATTGGCCTATCTAGTCCCCAAAATTCATAATTTTTCGATGTACCAGTTTTGTCACAAAGGCACCCCTGTTTCGGGTCTGCTCAAAGCCCTACTGCCCATGCTTTCACCCTTTTCTTCATATAATTTTCCTTTAAAATCACTCTTTTAAATTACTAACCCATGATTTGTTCCTTATCATCACCTCATAAAGCTATGTTACTCAAATTTACTCCATAATCATCTTCATCTCATTTTCAATTCTTCTCTTCACAAAAAAACCTAAAATAAATTCCTAATCCCACTTACTTGCATAGATGTACAAAATAACCTCTTTTAATCAATTGAAGAAGGTTTCTATAATCCACCCCCTTTGCAACAATCACCCCAAAGCATTGTCCAAGTTGAACAACACATCTTCCTATCCAGTCATGTACAAATAACATACTTGATGCTAACAATAAGCTAAACCATGCATAGTCACCAAAACCCTAACTTATAGCCAGCTTATTTTTGCATTTAAACTCATCCAAAATCAATACAAACATAATGATATCCATTACTAATGCCAAAGATCACAAAATCAAATATAAAACAATCCAAATCCATCACTTCAACTTAAGCTTGCATGATCGTGAACAACCCAATCTTGCATGCTTCCAAGCTTACCAAACAATTAAAATATCAAAATAGCTCTAATTCTTATCAAAATAATATGATCAACAACAAAACCAACCCAAACAAAAATCAAAAACCAAGAATCAATAAGATAGGGTTAGAGTTTACTCACTTTGTGCATGAAGGAAGAGGTGTAAGTGATGTTTGATGCTTGTGGAGGTGTGAGAGGTGGCTGGGGTGGCGGTGGTGGTTGTTTGGTGGCTGAAAAAGGGTGGTGGCAGCAGCAACGTAGCAGCTAGGGAGGAGGAGGGGGGTAGTCGTGTGGGGGGAGGGGCGCAGGAGAAGATAGAATGGCTTGATATTTGGTGATTTTTTTACTTGGTTGAAAAGTGGTTTGAATTTTCTAACATCTACTTAGCTAAGTTTTATCCCCCAAAAATATCTTTTTGCTAATGAGAACTAGATATAATGATGGTAATTAGCTAAGAAATGAAGTAGTAACTTGTGGGCCAAAATTGGATTTAAAGGAATTTGGGTTTGGAAAGAAAATTAAAACGTATGCGACTAAATTTTTCGTACCTCGAAATTAAATTTTGTGATGTTATAAAAAATATTTTAATATCTTAAACCACAATTATCAAGGCGTACAATCAATCTTCCCGAAATTTGACAACAACAAAAACCTGATTTGCAAAGTAGGCCCAAAATGAAATTTTCCAAACTGGAATGACTAAATGCGATAATAAAATGCGAGAAAATTAATAACATAGCTTAATTAAATGAATAAATATGAATTAGGGTCGGGCTATTATAGCCTTCCTCTCTTGAAGAGCTTCACCCCCAAAACTTATGAACGTGGCCATAATATGTAAGACTACCTCAAATAGGTGTGGGTACTTGGCTTTCATTTCTTCCTTGGTTTCCCAAGTGGCGTCTGAGGAGGTATGATTTGACCAAAGCACTTTAACTAAGGGTATCTGCTTGTTGTGCAGGTGCTTAATCCCGCGATCTAGTATTTGTACTAGACGCTCTTCGTATACGAGATCCCCAGTGACCTCAATGGGCTCTGCTACAATTGCATGGTCAGAATCTAGGATGTACTTCCTCAGTTGTGAAACATGAAACATGTTATGTACGTGTTCGAGTTCCACAAGCATATCCAGTCGGTAGGCCAAGGGATTGAACTTTTCAGTAATTTATATGACCCAATATGTCTGGGTCTCAGTTTGCCTCGTACTCCAAATCTCCTAATACTCTTAGTTAGGGAAACTTCCAGAAAGACCTTATCGCCTACCTGGAACTCCAGAGCCCTTCTTCTTTTATTAGCGTTACTCTTCTGTCGACTCTGAACAACCCGAATATGCTCTCGAATCTTCCTTATTGTTTTAGTGGTTTCTTGAATTAGTTCTGGGCCCAGAGTCAGTGCCTCATCTAGGTCACCCAAGCATAAAGGAATTCTGCATTTTCTTCCATATAAAAGCTCAAACGGGGCCATTTTAATAGTGGATTGCTAACTATTATTGTAAGAAAACTCCATCAATGGTAAGTCATCCTCCCATTTCCTTTGAAACTCCAAAACACAAGCCCTCAACATATCCTTTAGAATTTTATTTACTCTCTCTGTTTGCCCATCGGTTTCAAGATGATAAGAGCTACTAAAGTTCAATTTGGTTCCGAAGGCTCTTTGAAGCGCTTGCCAAAAACGGGCTTGAAATCTTTGATCTCTATCAGGCGCTATGTCTAAGGGAATCCTATGTAGTCGAACTATTTCCTTAATATATAGCTAGGCTAGTCTTTCAGCTTCCCAAGTATCCCAAATTGGCAGAATTGGGCTGATTAAGTGAGTCAATCAATTGTTACCCAGATAGCATTCTTCTTTGAAGCAGAAAGAGGTAATCCTACTATAAAGTTCATTGAGATGGAGTCCCACTTCCAAGTGAGAATTTCTAAAGGCCATAATTCGCCCACCGGACATTGATGCTTAGCTTTAACCTTTTAGTAAATCATGCATTTGTCAACATACTCTGTAATTTCTTTCTTTATGTTATTCCACCAAAAGTATTGCAATAAATGACTTTGAAGTATCCTAAGTTTTTGGTTAAAAACTTTTTGGTCCCTAATTTTTTTAAAATGACACTAGGGGTCCTTAATTTGTTGAAAAAAAGACTTTTAGGTCCTTTTTTCTATTATGTTAGCTCTTGAACTTTTAGAAATTACAGAATAGTCTCTGGAACAGGAAAAACGTGTAAATAAGCTGTTTTCAGGGGTTTTTTCAAGAAATATACTTGTTTTAACCGATTAAACTGCTTATAATGACTTTATTGGTACCAGTTATCACAATCTACTATTTATATCTCAGATATTATAATTTCTATGGTTATAGGCCCACCATGCTTGGCAAAATAATTAAAGCTTAATTAGAGAGTTTCGACCGTTACCTGAACTTAGTCGGCGTTGGACTCTGGCGTCCCTCTAGATTCTGGTTTATAGATATTGCTAATCTTAACCCCCCTTCCTTAGAACAGGCATAGTATAGAGTTATTTCATTTCCTACCTCAGACTGTAGTCACTAATCAAGTTTTAAGTATTTTTAAAGGATAGTGAAACTTTAATCAAGAAATTATAATATTAAGACACAAGGTTCGATTGAATAATGTTCCCTACTAGGAAACTTCTTTTATTGAAAACTTAAAAGTGAAAATATTACAATGGAAAGTTTTAAAGAGGGATTTAAGTTAAGATCATTAGAGATGCTTGCTCTTAGAAGAAATGGAGAATCCCGACTTCTCTTGTGCTCAAGAATGCTCAAATGATCGTGTTCTTTCTCAGCACTCGACCTCTCTATTTATAGAGGAGATGGGAGTACATAGGATGCCCTAACGGCTACAATGCATACTAATTTTTCACATGGCTATAGTCTATACTGACGACTATAGTACACTGCTTTATTTTACAGACTAGACACTTATCAAAATAGTATAATAAGCAACTACTTTTTAGAGTTTTTAATGATGATAAGATTAGTCATCATTATTAAGATTCTACATGCCTTCAGCCCCAATTATGTCTTTCAGATCATCATTATCGGGATAATCATCAAAGTCTTCATCAATTTGCTTAAGATGCTCTGGATCCCATTCTTCAAATAATTCAAGGAGATATTTCTTCCCTTTTTATGATAAAAATTTTCCAACTCCAACATCAAAGAGACAATCAAAAATATCTTCTGATACTGCACCTTCCACCTTAATTTATTCTTTAAACTTATTATCATAGGCGAAAGTAGTGTTTCCGCAATGCGTTAATGTTTTTCCTTGTTCGATTAATGCCTCCAATGATCAGTAACTAGATGTACTGGTTGTCCAGGAATCCATTCTTATCATTGATCATTGAGATCGTCGCAATCAACAATCTGGATAAGATAATGGGCTAGTTTGGCTTTTCCATTTTTATATTCAATTAAGGAACTATAAACTTGTAAATTTAGGCATCTATGAACTGGAACTTTCGTTGGACCATCAGAAGATGTGAAAATCCAATTGATTCTTCTGAATATGCATTGCTAGAATTTAGTTAGGGTTGAGAAAAATGGAAATTTTGGATCTGGAATTTCTATGAAGTAAAGTACAATTCTGTATTTCCAGGCTTTATAGACAGAGTCATTTGGAGATATCAAATTCGCTGAGAAACTAACACCACCAGCTCCAGATCTATCGGAAAAGTAGATTGTATTACCCCATACTCCCAAATATCATAGGAATAATGATGATAAAATTGAATGCAGGCTGTATACCACTTATTGAACCATTTTTATCGGACATGAAAACTTATTTTGTCTTAGATATCATAAGGACATTTAAGGTAATTAACTTGTAGCTGTAGAAGAGAAAATCTTTGGGTTATAAGGTAGATAGTAGATAGGAGACCAAAACATGATCTACTTTTTATATGAAATTCTAGGTTTTCAATAAGGATTATACTAGAAGGCGAAACCCGTTCTAGTAGAAATGTCATTGCATTAAGGATTTTCTCCTTTAATGGAAGGAGGTCGACTTTAATGATCACCATTGGCGAGTTCTCGAGTTAGACTATCAATCAGAGAGTTCTTCGATCCCTGTATATGTTCAATAGAGAAGGAAAATTGGTTAAGCCATAATTGCCAATGCAGAAGTCGCCCTTGTGCTTGCATATTTGATAAATTCTTTTTCACAAAATCAAGTATTCCTTTGCAATCAGTTCGAATAAGAAAAAGTTTTGGGGCTAAAAAGATTAAAAGCTTTTCAATTCCCCTTATAACTATAAGGATTTCTTTTTCCATTGTGGGATAGTTGCACTCTGTCTTATTAAAACTTCCACTGCAATATTTACAAAGTTTTTCTCCTTCTTTGATTTTGAATACTGCACTCTAGTGCTCATTGCTGGCATCTGTCTCAAGAATTAAATCATCTCCTTCATTAGGCAAATTAAGAATAGGAAAATTTTTACACATCTTTTTGAAGTTTTGAACAATCTTAGTATCATTAGTGGTCCATGTCCAATGTACTTCTTTCTTGAGTTTCTGCTACAATGTTTTCTTAGCTTAGCTAAATATTTGATGAAATCTTAAGCATAGGTAAGGCACCTAAGAAACCTTTCTAGTTGCTTCCTATCTTTAATTTTTTTAGAGAAATTTTCTATTTTTTCCAAAATATACTTTTGTAGGATGATTTGTCTAGCTTTTATCTCTAAACCTAAAGACTCAATTTCTTATTTAGCATAAATACATTTGTTTTTACCAAGCATGATACCATGATTAATGCATCTCTGGGTAACTGCTAAGATATCATCTTTGTGCTACTTTATGATTTTGGAAAAGACAAGGATATCATCAATGTAAACTAAACAACAATGATCAAGGTCTTTGAAGATGTTATCCATTATTCTCTAGAATATTTGGGGTGCATTTTTAAGACCAAATGGCATTACTATCCACTCATAATGTCCTTGTGGGACACTAAATGTAGTTAAAGGAATACTTTCCTCATCCATTTTTATCTGCCAATAGCCGCTTTTGTAATTCATTTCCGAGAACTAAGAGGCTCTTTGAATTCTGTTTAGAAGGACTATTTGGTTAGGAATATAGTAGTCATCAAAGACAGTATTATCGTTAAGCTTTTTGTAGTTGATTACGATTTTAGCTTTTCCTCTTTTTTCTTCTGCATGATTTCTTACCATGAAAGCGGGACTGGTGTGAGGACTCTTGCTGTTTCTGATTAATCCCTTATCCAAAAGTTCTTTGATTTGTTTATTAAACTCTTGAATATCCTGGTGTGTATACACCATTTGTTTAACTTGGATAATGGAGTTGAGATTTAATAACGTAATTTTAGCAAATGTTTTATCATTATCCCAGAATTTTAGAGGATTATCAGAGTAGAGTTCTTTGTGTAATTTTTCTTGTTGTTCAGTGATCTGCTCTTTAATAGGTAACTCAAGCAATGAAATTATCAGTGCTACTTCTCGTTGTGCAGGCATTACCTTCTCACCACGTTGGTTGTGTGTAAATTCAATTTCCTGATGAGTGTAAGCCTTATTTAATTTTTCAATAGGAACTGAGTGACCATTAATTGTGAACATTATCTGGTTTATGGTCTGGGTACATGGAGAATATAATCTCTGAAAATGATTTCTAATAATCATATCATGAGAGAATTGATCAATAGCCCATAGAACTGGTATAATACATTGAACTCCTCCTAATTCTATGGACAACCCTTCTATGGATTCATTATGGCTTATGATAGTATTATTAGCTATCCTTACTTGTAAAGGATTTTTAGCCTTTTTCCATATAAACTCAGGAAATAATATTCTTTTTTCAAAGCATACAGAACAACCACTATCTGTGTAGGCAGACAATTCATATTTATTATAGTTCTCTAAACATACCTTTATTGGGATATAGATGCTATTAGGGTTTGTATTGGTTGCTTCATAGCATATCTCCATAGTCATATTTTTAACTAATTCATCCTCATAGATGGGTTCACTAACAGTTGTCATTTTCTACAATGACTTTTCTTTCTAGACTCATACTTCGATCTATACTAGGTCTTGCAGCTTCAACACTCATTCTATTCATTTCACTGGTCATGCTAATTATATCATCTTCTTTAGCTGATGAAGATCCTTCTCCGCAATCTGATCTTGTACTTATGCTCCTTAGTAGTTGGGGTTTAATGGTGATTTTACCCTCTTCATCAATTTTTATTATATTTTTCTTATTGATCTTAGTAGGTTTGGTAAAGCTAGATATCTATGAACCATCGATTTTTATCTCTTGAGGATTGGACTTAATCCTCTGGATCTTTTGCATAGGGGTATGACTTTCAAATTTCTCTACTTCTATCATTGTCACCTTAGTCTTTGGGTCTATTGTATTATCTAATTTATAGATAATTTTTCAAAATATCCTTAAAGGATATCCTCCACTTTTCATGTCCATCTCAACTATTTTTATCTTGAGGGATAGGAAATTTTTAGAAAATTTATCTTTTAAACTTCCATAATATCCAGGTCGACAATTGAATCCTACCGATCCATTACGTAAATTAGTTTTAATTCCTGTGATAATTTGATTATTAAATTTGGTATGCCTAACATCACAGAGTAAAGCGTAAAGATCAATATCTTTACCATCATATTATAATAGAGTAATTTGAACTGGACACTTTCGACATGGATATACCTATACCTTCTATCTTTGTTATGCTTAAGGATATTTTTTCAATTAATTAGATTAACTTCTCCAATGTCATACTTATAATCTTTTATCTCCATGTTTCCTTCTATCATTTTACATACATATTTGCTCTTTAATTGAAAGATGAATTTTTTTATAAATTATGTCTCTTTGGATTATGGGAAGAACCCAATCTCCTGGGACTTCTTCATGAACATTGTCTACAACAAATTCTTCTCCTTAAAGATTACCAAGACTAATCGAACTACTTTCCATCATATGACTCATTTCTTCATAATCACTTTCTTCGTATTCATTGTCCAATATGATTTCAACAATTCCTTTGTTATTACTGAGGGTTAGGTCTAATGCCTCATCTTCACTAAGCTCAACATAATCTAGGCTTTCCAAGGTTTCAATAAGTTTGTTATTCTTTCTATTTTTGTATTCATTAGCATAATGCCCTACTTCTCCACATGCCCAACATTTACAGTTATTTTTTCCTACAGGGCAATAAACAGCTTTCCTAAAAAATCTATGTTTTTTAGAATTTGGTTTGTTATAATATTTTCTTCTATATTTCTCTCCCCTTTACTTATCAACGCTCTTTTTCTTACAAAAGTTTCATTTTCGTCTTTTTTCAAGTTTCTTTCCCCATTGGTGAGGTGAATCCCAGCAAGTTAAGAATTACTTCTTGATCTTCTTTTGCTTTTGAAGATCAAGACACTGATCATTAATCCATTTTCTTAAATAAGAAATTCTTAAACCAAGGGTATCAACGACATCTGTTCGTTCAAGCCATGCCATGTATTTTTCATTAATTATGGAATTTATTGGATATGGCAATTTGTCATAGAATATACCAAGGTTTGTTTCATAATGCCCAATTTTGTAATAGTATTGATTGAATTCAGCAATATAAATTTCCAGGTATCTCATATCCCATAATTCTATGTTGTTAATCTTTTTTTACCATTCTTTTGCTTTTTCTTCAGAATCAAGTTTAGCTCCGATGAATTCGGTTTTGATTTCTTTGCACAAATTTCTGAACATAGCAGTCGGTGTTTCCATAATTGTTAATGTATTTTTATGGTGTTCACTTAATGAATCATATCAGTCAACTGCAGTGCTAGAGCAACTATGTTCGATGTAGTTTAGGAAGTTTGTTGCAATCCAGGTAGTATTTAGGTTCAAGACAGTATTCATTCCTCTTTTCCAATGCTCAAATATTTCTTCTCTATTACAGGCTCTATTAATGTTTAAGATGTATCCTGTTTGGCTAATTAAGGTAAGTCCAATTTTTT
Source organism: Carnegiea gigantea (assembly GCA_029747015.1). Taxonomy (NCBI): domain Eukaryota; kingdom Viridiplantae; phylum Streptophyta; class Magnoliopsida; order Caryophyllales; family Cactaceae; genus Carnegiea; species Carnegiea gigantea. Next base: position 40,594 of record JAKOGI010000942.1, read on the forward strand.
TGAAAGTCGTGGTTTTTCTTGGGATAAACCCGAAGGAAAAATTGCTTATACGTCATGCTGGAACATACCTAAGTCTTAAGAAATGATTATTTCTTCTAGAAGGTTCACCAACTTCTTCAGGCTTCGGAATGACATTATTAACTAGATTGGTCTCTATCTCACCTAAGTCGAGTTCTTTTCTAATTTCAGTAATCTCATCTTCGATAGTCATTTTACAATATTTTTGATCGAGTTTTCTTTTGATTTCTTCTAAAGGTAATACATTCAGATCATCTAGCTTAATAAGGTTCATCTACTGATATATCTCTTCTTCCAATTGGGCATTATTAGTTTCCTCATTATCATCAGATAACACGTCATGCTTATCACTAATTGCGTCCATAATTTTGTTTAATTCTTCTGGGTTTTGTTCTTTCTCAAACATATTTTACAGTTCATTAAGAGTATATTGCTTATACTCTATCTTCTTCTTCTTTTTCTGCTTTTTCTGTCGATTTTTCACCTGATTTTTCTCCTACCTTTTTTTGGATTTTTATCTCGTTCAGAGGAAACGAAATCTTATTTTTTAGATCTTGGAAATGATATTTATGCTGAAATAGAGTACTACTACTAGAAGTAGCTTTTCGCTATGTCTTACTTCGTTAACTAGAGAAAGGTGAATTACAGATATTTGCTTCTTAAGCTCTTTGACTTCGGTCTTAATATTTGCTAATTCTACTTTTAATTCTAAAATTAAATCAGTGATATAGTTTAATTGAAGTGCTACTGAAGAAATGCCTTTCAGTGAATGAACAATGTGTGAATAATTTGGTCCAGGCCAAGCAGGTGATGATTCAAGCATTAATCACAGTTAATTAATATAATTAATCATTAATTAGCTTAATTATCTTAATTATTTTTGGTCACGTGGCTTTGATACCAGTTGAAAGAGGACTTCGGGTACTACTAGTGAGCAAAATATCACAGACACAAATTTAGATTTTTTGAAAGTAAGTTTTTAAGTATTGAGGGTAGATTTGCAAATATAAAAAGTTTAGGCCGTTTATGCAAATAAGGTGGACAATGAATAGGGTCCTTTCTGTTGTTTTTCTCAAAAATCGAGGTATCCTGCAGTTATTTTTAAAAACAGAGGGGTGTTTTTGTTGTTTATACAAAACTTAAGGTACTTTTGTGTCTTTTATCCAAAGTATTGCCTCAAGTCTCTGTACATTTTGGTACCTCCTGGATGCACTGAGTATCGGATGTTGTGAGCTTCCTCCAAGATCCCCTTCCTGAACTCCTCAATTTTTGGGCACGCACAGGCAATTATGGAATCGCAAGGTCCCATTTTGGTGCACTACAAAACTAGATGACTTCCCTTGCTCAAGATTTTGCTTTGCTCTTTGGAGCTCATGATCACTTTCTTGGTTCGATCGTATTCGTCCATTATAGAGGGCTGTAAGATACGCATTGACAACTAAACACTTACTTGCCCATGTGACACTAATTGGATACACTACAACAAAAACATGAATTGTACACGGTTTATTGTTGACGCATAGCTAACATGTAACAAATTTCCTGTTCAGTTTAGAAGTAGATAAATGTTGACGCCTTCGCATGACACAAACAATAAAAAATAAAAATTAAAGCAAATTGCATAGAAAGATGAAGGAGGCAGGATAGTTTTGGGGGAAAAATTTACATTCCCGCCAGTAATTAATTTTTTTGGGGGAAATATCCAACGCTGGGTTCCTTAAAAAAAATAGCTAGAAGTAATTAAAAAAAAGAATTAAATATTAGAAAAAATAAGACCCAAAAGGGAGAGAGACTTTCCAGATTCTTCAACTCACAGAAACCTCACGCTATTCATCGATATCTCTCCTTTCTCTCTCCTCTCGTTGCCCACCATTGTTCAGCCACGCTCAACCTCTCTCAACCTCACACATCAATGGACTGAGATCCTCTCTCAATGTCTCAACCAGTGTATTTCGCGGCTGTGTTCTCATCCTCTCAACCTTCACAAGTCGTGGCTGTGTTTGGTCGCCAGATTCGGTTGTCCCAATCTGATTTTTACCTGGATAGGTGTGGTTGCTTTTACTCATTTCTTTTTTTTGCCCTCTAAATTGCATAGAATTGGATTCAATTTTCATGTGTATAAATCTGATTATGAATTAGAGGGTGTTTGGCCAGAATTTTAGAACTGTTTTTGGAGCTCTAAAATAGAAACTTCGTCAAATACTTGTTTCTTCAAATGTTCACTTGTTTGGTCACCAGAATTGTAGAACTGGATTCAAATTTTTAATATCTAGTAATTGCAGATATGTCATTATGTCAAGCTTTGGCATTCTAATTGTTGAATTAGCCGATCTTAACCATCCAGAAGAAGAACAATGTCCAAATCTGTGTTCTAATTATATGATATGATTGAAAGTTCGGTAAAGAAACTGTTATAATCTTAAGAATTTACTTCCCGGTCTCTTAGGGTTATTTTATAGATTTAACAGTTAGTGTATCATTAATGGATATCAATTACTGCATATAACATAACAAAGAGTTTAGAGGGGTTGATGTTTTCCTGGCATTTTACATGAAAAATATTGGGTGGAGAGTTTAGGGGGAATGGGAAAGCTGTTATGAGAAATCTAGAATTTTAGGTTTAAACAAGCAGAGCAATTCTTCTAAATCTGTAATCGTATGATAATTGATTGAATCATTCACCAGACCTGATAAATGAATGAATTTGGAAAAGAAAAGCTAATTTGAAAATAACAACCATAATTGATAAGGAGAAATAAAAAGCAATTTTACAAAAGTTAAGCCAAACAACTCAAATTGAAACACTTAACTATAAATTTGGTCAAACACTCGACAAGTACTCCAAAAATAGGTTTTGCAAGAACTACTTTTCAAAAGCAAAAGCAGTTTTTTTAAGGATATGATATTGGTATATTGCTTTCCTGCATCTTGATTTACTCTGTGTCTGCCAAAGTTTTTCTTTATGATATGATATTTTAACTTCTAGTTATATATAGTGTTTCATTGACAAATCCATATTTGCCAAATTGCAGGGATTGTTTAATTTCGTAGGCAACTCTAAACAAGGGCATTACTTAGATGATTCATGTTTGACTTATAGGCAAGTTCACTCTTAGAAGCTTCACCACTCTACAAAGGTTTGAATATATAGATTAATTGTTGAGGTTTACATTCGCATTTTTTTCTCTTGATTCTTCTTAATATGTTTGGCTTTTGTTTGTCAATTGGTTAACTAATTTATTTGCTAGCTTTTTTTTTCTCATTATTGATTGGATTAGGTCCCTTACTTTTAGCATTACGCATAGTTTGACCCCTGTATGTTCGGTGGTTTGACATAATAATTTCTTAACTTGTCTATCATTCTAGAATGCTTGCTTTTTCTTTGTAAGTTTTTATCCTTGCTATTTACTTGCTCCTTGTGAAAATGAATCTTTTCTTCCATGTATAACTCTGTGTGGTTTTAGAATATATAATCGTTGAGAGGTCAATGTGTATGATATATACGTGCAATTTCTTATTGCTTTAAATGTGTTAAGTCTATGCATTAATTGTTGTGCTATTGTTGTTTGAGGTAATTATCCTTGTTTAGATGAAAGAAACAAAAAAAAAATAATATTTGGACTATTAATTTATTTAGACATTTAGTTTGCTTTAAACTTATTATGTGAATGAACTAAAGGCTTTCATGGGTTGTCTAGGTTTGACGTTTGAAAATTTGTTACGACCTAACCATAATGGACAAAACTTGGATCAAAGCACCACTGAGGAGTGAAACTTATAAGGCTGGTGCCCACTGTTTCATTTCTTTTGCTAAGGTTAAAGCTGTGAGAAGGGAGATTGTATATCCTTGTGTAAAGTGTTATAATAGAGTATGGCTTAGTGTCGATCTTGTTCATCAACATATATTGTCTAAAGGCTTTTTACCTGGATATACCATATGGACCTTTCACGGGGAACAACGGGTAGATTCTCGATATCAGACACCTTATACTATTTCTCATCCTACTGGTGCCTCCGAATCCCATATAGGTGAAGAGGATATAAGAGGGCTTATTCATGATACTTTAGGGTATAATTTGTTCAATTCAGTTGACCAATGTGGCATGGGAGAAATGGGAGACATACACGAAAATATTGGAGATAGTGGGACATAAGAGTATGATAGTGGCATACCATCACACTTACCACCTCAGCCAAACCTTGACAGAAGCCATGAGGATGCTGGATTTAAAAAGTTATTTGAGGAATGCGATGAAGAACTTTATCCAGGTTGCAAGTATTTGAACCTAGCCTTTAATTTGCACTTGTATCATTTTAAGTGTTTGGGTGGTGTGTCAAACAAGGTGTTCAACATGTTGTTAGAATTTTTAAGAGATGTCTTTCCTAACTTGACATCACTTACTTCAACAACATATGAAGCTAAGAAGTTAACCAATGAATTGGGTCTTGGTTATAAAAAAAATACATGCGTGTCCAAATGATTACATGCTATATTAGGGCGAGAGAGAAAAACAAGAATCATGTCATGTATGCAATGCTTCTAGGTGGAAAACAGAAAATGAGGGTGTTAATGACACAGAATTGGATAAAACTTTAGTGTCACGCAAGCCAAAACCAGCAAAAATCTTGCGTTATTTCCAATTAATCCCTAGATTGAAAAGAATTTACATGTCACCAAAAACAGCAAAGGATATGAGATGGCATGATGTGGTCCGAACAAAGATGAAAAATTGAGACATCCTGCAGATGGTCAAGCTTGGAAAGCATTTGATGATAAATATTCAGGTTTTGCCTCTGACCCTCATAATGTGAGGCTTGGCCTTGCTAGTAATGGGTTTAATCCTTTTCGATCAATAAGTACAACATATAGTACATGGCCAGTCTTATTAATCCTATATAATTTGCCTCCATGGATATACATGAAGCCACAATCTCTCATTCTTTCAATGATTATTCTAAGGGAAAAAGGTCCTGGAAATGACATAGATGTCTATTTGTAGCATTTAATACTTGAGTTGAGCAATTATGGGATGGTGTTAGTGCTTATGATGCTTGTGTGAAAGAGAACTTTTTACTGCATACATGTCTCTGTTGGACTGTAAATGATTTTCTTGCTTATGCTAACTTGTCTGGTTGGACTACTAAAGGAAGAGTTGCATGTCCTATTTGTGCCAATTCCACTCATTCCATTTGGTTAAAGCATGGAAAGAAGCATAGCTACATGGGTCACCGTAGGTGGCTTCGACATAACCATCCCTATCGATTCCAAAGTAATCAATTCGATGGCACTGTTGAACATAGAGGCCCTCCAGTTCCACTTAGTGGATCCGCAGTCCTCAAAGAGTTGGAAGGCATGACTTTCACATAAGGTAAGGTAGCTAGACCTTCTAGAAAAAGAAACAAGTACAATGCTTGCACTTCAGTACATGATTTTATAGGTGAGAAAGTTGCTGAAAGTTTTAGTTCTAATCTTGGTGCATTTGATGATGCCGATAATCTTCTTGAGGAGGATATTGATGGGGACCAATGATTATGGAAGAAGAGAAGCATATTTGTTGACTTACCTTATTCGGAATTCAATTTGCTTAGGCATAATTTGGATGTTATGCATATAGAAAAAAATGTGTGTGACAATGTACTTGGGACACTATTAAACTTAGATGGGAAGACAAAGGACAATGAAAAGGCACAAAGGGATCTCATGGCAATGGGTATTAGGCATGACCTTCACCTTATTGTGCACCCTAATAAGAAGCCTTATTTGCCACCTGCATGCTATAGTATGTCCAATACTGAAAAGAGTGCATTCCTTCAAGTGTTAAAAGACCTTAAAGTTCCTGATGGGTATGCATCAAACATTTCAAGGGGTGTTAGCATGAAGGATCGTAAGCTATATAACCTGAAGAGTCATGATGGGTATGTTCTCATGCAAGATATTTTTCCAATTGCTCTTAAGGCATCCTTGCATTCCCGATCACAATCATGGGTGATAAAAGTTATATCTGATTTATGCCACTTCTTCAAAGTTTTGTGTGGTAAAGCTTTTGACAGTGAGTTAGACAAGCTAGAAGAGGAAGGTTTCATGATGCTATGTGAGTTAGAGAAGATGTTTCTTCCAAGTTTCTTCACAATCATGGTTCATTTGATAATTCACTTAATTCACGAGGTCAGGCTGGGTGGTCCCGTTCATTACCGCTGGATGTATCCTACTAAGAGGTAAAAATATTTGTCGTATTAAGGTTAATTTTCTTACTATTATGCTTTATTTGTTTGTTAACTTAGTTTTATGTGATTTGTTGGTTTTTAAAGGTATTTGGCTCGCCTAAAATCATATGTTCGAAATAGAGCTTGGCCTGAGGGTTCCATGGCAGAAGGATATGTTGCAAAAGAGTGTATAACTTATTGTTCAAGATATTTTGAAGGCATAGAAACCCCATTTAATCATGGTCAATGTAATGATGAAAATATTCTTGGCAAAGAGAAGTATTCGCTGAATTCTAGCGGTCGTGCTCTTGGGAAAGTTGAGTGTGTTGAACTTAATGATAAGTCATTAGCTTAAGCGCATCGCTATGTGCTACTTAATCATGAAAAGATCCAACCTTGCCGTGAGTAAGTATCTTATATTTGAATCATTACATACACAACACATACATAGCACAAGAATCTGACAAGATAGCCATTACAGTTCCTTTTTAGGTCAAGAATGAAATCTTGGACAAGGACGCATCGATGCAAGAACCGAGGAAAGATTACTGATCGAAAATTTTCCACATTGGTTGCGATGTCAGGTCTGAAAACCTTGATTACCATTGTTTTTTTTTTTTTTGTGTAGAGGAAACTATACAATCATATGTGTTTAGTATTGTACTAATAGTGATGCTGCATAATCTTCACCAGGTCCCATTTATAAAGAGGAGTTATTGTGACAAAAATTTAATAGGTCTTGCTGAAGGTGTTAGCTGCTATGCTAAAAAGTACAGTGGCTACATTATAAATGGATATAGATTCCTGACTAAGAGACGTGAAAGGTATAGAAGAACCCAAAATTCAAGAGTAATGGTGGAAACTGAGGGAGGGCACTGCTATGGAGCAGTTACAGAAATTGTTGAATTGGATTATTTTAGCATATGTAAGGTTGTATTATTTCGATGTGATTGGGTGGACATTAGACCATCGAAGGGATTAAAGAATGACAAATTTGGGTTCCCTATGGTAAACTTCTCGAGATTAATGAATACTAGACAAGTTTTGAAGGATGATCCATTCATAATTGCATCACAAGCAAGGCGAATTTTTTATGTGGGTGACCGGAGAGAGGCAGGATGGTCCCATGTTGTTGTAACCAAACCAAGAGATTTATTTGACATGGGACCTAACTTGGACAGGGGTATTGATGAATCTTATCCAGAATGCATACCTTTCATTATTCCAGGAGTTGATCTGAGTGACATGTCAAGTTGGCGAAGGCTAGATATCCAAGAAGAGGAGGATTAGTATTTCATGACTTGTAAAATTGTTCTCATGTGCCCTTTAATGTTTTTTTTTTAATTTTATTTTTCTGGCTTGATCAGTGTTGGTCATGGTACTATGGACTATTTTTCATTTGCTTATTTCTTATTTTGTGATCCTAGTCTACGTTATTTCTTATTTTACTTCATTTTATTTTGTATATCATGATCTGCTGTTTTTTATGCTTTAGTATGCATCTATTTGATAATGTTAATGGTTTGTTTATATTTTTGTGATCGTTCATGTGTGCTAACAATTTCAGTTGTACCTGTTATAGTTGCAGGTATTGTAGGAGTGCAAAAATGTTTAGGTCTAAAAAATCCTTGGACAAACGTGTACTGCAGTCTTGTGATCAGAATGCTAGCCATATACAACCTCATTCACAGCAGCACTGTTTAGCAGTAGGTAATCTTTCTGAGCCGTGTTTACAACCAAAAAATCCCCAATCGGGTAGTTTGATAATGCCTCGTAGTGCATTTCGACCATTTCCTAGTAATTCTTAGACGTCAACTGTGTGCGTAAATCCAAGCTTTTCGGACCCAAATGAGTCACAATGTCAACCGTAAGCTCCTATCTTACAACACCCAAATTATGTACAACCCATAACTCAGCATGTTTTTTGTCCCATCACCCATCAAGGTGCATCACTTTCCCAATTATGTGAACCCGTACCTCCCCAAAAAGATATCTTACCAGGCTACAACCATTCAATCTGAATCATCAGAAGATGAAGTTGATGAGCATGAATCAAAATTGTTGACGGCAGTTGAGATAATTGGTAGTTCTCTAATTTGTCTTCGTTACTTAAACGATAGTTGTTGTAGAATTTTATTTATTACTTCTAATATGTTATTGTTCATCTTTTTTCTTATTTTAAACTAATATAGATGATCAAGGGAAAGTGTTCAGAATGCAAAAGATGTCGATGAAAGATGTATATAGACTCTTGGGTGACGGAGGAAGAATTCTAGTTCCTGTAGATGATCTATTTCAACCAATCAAAGCTGCTGGAGGCCTTTGCACAAGGTTTATGACTTCGCTTATTGGGCAATTTACTCTTGTCCCTCCTGATTTAGAAAATTTCTTTGAAGTAAAGAAGTATTGTGGTGCTAAGCTTATAGCAGAGCTTCGGGTAAGCTATTGATGCCTTCATATTACATGGTGTTTACTAAATTTTTTTTTTGTATGCATTAATTTGGTGTATGAAACATGCTGAGTAAAATGAGACCACAACAATGTCATAGACTGTTATTCTTAATCGTAACAACCAAAAACACTTATAAATCTATTTCTATTCTATTCATTAGTTTACAATAGAATGTTCATGCTGACGCTCATTAATGTTTGATGTATAGAAGAATTTCGGTATGCCATGTACTTCGGAGATGGACAAAGTAATTTTGGATAAATTTGGTAGCAAGTATCGAAGTGTCAAGTATAGGTACAAGAACAAACTTCTAAAGAAAGCCAAAATTATGCTTAAGACAGCTCGAGAAGAAAATGGTGTTTACATCAAAGATGAAGAAAAAAACTATAGTCAAGAGTAACTTTTCGAGGCACTCGATTTGGTTGACCACTCATCTGGCTTTGCTGATCATCAATGGGAGAAGCTCAAGTCTAACATAAGATCTGAGAAGGCTAAGGTATTGTAATAATTGCTAAAGCATTTTTAAGTTGGAAAGGCTAGGCCTTTCATTATTGTAGCTAAAAACCCCTTTTCTGCAAAAATTAGGAAGTTAGATGTTCACGTTGCCCAATTGCATGATATGTTGAATTATCGTAAATGATTACAGAAATTATCAAAGAAAGGAAAAGAAGCTCGAAGTACACAAATACATACCCGTACTACTGGTGCTATAAGTTATGCACGAAGGAAAGATGAATTTGTAAGTTTTTCAGAATTCCAAGTTTTAGTTGAATGTTCTTATAAAGGTTCGTGATCTGACATGTTTATTTTTGTAGCAACTAAAGAAGAAAAGGAAGCTAACCGAGGTTGAATTCTTTGACATGGCTCATCAAACAAAAAATGGAACATATGTTCAAGCAGAATCTAAGGAGTTTATGGTAAAGCTACAAGTTATTTTAAAGGGTTATAGGTTTACGATTGGTAACACAAGGCTAATGGTTTTGTTTGATGCATGGTTTATGTTGAACACATGCTGCAGGAGAAAGCAAAGGACTTAGTAGCCAAAAAGACTATGGAATTGGGTATATCTGAACCAAATGCTGCTGCTGCAGAATCTGAAATTCATAATGCAGTTCGCAAAGAGCTTATGGAGGGTGAAACCCCCCCAAGGCCACTTAATTATGGTATTGGAGTCACAAAGTCTCAAATAACAAAACTCAATGATGATTTAAGAAGAATGAGGAAAAGGAGCTCAAGTCCTGCACTAGAAGCTAAACTTAGCTTCCAAGACAATCAAATTAAAAGCATGGAAAATACGATAAAAGACTTACAGTCCCAGATTCATCTTGTTTACACTGCATTCGGTATGTCTAGTATAGCGGTTGCTTATCCAAACATGGATCCACTTTTGCAAAATTATCATCTACACCAATCATAGGTAAGATATTGTTTATCAATATTAATGATACGTGATTCATATTTGATTGCGTTTTCGTCATCGCTAATTAATTTACCTTGGGATGGACTTTCTTTGCCTCTATATTCTTCTCATTTCTGGTGGATTATTGTTGCTTGATCTGATTGAGTTCGTTCCCTAACCTTGGGATTCTCATATTCGATTTTGGGTTTGTGGAAAATGTTAGAATTCATCATAAGTTTCATTCTTGCGATTTTAATGGGCAAATTACCTCCTATAACCATGCTTTTGTTTTGTGTAAGTTGGCTAGTTAGCCAAATGGCTCTTTCGATATTGATATAGGAAATTAAGACTGCAGGTTTGACTTGGAGACAACATATTTATTTACTGATAGCATAGTTACTGCACGTGTGATTTTCATTATTGGGTTTACCATATATATATATATATATATATATATATATATATACATATATATGTTTGTATGACAGTTCTACTATATTTTAGTTTATTTGGCTTATCCATCATATGACAATATTACTCTATGTGTTTTCGTGAGGCTGCAAGCCTTTGGGCATCAATGTCTTTGCAGCCATTCATCATCAAACCCTTCCTGTTGAATTATATTGAGTTTTATTGTTTGATTTGGAATGGACCAAGTAGGGACTGAAAAATCATAGGTAATTCAAACTGTCAGGGGTAAAGGTATCGAAGCAGAAAAACCAAAGGAAAGGATCTTCTCTATGTACTGCTATGGTGTTACTATTGTAGCTTCCTCTATTGTCGCTATGGTTAGATGGATCTTGTTCTTTTGTAAAGTTTCTAATGAGCTTCAAGTGATCAGTAAAATCAGTATAATATATGGCCACCTCTACCTCCACTTTACCTTGCAAATCTTGAAAATTGTGGACAATTTTTGGGGGGAGGGGAGGGGGGAGGGATCACAAGGAAGCAGTGTAGCAAAATTGTTACAAAAGAGATTCTAATAAGAGGTCCAGTATTTTTTTAAAGTATTTGTTCTGAATCCCCATTTTACTGATCTTTTGAGTTAATGGTAAAGGGTATCTCAAAATTTTTGTTAGTCTGTGGCATTCTCTGAATCAGTGGCCACATATCCATGTTCTTAAGCAAATTATTATCATGGACTCTTCTCTTTTATAATGCCTGTAGCTTGAGCATAGCATGTGTGATTTTCATTATTGGGCTTACCACATATATATATATATATATATATATATATATATATATATATTGGTTTCATATGCTTAATTATCAAGGTTCAAAAGAGTGAAAAATATTCTTGTTGGTGTTGGGTTTTTACCTTTTGGGTCTTTTAGCCGAAAATTAATACTGTTATTATTGTCTTATAATAGATGTAAAGTAAAAATTGACTTTCGTCCTTGTTTCGAACTTGTTTTCTTCTAAATTTTTAGTTTAGACTTTCATAGGTGCTAATTTGGTGCATTCATGAAGGCATATACTAAATGTTATGGTTTTACTGGAAACGAAGATAAGTGGTGTACAAGCAGAAGCTAGCTGTCTGCTCTTGTGTAAATTTGGTTATTCTTTCAAGTTAAAGCCTAGTATTTTACCAGTGGAATTAGGGTGTTTAGAAACCGATTTCTATCCATGCTAGAGTGTTTCATTCAAACTCTCAATATGTCACACTTGAGATATCAGGAGCAGCTAAGTAGTTGTTGTCTACGGTTTATGGTAGTCCTAATGAAGTTACTAGGCAGACTCTTTGGTTGCATTTGGTAGACTTTACTCGCCAAACTGATATGGTAGTCCTAATGAAGTATCAAAAGAGTGTATTGGGCATAAAATCTCATGTTGATATTTCCTTCTGTACCACGCAAACAAAAGCCTACGTTAGGAATGAATATGAGCAAGAATGCTATGTTCTTTACAATATATTGACATAGCTTTTTCATTTTGACTTGATACTTACAGATCAAAAGTGTTTTGGATCTTTCAAGAGAATAAAGAAATTTAATGCATATTTTATTCTGATGTCTCTTTGCTGATTGCATTTTCATAGAGCCATGATAGTGCTGGATTAGCCGAAGGATTCAATTGTTTTAGGCTGTGTAATTCTTTTACTGTATCATCCTATTTTCATAAATTCGAGTGGCTCTTTTTATTTTATTTTTTGCTTTTGGTCCATGATTATCATGTCACTTGGACTTCTCTTCATGAAAGTGTGAGATGCTAAATAGTGACATTAATATGCATTTGGATTTATGTACTTCCAGGGACAATTGAACAAGGATATTTCAAATTCTAACGGCATGAATATTCCATCCCCATACATTCCAAGTCCATATGATGAGGATGCGGATGTTCGCAGTTGAAACGAGATCTACTCAAAGTTGGATACAAGTATATTTTTGTGATTTTGTTTTTGGGAGATACAAAATCGTGGTTTAGAATATTAGTTTTGATAAACAAGCAAAAACCAATGCCCTTTGGATAAATGTATATATTGTCTTTGTTTGAGTGACTTGTATTTTTGGATGATGTTATATATGTTATTCTACATTGGTCTCAAAGGGGTCACATAATTTATGAATGTCAAGTATGTATTTTTGGTTGTTATGGTGTCATTTGAACAATTTTATTTTATTTAGAATGTTGAAGTGAATGTATAATTAGCAAGTAATTAAGAGTGTGTGTGTGTGTGTGTGTCTGTGTGTGTAGATATATATATATATATTGCTACTTATATGCATGAAAGGTAGCATAAATTATATAGTATAAATAGACAAGGGGAAAAAAGTGTGCTGGACTCAATCTATGCATAATGTAGACGACATTTGTTGTCCACTTTTTGAGTGATTTTATATAACAAAAACTCATTTGTGACAACTAGAAGCGTGTACAATTTATTTTGTGACAAGTATGTATGTCACAAAATGAAGAATGATTCTATGTAGCACTTGTTTGGCTTCATTTTGTGAGGCCTGTGCCTGTCAAGAAAACTTGTGACACAAAATTGTGTCACAATATATTTTGTGACATGCGTTTTTGTGACGTATAGGATTTGTGCCACAATTATATTTTTGCGCAGCATTATGTGTCAAGATTCTCTGAAAATTGTGTCAATATCCTTCATATTTGTTGTAGTGATACACAACTGCTCAATGTCTTAAGAGGTTCAACTGTGTAATCACTAAAATGTTCGAACTATGTTGTGTCTTCCTACTCAAGGCATCCGCCACAACATTTGCTTTTCCTGGGTGATACTGAATCTGTAAGCTATAATCTTTAAGTAACTCTAGCCAACGCCTTTGTCTTAAATTGAGCTCTTTTTGAGTGAAAATATACTTCAAGCTTTGATAGTCAATAAAGATCTTACATAGTATCCTATATAAGTAATGTGTCCAAATTTTCAGTACAAAAACCACAGCTGCTAACTCCAGATCATGGGTAGGGTAATTCTTCTCATAAGACTTGAGCTGTCGGGAGGCACAAGCCAGCACTTTCTCCTCTTGCATCCCTAGACCATTCTTCGAGGCATCACTGTAGATAGTATACTCCTTACCTTCCACTGGTAGGGTTAGGATTGGAGCGATAGTTAATCACTGCCTTTAATTCTTGAAATGCCCTATCACAGTTCTTTGTCCACTCAAATTTAATGGCTTTTTTTAACAAATTAGTCAAGGGAGATGCTATCTTCGAAAAGTCTTTCATAAACCTCCAATAATAGTCAGCTAAGCCCAAGAAACTTCTAATCTAAGTGACATTGGTGGGTCTCACCCACTCTGTAATTGCTTGCACCTCCTGGGGGTCAACTTTAATCCCTTTTTTGAAACTACGTGTCCCAAAAATACCACTTCTTCTAACCAAAACTTGCACTTCTTCAATTTTCTATATAATTAGTGTTCCCCTAAGGTCTGTAACACTCTCCTCAAGTAAATAATATGTTCATCTCTGTCCTTAGAGTATATCAAGATATCATCTATGAACGCTACCACAAACTTGTCTAAATACGGTCTGAAGACTCTATTCATGTGTTCCATAAAGGTCGCAGGGGCATTCGTCAGGCCAAAGGGCATAATCGTGAATTCATAGTGACCATACTTGGTTCTAAACGTAGTCTTGGAGATATCTTTAAGTTTAATCCTGAGTTGGTGGTATCCAAACCTCAAGTCAATCTTAGAAAAGACTCCTACTCCTTGCAATTGACCAATAGATCACCTATTCGAGATAGAGGGTATTTGTTCTTGATGGTAATCTTGTTCAGCTCTCTATAATCAATATATAACCTCAACGTTCCGTCCTTCTTCTTTACAAACAACACTGGGGCATGCCATGGTGACACACTTGGTGTGATAAATCCCTCCTGTAATGACTCGTCTAGCTAAGTCTTTAGTTCTCTAAGCTTGGTTGGAGCTATTCGATATAGGGCTTTAGAGATAGGTTCGACACTAGGGATTAATTCAATCTCAAAATTAATTTTCCTCTATAGGGAAAGTCCTGGTAACTCTTCAGAAAAAACATCTCCAAATGCACAAACCACAGGAATATTTTCTGCTTTCTCTCCTTTGGATTGAGCTTCCATAGCATAATATCAATACCCAATACACCCCTGGCATAACAACTTACTTGCTTTCATAGCAGAAATTATGGGACATAGTTTTTCTTCTCTTTGCCCATAAAAATATACTTCTTTCCCACTTTCATTCCTCAGAATGACCTTAAGGTTTTCACAGTCGATTTTAGCTCTATAAGTACGCAACCAATTCATCCCCAAAATGATGTCAAAGTTTGACGAGTTAAATTGAATCAAGTCTCCAGGGAATGCAACTCCACCAATAATAATAGAGACAATTTCATAAGAAATAGGGCACTTAACTATAGAGTCATTGGGCAGCTTGATTCTATAATTGGTTTCTGACTTCGTATTCTCAAGGTTCAATTGCATAGCAGATCTGGTACATATAAATGAATAAGTGGCACCTAAATCAAATAATACACAAAATGGCTTTAAATTTAAAAAGAGAGTTCTAGTAATTACCGTACCAGAGGTGGAAACTTCCTTCTTGCTTATTACATACGCCCTTCCTACTGCTACAGGCCTTGAAGGGGGGCCCTTGGCGACGTGGGGCCAAGGGTCTTGCTGTATCCTTATCCACAACCTTCACTCTTCAAGGGTAGGCAACAATGAGGTGTTCTGGGCTTCCACACCATATGCATTTGTTAGTACCCACTCGGCATTCCGGGGTGGTGTGGTTAGTTCTTCCACATCTCGCACAGGGCTCTATTGGACCTGCAGGATGACTCTTGGGAGGAGCGGGAGTAGGTTTCTTTTGATTTACACTCTCACTTGGGGTTCTCCGCTCGAGCCCTTTCCTCTTTTGATTTATTGGGTTCAGAGCCCTCAACTCAGTCTTTACTTGCTCTACTTCAGCTGCTCGCTCATATAAATCCTGGTAGGTTGACACTGGTTACAGATGTAGAAAGCTAAACCCTCTTCAAATCTTCTCATCTCTAATCTTTCAGAGGACATAAATTCGGGAAAACGTACTGTAATACAGTTATACTACTACTCATCTTCAGTTCTATGAATTCCTTCTCATTTTGTTTTTTAACCACAATGGGGTAAAATTTTACTTTCAGTTCCTCTAGGAATTTACTCCGAGTGAATTCAGGCCTTACGAACCTACACTTAACGGTGTTCCACCAAATATCAACTTCAGCAGTCAAATAGTACGTCCCAATGTTCACTTTCTTCTCTTGTAGAACCTCTACCACTGTAAAAATGTTTTCCATCCCCCTCACCCATTTCTCCGATTCCACTGGGTTATACTTTTCGTTGTAAACTTTAGGGTTGTATCATGCTACCCTGTCTGCCAATTTATCATTTCTAGGAGGGTTTTCAGCAGGCACTGAGGGAGTTCATTTTATCAATTTAGTTACCAAAATCAGCTAGTAGTTTAGGTTCTCAATGTTATTAGCTAATTTAGGGGAAATTTGGGGAATTTCACCAAAATTTGGTGGCACATTACATAAGGCATGTTCACCCGATCCCTGACCATGGTTCGTGTTATCCCCTATATGAGTCTCCGCTTTGTTTTACACAGATTCAGACATTTTGATCATACACTAAATGGAAAAATTCAATCACTTGCACAAAGCCAACATATAAGATAGGTATACCTAACAAATACAACTAACAATATTATCAAAACAGAAACCAAGGCTTCATTTATCATTTCATAACTGCTTACTAACATACATAACTACTTGCTTACATACATGACCAACAAAAGAATATCACAACTAGATGACTCATTAATGTCAATCCTTAAACCTACCCTCAACACTATCTAGCCTCAACCACTAAGTTCGCCACATGCCCAAAAGAAGGCAGGACTAGTAAACACAGCTAGAAGGATCCGTCTACCTATGTATAATGACATGACATACACAAAATACACCTATCCAACTGACTGTGCTATATATACATGAAGCTCAAAATATAACCGACCTATCCAAAAAACTCATTACCTAAACCAAACTAATGATCCCTAGTTGGATCGTCGTCTGGGTCAGACTCCTTCTCAGGCTCCTCGCCCGAGTCAAAACTGTTGTCAGATATACTCGGCTCTACCTTCTCAACCTCACGATCAATCTAATGCTCCTCGAACCTCGGGTCCTCTACTAGATCATCGTCCAGGTCCTCCAAGGGCTTGTCATCAAAGCTAATCACCACTATCTCTACTGCGTCAGGGATATGAATGACCATATAAGCCTTCCCAGACCTCGATGACACTGGGCTATTTGGCATCTAAAGAATGCCTGGTGCAAGTGGTGAGGGTGGTTCCTGAGCAAGGGCAAGTGTTACGGGCGGAGGAGGTGCATGTTGTAAAGAAAAAACATGTTGTAGGATCTCTATGGTGACCCCCTCTACTCGAACTCCTCTCTGAATAGCAACTCAAAAGTGATGGTAGCCCAAACCCCCTGTATCTGAATTCTAGGTCTATCCCCCCTTAGGGCTCGCATCATTATGAAATCATGATAATGAATCCTATGATTAACCCACGAGGCAAACATAGGTCACGACCACAATAGTCTACACACTCATACTGTAATGTTATGAAATTCAGAAAAGGGGTCCTGTGTGAGAGCTATCATACTAGCATGAAGAAGAGAGAGACAAGTGACCATAGATGTACCGGGCATCATGTTTACCGCATAAGGATCCATTAAACAAGGAAAACCTAAATGAAAAGCGTGTAAGAGATACATACAAACTTTTCTATTATTACGAATCTCTATGATATGATAACAAGGCTTACTAACCAAGCTTCTCCCCCAACTATTTCTACGCTCCATACTCCATAACCTATCAAGAAAAACCGAACCTGGTTCTGATACCAAATTTGTAGCACCCCAAAATCAACATGCTTCACTGTTGCATTTTCTTAATTAATTCTCTTTATTAGGAGTGATAATCCTATTGATCGGGGTGTTACCACCATCCTAAAAAGGACAAGGCTTAAATCATTTACACTAGGGATATTATAGTTGTGCATAAATCGAGCCCATAAACATTCTACATCATCCAAAATCATATATGTGTAGATGACAGCAAACTTAGGTTTATACATCATAGAAGGCGATTCCCTATTGTTGTTATAGCCACAAGATAACTCAAAATACTTCTCCAGAAACATAAGTACAGTACATCATTAGTAATGCAACCAGGGTCTCTTGCTCACTTATCATCCTTAAAAGGTTTGCTAGCATGGGGGTTGTTCACTAAGCACTTGCCTAAAACAAAACATAGCAAACATTTCAAAATGTGAGCTGAAACTTAGTAGATGCATTCCTGTATTATTAAATGATCATCGAGACATTGATTGGGTTGCAATTCATTTTAATTTAAAACACGGAATGTGATGAATGTATTACTGTATTGCTAGTTATTATCTAGTAGTGAACCCTTGAGAACTGATACGATTTATAGATAGGTGTACATTTACTAGGCCGATCGAGGAACCTGACCTGAGGTCGCGCAGATAACTGAAGGGCAATGCCCCATAACTAGTAACTAATGTGGTTACTAATTATACGATAAATCACTGATTAAACTGATTCATTGATGTACTTACCAAAATGTCATAATTTTGATAAATACGTTCTGATTTCTTGAGATACAAGCAATGAACATACCTGAAAGTTTTAATTCAATATCAATGGATAGTATTTATGCACAAGAGGGGGAAGAAATGATAGATTAGGCCCTGATTCTATTCAAAATTGTCATTATAGCTACATGTAGTCAATAATGAACTTATTCTCATAATTGATAATTTTTAATAGAACTCATTTACTAAAGGTATTCAGAAACCAATGAATAGATATAAGACAGGTTAAACTAAGATGATGCAAACTATATAAACTATAGAAATTTAGTTTAGATCAAGGTAATATAATATAATTCAAAGTAAAATGACCAAAGGCAAATAGTTTATGTTATAAAGTAAAGGTTTAATAGAAGTACAGGACAAAAATTCACAACTTACTCTCCCGACCTCAAATTGAGACCTAAAACCCCAACATGGAAAACTTAAGAAGTCCAAAATACTTTCATTCACAGTGCAAAACTCAATTACTACGACATGGTTCCTAAAATTGGGCTTAAATAAAACTATGCATCGTTTCCGTGTATGCTGTGTAGTCTTAGCAAATCGGCTATAACTTTTTCCACATAACTCAAAATGAAGTGATTCAAGAGGCATTTGAAAGATAACTCATTGGTCTATATAATCACCTAAATTAATAAGTTTTTGATCCACCAAACAATACCAGTTTGTCACAAAGGCACCCCTATTTTGGGTCTGTTCATAACCCTACTGCCCAACCTGTTAACCTTTTTTTCATAGAATTCCCCTCTAAAATATCTCTTTAAAATCACTAACCTATGATTTGTTCCTTATCATCACCTTACAAAGTCATGTTACTCAAATACTTTATAATCATCTTCATCTAATTTTCAATTCTTCTCTTGACTAAAACACTTAAAATACATACCTAATCTCACTTACTTGCATAAATGTACAAAATAACCTTTTTTAATCAATTGAAAAAGGTTTCCATCCCCTATCCCCCCCCCATTTTTTTTTTTTTTTTGCAAAAATCACCTCAAAGCATTATCCAAGTTAAACAACACATCTAAAGTTCATTTCCCATCCCATCATGTACAAATAACATACTTCATACTAACGATAAGCTAAACCATGCATAATCACCAAAACCCTAGCTTATGGACAACTTATTTTTGTAGTTAAATTCATCCGCAATCAACATAAATATCATAATATCCATTACTAATGCCAAAGGTCACAAAATCAAATACAAAACAATCTAAATCCATCACTTCTACTTAAGCTTGTATGATCATGAGCAACCTTAACCCTTGCATGCTTCCAAGCTTAACAAATAATTAAAACATCAAAATAGCTCTTATTCTTATCGAAATAACATGACCAACCACCAAACCAACACAAACAAAAATCAAAAACCAAGAATCAACAAGATAGGGTTAGTGTTGTAATTTTCTGCAAGCGTACGGTTCATCGTTGTACGAATTACGGGTATCGTCTTCAGGGATGTGTATGAAATTAGATTACTAATTATCTATGTTAATAAAATACAACAACTCGAATAAACTAAACCAACAATAGTCATAGACTAATCACTATAATAATTAGACTAATCCTGAAAATAGCAATTGAGGCAAGTATCAGAGCACAGAAAAGGAGAGCGTCATAATTGCAACAAGCCAAGGAAATTCTATGCTAAAGCCCAAATGTCTGACTTTAATTGAGCGACAACTAGAACAAACTCCAATTTTCAGAATTCAGAGGAATGAATCTGAAGCTAAAAATGAGAGCAAGATAAGAGAACAAGCCCAAACATCTTCACCATTCATTCATCGCATCAGCATCACTAAACTCAAGCCAACGAAGCAGACCAAAATCAGAACAGCAGAGCAGCAGCATCACTAACGTAGTAACAACAAATTCACACAAATCAACCTTAATGGAACTGAAACGAAGTAGAGCAGCAGGGACGGGGGAAACCACGAAACCGAAACAGAGCAAAACATGAGGAAAGAAATCAGAACCACAATTGTTACACAAGCCTACGATCCACACTTCACTGATATGAATTGCAAGCCAAACAAACAAATCTGACAACCGAAAGTTAAAATTGATGAACAACTTCGAACCCTAAAACAACTCGAACAAAATCCCTAATTTTCTAGAAAACTGGAATATAATATTACCCTAAAATTGAACCCCTAAACTCGAACTCCCAGACCAAAATCATACCCCAATCGCATTTTGTATTCCGGATGTGGTTCGTTCAACCGTTGAAGGTGCCAGTAATTGGACCGCCCCGAGTTGAATGCACTGAGTGAATGCAGAAGAAGAGAGAACAGCCATGCTCTGATGCGAAGTAATTGAAACGCCATGGCCATTTGGATTCAGAGATGAAGAAGAAGAGAAGAAGTAGCTAAGGGGAGGGGGTCGGGGGTTTCTGCTTTGGGGGAGTCGAAAGAGTAGGGAGAGAGAGAGAGTGAAAGGGGAAGCAGGGCGTGGACTGGAGATCACGTGCAAGGGGCGTGAGAGGTACGTGAGAAGAGTTGCTGCTGGGTCGGCCAGAAAGAAAAGAAGGAAAGGGGGAAAAGAAGAGAAGGAGAAGGGGCACGCTGGGCTTTGGTCTAGGTGGGCCACGGCCTAGTCCAAGAGACAAGAAGAAAGAAATGGAGAGGAGGAAGATCAGGCCTACATCGGCCCAAGGCGAGAGGAAAGGAAAAGAAAACAGACTGGGCATGCACGAAATGGGCCATGGAGCTGGGCCGATTCTTCTTCTTCTTTTCTCAATCAATTGCTTGTTATGACCCAATCCAATTTTGATTCAACTTTCTCTTTTTTTTTTTCCAAGAAATTTATTTATTCTTCAAATGTCTCAAATTCCTACAAAATAAATAAAACCAATATTAAAATCCTAAATTAATAATTTATTTCAAGCAAATATTAGGTAATGAAGGGTATAAAAATGTCAAAATTTCAGGTTGAACAAATACCTCCACACCTAAGTTTTGCTCGTCCTCAAGTAAAACAAATTAAAAATCCTAGGAAAAGAAAATAAAATTCTTAACTCACTTTCGTAGAAATCACGATTGCACTTAGTATGTCCAACAAGTCCTTTAAACCCCTAGGTTACCCCTAGTGGACGAGTAAGGTCTCACGAGAGTTTACAGAAGATATACCCACAAAATTTATAAATGAAAAGACAAACAGAAACTTGAAAATCTTTTTTTTTGATTTTTTTTCAAAAATTAATATGTACAAAACTGGAAAAAGACATAGACACATTCTAATCAGCTAAATCACCTATGTAGCAAAGATATTGGCCTACATATAAACAAAATGTGCACAACAAGGCTCTCTACCCCATAGATGACATCAAAGCACTAATTTTTCACCTAATTGCGTATCAAGACTTGGAATCCATCTCAGTGCTTGTGTGCAAGTGTATCATCATTCTAGGGTTTTGGCTTATCAGAATCAAACTCTATCCCACTTGATTGATACAAACTACATTGTTGACTTATTAACATTGAAAGCAAGCTTTTCCAATAGCAGTATTGCCTCAAAGGGTAACACCCAGCAGCACGTGCCTCAAAGGGTAACACCCAGTAACGCATGCCTTAAAGGGATACTTGTCATTCCAAATTTCATTCTTTTTCTTCTCTTTTTTTAATTTTTATTTTTTTTAATTTTATTTTTTCAGAAAGCAAACAAAAAACCAAAGTAATCGTGTCAAAGACAAGTGGGAGAGCCAATAATGAAAAACTAAGACCTTCAGATAATGATGATGGTATAAATAGGGATTGAATTACACATCAATGATGAACAATTGGAGTTAGAATTAGGGTTTAGAATGACACACTAAGGATGAAAACCTAACATGCACATCAGTTCATATGCAAGCTATAAATCAAAGTACATGAGATTTAAGCTGATCAGAAAAGTATAAAAGTTCCCCAAAAACAAAACAAATTTTTTTTTTTTTGAATTTTCAAAATTTTTCAGATTTTGTTTCAATTTTTTAAAGATTTTTTTCAAAGTTCTCCCACCCCTACACCTAAATCTCATAATGTCCTCATTGGGAGTGGAAAGAAGCATAAACCACAAAAATAAAAACTAAAAAGAGACGAAATATACAAAAATTAAAAAAACATGACTCAAAAACAAAAAAGACAAGACATTAAACTCAAAACGAAAACAAAAATAAAAGACAGCCAAAAATATATACAAAAGAAAACAAAATTAAAAAGAGAAGATAAAGATGAACGATTATACCAGGTCAGGTGCAGAATTATACCTAAGCTATGGCTCCAGAAATTTACGCAAATAGAGGCCCATGGGGCATCAGCCACTCCATATCGAATGAAACATCGCTACTTAAATCAAAACTCGTTAGAGCGCGGCGCAGCTTGTCAACTAAAGAAGCCCAACTCTTAATAAAATCAACGCAGAAGAAATAAGAAAGTCGGCACCAAGTAAAGTACATCCACCTTATTAATGCAACACAAGTGAGGGCCTGTTTTAACTTATCAAATGTATGGTCACAAACATCAAACAAGCATATGCAATGCAAACTAGCCAGCTGGTGGGTCATTGGCCTAGAAATTGGGTTATCATGAAAGATCAATCTAGGCAAAATGGTGGGTGCAAACTTCACAAGTCTGTTACTGTCAAAAGGTGCACGAGTCTAGTCTAAAGCAAATTTCTTAGTGGCAATATTCTCATACTCAACAAATGCAGGCTTGTAATATTCAAAAAGGAAGTCAGGTTGGATGGGATCAAAAGAAAAAGATTCATATTCGGCACAAAGGTCTACATCCAAACCCATATTGACACCAAATCCACATGAAAAAGATTCATATTTCACAAAAAGAATATCTTCATCAAATTGCAAATTAGTGGGCTCAATTACCTTCTCGCATGACTCATGTGAACAAAGATCTGACTCATATAAATCATGATGCTCATTAGTTATGACGCTTAAATCTAACTCACTAAGGTTCCCACATTCATCACCCTCCTCAAACTGAAAGGAATGATGAAAAGGGGCGGGTGGGTCGGCAGAAACTAGGGTATCCTCAGTGAGATCCTTAGGTGAGCTAGCGTGGGGTGCAAGATCAGGTGATAGAGGCGTAGGGAGGCTACTCTCTTGTTCTTGACTAGGCGAAGGCATGTCTTCATTCAAGTTAGGCCCAGCAAGATAAGACGGTTCGAAATCATCGTAGTGAGTAACTCCAGGTTTAGGAGATCCTAAACTAGAATCAGGCTCATTACAGTCCTCCCTACTTTGATGAAAACATTGAGAATATTCAGCAATTCCCACTTTCGTGTTCTCCATCATTTTATCAGTCAATTTATTTATCCTCTTTTCCACACTTGCCCAGGTAGTATCAACATAAGTACGGTATGGATAGTTGCAAGTATCATGATCAGAAGAGTCGCAATATTCACACAAAATAGGGGACACGCAAGAATAAGGGGGGTCATGTGAATGCATAAAGTAGTCCTGATGGCAAGGATTAGCATGAAAAATAGACTCACCATGAGTTGAGTATCCAAAACTCTTTTTAGCTTGTTCAAACTCGTAAGTATCCCAAGCTAATGTTTCAAATAAATCCCGTACCTCATCTTGAGTTTTAGATAATAAACCTAGCACATCTCCAGGATAAATAGACTCAATATAACCCCAATATTCAAAATTTAGACCCACAGGAATGACCTCACAAATTTTTCATTTTTTAAAATTTTGATTCAATTGAGCACGACAATCATTAAGTCTTGAAAGATAACTCCAAAAAGATTCATGCTTATATTGTGGGAAATTAAATACTGGCGTGCTTGAAATTTGTTTTTTAATTTTAAGAATTTTTCAATTTTTTTGGATTTTCAAGTTTTAATTTTTTTAACTTTTTTTAAGGAAAGAAAATGCATCCAGGACACTACAAACCAATGATTAGAACAGAAAGAAGAGACTCAAATAATTAAGTGAATAAAACAAAATAAACAAACAAAAATAAAATTATGCGACCAAAATAAAAGAAAGACCAAAAATGCTCAAAAGTCACACAAAATATAAAATGAATGCAAACATAGAGGAAGAGCATTTTTTTACTATTTTTTTCTTGTTGACACACAAAAACGAAAATAGAAATAAATTCAATCTAAAACAAAACAAAAACAAAAACACAGCTGAAACTAAAACAAAATAGAAAATAAACTAAAATCTAAACAAGTTAAATCTAAAGAATAAAACTCAAACAGAAAATAAAACTCCCAAAATCAGAACTAAATAGACAGAAAAATTTAGACAATCACAAGGGACATAATATATTTTTTTCACGAAGTTTTCTGTCCCCAAACAGTGCAAAAAAATGCAAACATATTATTAAGTCCAAAATTCACAAAAAAATCATGACAATTCCAAAACTTTCAAAAAAATTCACACAAACTCTAAACATTATGCTAAATCTAGGAAAAATATCAAAATAGCGAAAATCACACTAGAATTTGCCCAAAAAATTCGAACAGAATATGAACTGTTGAAAAATCTGCAGTGATTTTTTTCTCCGGATCAGTTCTACTTTGTTTCTTTTACTGCTTATAAACCAAATTTATTAATACTGTCTTTCTTTCAGCAAACAATAAACTCTAAAAATAAAACTAATCTCGACAAAACCAAAAATCAAAATACTAACTAAATTCAAAATCAAAACTAAACTAAAATTTTGAGACGAATTAACGACTCAACTAAAACTAAAAATCACAACTCTAAAATTAAAACAAAAATGACTCAAACGACTCTAATAGTTAAACTATGGCTCAAGGAAACCTACTTTCACAATGTCATCCCCGGCAACGGCGCCAAAAGCTTGTTATAATTTTCCGCAAGCGTACAGTTCATCGTTGTACGAATTACGGGTATCGTCCTTAGGGATGTGCATGAAATTAGATTACTAATTATCTATGTTAATAAAATACAACAACTCAAATAAACTAAACCGACAATAGTCATAGACTAATCACTATAACAATTAGACTAGTCCTGGAAGTAGCGATTGAGGCAAGTAACAGAGCACACAAAAGGAGAGCGTGATAATTGCAACAAGCCAAGGAAATTCTATGCCAAAGCCCAAATGTCTAACTTTAATTGAGTGGCAACTAGAACAAACTACAATTTTCAAAATTCAGAGGATTGAATCTAAAGCTAAAAATGAGAGCCAAATAAGAGAACAAGCCCTAACATCTTCACCATTCATTCATTGCATCAGCGTCACTAAACTCAAGCCAACGAAGCACAGCAAAATCAGAACAGTAGAGCAGCAGCATCACTAACACAGTAACAACAAATTCACACAAATCAACCTTAATCGAACTGAAACGAAGCAGAGCAGCAGGGACGGGGGAAACCACGAAACCGAAATAGAGCAAAACCAGAGGAAAGAAATCAGAACCACAATTGTTACTCTAGCCTACGATCCACACTTCACTGATACGAATTGCAAGCCAAACAAACAAATCTGACAACCGAAAATCAAAATTGATGAACAACTTCGAACCCTAAAACAACTCGAACAAAATCCCTAATTTTCTAGAAAACTGGAATTTGATACTACCCTAAAATTGAACATCTAAACTCGAACTCCCAGACCGAAATCATACCCCCAATCGCATTTTGTAGTCTGGATGTAGTTCGTTCAACCGTTGAAGGTGTCGGTAATTGGACCACCCCGCATTGAATGCGCTGAGTGAATGCAGAAGAAGAGACAATGGCCACGCTCTGATGCGAAGCAATTGAATCGCCATGGCCATTTGGAATCAGAGATGAAGAAGAAGAGAAGAGGCAGCTAAGGGGACGGGGTCAGGGGTTTCTGGTTTGGGGGAGTCGAAAGAGTAGAGAGAAAGAGTGTGAAAGGGGAAGGGGGGTGTGGACTGGAGATCACGTGCAAGGGGCATGAGAGGTAAGTGAGAAGAGTTGCTGCTGGGTCAGCTAGAAAGAAAAGAAGCAAAGGGGTAAAAGAAGAGAAGAAGAAGGGCCACGCTGGGCTTCGGCCTAGGTGGGCCACGGCCTAGTCCAAGAGACAAGGAGAAAGAAATGGAGAGGAGGAAGATCAAGCCTAGATCGGCCCAAGGGGAGAGGAAAGGAAAATAAAATGGACTGGGCATGCACGAAATGGGCCATGGAGTTGGGCCGATTCTTCTTCTTCTTTTCTCAATCAATTGCTTGTTATGACCCAATCCAATTTTGATTCAACTTTCTCTTTTTTTTCCCCAAGAAATTTATTTATTCTTCAAATGTCTCAAATTCCTACAAAACAAATAAAACCAATATTAAAATCCTAAATTAATAATTTATTTCAAGCAAATATTAGGTAATAAAGGGTATAAAAATGTCAAAATTTCAGGTTGAACAAATACCCCCACACCTAAGTATTGCTCATCCTCGAGTAAAACAAACTAAAAATCCTAGAAAAAGAAAATAAAATTCCTAACTCACTTTCGTAGGAATCACGATTGCACTTAACATGTGCAACAAGCCCTTTAAACCCCTAGATTACCCCTAGTGGACGACTAAGGTCTCGTGAGGGTTTGCAGAAGATATACCCAAAAATCTATAAATGAAAAGATAAAAGAAACTCGAAAATCTTTTTTTTGAATTTTTTTTAAATTAATATGTACAAAACTGGGGAAAAATATATACACATTCTAATCAACTAAATCGTCTATGTAGCAAAGATATTGGCCTGCATGTAAACAAAATGTACACATCGAGGCTTTCTACCCCATAGATGACATCAAAGCATTAATTTTTTCTCCAACTGTATATCAAGACTTGGAATCTATCCCAGTGTTTGTGTGCATGTGTATCATCATTCTAGGGCTTAGGCTTACCAGAATCAAACTCAATCTCATTTGACTGACACAAACTATATTATTGACTTATTAACATTGGAAGCAAGCTTTTCCACTAGCAGTATTGCCTCAAAGGGTAACACTTAGTAGCACGTACCTCGAAGGGTAACGCCCAGTAGCGCATCCCTCAAAGGGACACTTGTCATTCCAAATTTCATTATTTTTCTTCTCTTTTTTTTTAATTTTTATTTTCCTTTTTTTTAATTTTATTTTTTCAGAAAGCAAACAAAAAACCAAAGTAATCATGTCAAAGACAAGTGGGAGAGCCAATAACGAAAAACTAAGACCTTCAGATAATGATAATGGTATAAATAGCGATTGGATTACACATCAATGATAAACAATTGGGGTTAGAATTAAGGTTTAGAATGACACACTGAGGATGGAGACCTAACATGCATATCAGTCCATATGCAAGTTATAAATCAAAGTACATGGGATTCAAGCTGATCAGAAAAGTATAAAAGTTCCCCAAAACAAAACAAACTTTTTTTTTTGAATTTTCATAATTTTTCAGATTTTTTTTCAATTTTTTTCAGATTTTTTTCAAAGTTCCCCCACCCCAACACCTGAATCTCATAATGTCCTCATTGGGAGTGGAAAGAAGTATAAAACACAAAAATAAAAACTAAAAAGAGACAAAATATACAAAAATAAAAAAAATGACTCAAAAACAAAAAGGATAAGACTTTAAACTCAAAAAGAAAACAAAAATAAAAGATAGCCACAAATATATACAAAAGAAAACAAAATTAAAGAGAGGAGACAAAAATGAACGATTATACTAGGTCAGGTGCAGAATTACACCTAAACTATGCCTCCAGAAATTTGCACAAATAGAGGTCTATGGAGTATTAGCCACTCCATATCGATTGAAACATCGCTACTTAAATCAAAACTCGTTAGAGCGCGAAGTAGCTTGTCAAATACAAAAGCCCAACTCTCAATAAAATCAACACAGAAGAAATAAGAAAGTTGGCACCAAGTAAAGTACATCCAACTTATCAATGCAGCACAACTGAGGGCACCTTTCAACTTGTCAAATGTATGGTCCCAAACAACAAACAAGCAGATGTAATGCAAACTAGCCAGCTGGTGGGTCATTGGCCTAGAAATTGGGTTATCATGAAAGATCAACCTAGGCAAAATGATGGGTGCAAACTTCATAAGTCTGTTACTATTGAAAGGTGCACGAGTTTGGTCTAAAGCAAATTTCTTAGTGGCAATATTCTCAGACTCAATAAATTCAGGCTTGTAATATTCAAAAAGGAAGTCAGGTTGGATTGGGTCAAAAGAAAAAGATTCATATTCAGCACAAAGGTCTACATCCAAACCCACATTGATATCAAACCCACATGAAAAAGACCATATTTCACAGAAAGAATATCATCATCAAATTACAAATTAGTGGGCTCAATTACATTCTTGCATGACTCATGTGAACAAAGATCTGACTCATCTAAATTAGATGCTCATTAGTTATGATGCTTAAATCTAACTCACTAGGGTTCCCACATTCATCACCCTCCTCAAACTGAAAAGAATGATGAAAAGGGGCGGGTGGGTCAGCAGAAACTAGGGTATCCTCAGTGAGATCCTTAGGTGAGCTAGCGTGGGGTGCAAGATCAGGTGATAGAGGCATAGCGAGGCTACTCTCTTGTTCTTAACTAGGCGAAGGCATGTCTTCATTCAAGTTAGGCCTAGCAAGATAAGAGGGTTCAAAATCATCATAGAGAGTAACTCTAGGTTTAGGAGATCCTAAACTAGAGTTAGGCTCATTACAGTTCTCCCTACTTTGATGAAAACATTGAGAATATTCAACAATTCTCACTTTCATATTCTCTATCATTTTATTAGTCATTTCATTTATCCTCTTTTCCACACCTGCCCAAGTAGTATCAACATAAGTACGGTATGGATAGTTACAAGTATCATAATCAGAAGAGTCATAATATTCACACAAAATAGGGGGCACGCAAGAATAAGGGGGTTCATGTGAATGCATAAAGTAGTCCTAATGGGAAGGATTAGCATGAAAAACATACTCACCATGAGTTGAGTATCCAAAATTCTTTTTAGCTTGTTCAAACTCATAAGTATCCCAAACTAATTTTTTAAATAAATCCCATATCTCATCTTGAGTTTTAGATAATAAACCTAGCACACCTCCAGGATAAATAGACTCAACATAACCCCAAGATTTAGAATTTAGACCCACAGGAATGACCTCACAAATTTTTCATTTTTGAAAATTTTGATTCAATTGAGCACGATAATCATTAAGTCTCGAAAGATAACTCCAAAAAGGTTCATGCTCATATTGTGGGAAATTAAATACTGGCATGCTTGAAACTCTTCTTTTTTTAAAAATTTTAAGAATTTTTTAATTTTTTTGGATTTTGAAGTTTTTATTTTTTTAACTTTTTTTTTAGGGAAGAAAATGCATCTAGGACGCTATTTACAAACCAATGACTAAAACAAAAAGAAGAGACTCAAATAATTAAGTGAATAAAACAAAATAAACTAACAAAAATAAAACTATGCTACCAAAATAAAAGAAAGACCAAAAATACTCAAACATCACAAAAAATATAAAATGAACACAAACATAGAAGAAGAGCATCTTTTTACTATTTTTTTCTTGTTAACACACAAAAACGGAAATAGAAATAAATTCAATCTAAAACAAAAACAAAAACAAAAACAAAAACAAAAACACAACTGTAACTAAAACAAAATAGAAAACAAACTAAAACCTAAACAAGCTAAATCTAAAGAATAAAACTAAAACAAAAAATAAAACTCCCAAAATCAGAACTAAATAGATAGAAATTCCACACAATCACAAGGAACATAAATATATTTTTTCTTGAGTTTGGTGATTTTTGGTGGAGGAGGAGAAGATAGAATGGCTTGATATTTGGTGATTTTTTTACTTGGTTGAAAACTAGTTTGAATTTTCCAACATTTACTTAGCTAAGTTTTATCCCCCAAAAGTATCTTTTTGCTAATAGTAATTAGGTATAATGATGGTAATTAGCTAAGCAAATGAAGTAGTAACTTGTGGGCTAAAATTGGGCTTAAAGGAATTTGGGTCCGGAAAAAGAATTAAACCGTATGCGATTGAATTGTTCGCAGCTCGAAATTAAATTTTTGAATGTTATGAAAAATAATTTAATCTCTTAAACCATAATTATCGAGTCCTACCATCGATCCTTCCGAAATTTTACGACAACAAAAACCCGAATTGCAAAGTAGGCCTAAAATGAATTTTTCCAAACCGAAATGATTAAATACGATAATAAAATGCGAGGAAATTAATAACATGACTTAATTAAATAAATAAACATGATTTAGGGTCAGGCTATTACACCATCCCTACTTGTATGTCTAACCGGGGGAAGAACGTTGCTATGGTCTGATGTATGGCTAGGCTCAAGGCCACCATTTGTCGGATCAAGTAATAAGGTGGTTGTCATGGAGAGGTGGATGACGTAGTCAAGGTAGTATCATCTTGCCTTAGCCTTTTTTTCCTTATGGATGCATTCTGATTTGATTTGACTATACATAATAGGGATCTTCTCATCCCCATCGTTGTCAAGCTTTCCGTATGTTGGAGCCACAACCTACTTTCAGCTCTTTGGCGCAAGTGACAATAAGAATTTCTGCTTCTGAGATCCTAGGGACTTACTTCAAATATGCCATCGCCCTTGGGAGTAGTGCCTCCTCTTTAGCGTGAAGGTACTTTCTCTTGGGGGATCTCGAGTGGAGAAGGCCCTTCCTCTCAACCTCCACCACAACCAAGCTATGGTAGCTTCTTAGGCTAATGTATGGGGTTTTAGCAGGAACATGTCTTTCCATTGTTCCCTGATCATTTTGAGATTCCACAGCATTTATGGGTGCATATTTCTTAGCAGCATGGGTCCTAGCCCTTATGGCACTCAGTGGAACCTCCATTTATTAGACTCTAGTTCTTCTCGCTTTCCTCCACCATCCAGGGTTTGCATCATAGAAGTGCATCCAAAGGATAAGGATGAGGATTAGAAGGGGAATGCCCCTTTTTCTTATGGATGTCTCTTGTTTGCACAATTTTTTTTTTACAATAAGTATTTTGAAAAATTTTATTTGTTCTTATTATTTTGTTTTTAATGGTGAATGACTTGAGATTGTGAATCCTTTTGTTATGCTTTTTCAACACATTGCTGAAATTATGCGTGATGTTGGAGTGTTCTTACTAAGTATTTGTGCACTTTGTTAGAATTAAGCTGATTGTTGGAGAGTCACAAAATGGTAGATCATATAGGCTGCCAAGAGAGCCCAAAAAAAGATTTTAAAATTTAAAAAAATTAAATTTTGACGGGAAAAACTTTAAAACAAGAAGAAAAAGGGGACCAATAAGGTGGGGCGTTCTCCCTCCCAGTTTTTAATGTGGGAAAATGAGAATTTTTGAAGAAAGAAATTCAAAGAAGATAATATAAAAATAATAGTAAGGAAAGTTTTTTATTTTTTATTATTTATGCACTAGAATATTTACAAAGTAGTGGCAACTTGCTTTTTGGAAATTGAAATGTCTAAATATTTAGGTTGGGCAGAAAAAGAAAGGTGAATTACATTAGGCAAAACTGACTTAGCAGCATAACATGGGGCTCAATGGAAGTCACTAGCCCCTAATTTCCACTACCAGCCCCTGGTGGTAGGAGAATTCATGCCACTGCAAGGGTTGGCTCTATGGGGGTCTTTCTGAAAAACGATGCCACTTCTCACTCCACAGTGAATGGTCTTTAGTACTTTAAAACCCGAGTAGTTTGAACCTTTCCTTCATTACCCCTAACTTTCTAGCACCCCAATCACACAATGACTTCTTTATACATGGCTGTCTTTGATGGGATTTTCATTGTTTGGATAGATTGTATGTGTAATGAGCGCTCAAGAGAGATTGTCCTAAAGAGTTTTATAGCTTTGCTCTCCCTTTGTGCCTGGGATTTGGACACTGCTTTTTTTATTGTTGCTTAACAATTTTTGGAAGAGAAACCTTTATCTGTTCTAATTTTCTCAAAGCTAGATATGTCATGTTACGGAGGAGTTTGGAGCATTCTGGGATTTCCTTATGAAATGGTCAACTCATCATCCTATGAAGCCGCATTGGTGTTTATGCGAAAGACCTCCAATGGTTGCTTTGTCTCACAAATGATGAAACAAGAATGGCTACAGATCGTAATTCTATTGATCTTCTATAGATCACAAAGCACTTCATACCAAATGCCAGATCATCGGTAAGGACGAAAATAAAATCCATATCCATTTAAAATCCGAAAACCTGCACAGGTGTTGAAAATGGGTTCCTAGTGCGTATAGGGTGGGTATTGGAAAATGGGTATGGGTATAGCCCTCAGTCGCCTCACACTCGTACCTCAGTCATACCTGTTTTCATAATGAAATAAAAAAATTATTTTGGTTTTACATTTTTTCAATTGAAGTCCAATCTAAACCCTTCTAGCAAAAGGTTAGTCAATAATGTGTTTGAATTCACAATTCTAAATAGTATATTGCCAAAATAGTACAAATTTGCAATCTTATAATGACCCAAATGTATACCGTATTTATATATGGGTTGCATATGGGTATTAATTTTCGTTACTATATGAACCCGAATAAAATCCACAAATCTGCAGACCTAATAGATATGGGTATGGGTAAGGGCTATATTTTT
Source organism: Carnegiea gigantea (assembly GCA_029747015.1). Lineage (NCBI taxonomy): Eukaryota > Viridiplantae > Streptophyta > Magnoliopsida > Caryophyllales > Cactaceae > Carnegiea > Carnegiea gigantea. The sequence continues at coordinate 73,395 of JAKOGI010000942.1, forward strand.
TAATTCCCAATGGGTACGGGTGTGGATATGGGTACAATTTTCAAAAATGGGTATGGGTGTGGGTATGGCTCAACCCCCCCATACTCACCACATTGCCATCCCTAATTATCGGATAGGGCTAACTACATATCATACTTCTTTGGCTTAATCAATACCTTCTATAGCACATATGGTTCCTCAATTTTTTGAAGGGGGTCATAACTAGTCTAGATGAGGTGGCTAGGTTATGTGACCGCATTCTAAGTTGAGGTAGCCCACCACTGCTACAAGTTGATAATGTCCATATGTGTTCGTTGCACTAGCATTAGGATTTTTACATATTTTGATTTCTTTTTAAACATTATAGATTTGGCTCCGGGAGCACTTCTAGCTCATTAAGCCCCAGTAAATGAGCCAAACTATATTGTTGGCTATCTCCTTAGCTAAACATTACAAAATCCTCATGATAAATGCAGGGCTTACCATTTTTATTAAGGGATGGAACCCTTTATTCAGTGGGAGAAACTTCAGTGGGTAGCCCTTTGCTGGCGAATTATTAGCTTTTGGATGTTGAGCAGAAAATCTAATTAGATGATCTTGATGAGTTTGGATGGTTTCACTTATTTTTTCCCTTCTCGCTTATCCAAACAGCATGATTAGAGTTAGGGCTCTCCTTTCTTCTTTACTAAAAGCCCAATTTCGTAAAATCTAAGCAAAAGCAGTATCACTTCCTGGCTAATAGCTCAAGTTCATTGGGTATCAGTGAGCATTTCCAAAGTGTTTGAAGTACTAGCATTTGATCGGAAATATATGAAATCTCTAAAGGCGCAAGTGCTTACCAAGGTGTGACATAGGGAATTAGTTGCTGGTGACCTGATTCTGCCCTTGGTGGTGGAAAGGGCAGGTGCAACCACCCCCATTGTGGTTGACAATGCTTCCATTAGTTTCTTAATACATTCAGTTCTGCACTTATTATAATAGGCCCCTTATATTAAGGCATCAAATAATTATGTTTTATTTTTATTACTTCTTGGAACTCTTAATGAAATGAAATATTATTATTATATGTTTTTGTATTATTTAGTTTTATTATTGCTATCACTACAAGCAAAATAGTTTTTGACAACATGTATCATTGCTGAAAATATTTTTGACAATAATAAGTATTTTTTTGCAACAACATGTTATCCTTATGATTAGTCTTGTTATTAAAGGTTTTAGCAACGACTTTATGGTGTGACGAAAAATAGATTTTTTGCAACAAATATATTGTTGCCTAAAATTCATTGTAATAATAAATCTCCAATGAAACAAACCCACTAAGGCCCTATTCTTTTTCACGATACTAAGCATTTAGGCTATAACTTGTATCTCCTTACAGGTTCTTACATCTTCTTACATCTTTAATAAAATTCTTACAGCTTCTTACATAACTTTACATGTCCTTTTATTTCTTACATCTTGTTACATCTCCTGCATATGTTTTATAACATTTAACTTGTTATTTATTTTTTTCCTCATATTTACAAAAAGATATATATATATTTTTTATATACTGCCAATATGAAAAATCTATATATATTTTTATGAACATTATATTCTTATAAGCATAAAAACAAAATTTGACAACATGAATTATGTTTGAGTTTCGAGGTAAATCATATACGCTATTATAGATAAAATAAGTTAACATGCTTTTAAAATTATAACACAAAAATTGCATTCATGTTTGACTTTTGATGTGAATCATATATGGAAATAGTGAAACTGTAGGTGACGAAATTATTTTAGCTATTTTATCCATAAGTTTGTCCATGGCAATTTTGCTGCTAACATCATATAATTAAAATATTAGGCGATCCATCTATATTTAGCCATTTAGGTCGCTTGCTGATATTACTATGTCCTTCTTATGCAGAATAATAAAATTGTGGAGAGTATAACAAGCAATGATTTTCTCACGCTGCTACTTCAGTCTCATTTATAGCATTTTGTTCGCTAATGTTTTTCATCTCCCCAAATGTTCTGTTAATTTTCATTCATAAAGGTGATTGTCGATAGTTGAATTGCTCCTTCACTCCTTTAGGCATACCATATTTCTTAAATTATGGGACATGACATCGAGTTTCTTTTTCTATATCCACAGCTAAATATCCCAGTGTATTTGGATATGTTGAGTCAACCAAATCGTATTTTCCTAAACAATTGTAGAGAATGATTAGAATTGTTTCTAATAAATAAGAGTCATCAAAGAAAATTTGTGGCTTGAATTTATTTTATTGTTATTTAATTACTTGTTTAGAGGTTGATTTTTATTAATTATGCTATTTCAATATTATTTTCTCTCATCAAAAAAGATAAGTGTAGAAAAACAAAATTTATTTGTGTAACATTAAAAAATAACTTGTTTAGTAATGGTATAAAAGTAATTTCATAAATATCACTGACATATTATATGTAATTTACTTTCATGAAATAATTTAATTTGTAAATCATTCTTTGAAGACCAACAATTATGCATATATATCTAGAATTATATCTATACAACTTTTTAATTATTCAACCGCTGCTTTCATCTATGCTTGCAGCTTCTTACAGGTTCTTCCAACTTCTTTATAGTTCTTCCATTTCCTTCCAACTTCATACATTTTCTCATAATTCCTTGCACTTTCTTACAGTCAATAGTTGCATCTTATCGCAAAAAAGAATAACCTTAGGTTGTTTGTTGTAACAATAAGTGTTGTTAACTAGATAACCTCTCTTAAGCAACAACTTGTGTCATGGCTAATAGAGCCTAGTTTATGGAAGGAAGTATTGTGGTTGCCCAAAAAGAAGATAAATGGCCACAATATATGGGATCAGCATAGATGCCTTTTTTTAAAAACGACAATAGTATGTTGTTGCCATACAGCTAGTCACAATCAACAAGTAACATTTTTAATTCCCCCCCCCCCCAAATAGGGCATTATATTTTTGTCAACATGGTTCCATGCATGAATCTACGATATATAGATACTACCAATAGAAGCTATAGTAAGTTATTAATATTACAAATCGTCCCAAAGTTGTTACTATCAATCAAGACATTTGTTTCTTCTATAGACATGACAAATATTAAACCCATCATACATAAGATATTAGAGGCTTGTAGATATCACACTATTTAAAATAGTTTTAACAAAAAGTGGTACTCTTAAGTGTTCCACATCCATGCCAATATAAACCACATCTTGCACAAAATATGTGCTCATCATTCTTACCAAGCACTTGACTAACCTTGATAAAGAATATTATCTTCACAATCAACATACATAGTCCTATAATTGATGAATATGCTACATGAGAAAGAATGCATTAACTACAATCTTGATGCCAAAAAGTAATGAGAATTAAAAAAAAGGCTGATATGACCACAAACAATATAAGCTAATGTTAGCTGTGAGAATTGTATCAATGCATCTCAAACTCTAAATATGAAGCATTTAGCCTTGATAAAAATTTGTAAAGTTATGACTTGTCTAAACCTACCTTGTTGAAGTGAAAGGAAATTGTAACATCGAGGTACCAGTAGAGATAGAAATAAGGAGGAAAAGAGAAAGACATGAAGACCTTGTTGTAAAGATGTCTGAAAAACATCAGATATAACAACACACACAAAGTTCATTAAAGATATCATTATTCGATAACCAGCTAATTAGCACTATATAATCTATATATAGCAATAACCAGTTAGTGTTGTATATAGCAGCAACATTAGTTGTAGAATAGAGCTTACCGAGGTACACCCAACAAACACCAGCATTGAATGAACAAACTCAACTAATAGAATCTAATACATAGTGGCTAGCAATTTCTAATGGACGATGACTAGTAGTAGCAAACAACCAAACAATTCACAACAAAGAAACCAAGCCAACTAGACTAGTGACATCCATTAATAACTTGCAACTAGCTAGTACTAGGTATAATTAGAGACCACAATAACATCCAAGTAACAGTTGCTAGCAATGAGTAGTTGAGATAACTAGTAGTAGAAAACAACCAAGCACTAGCCAACAAAGAAACAAAACTAATTGGGCTAGTGACATCCATCAATAATTTGCAACTAGCCAGTACCAATAATAATTAAAGAACCAGAAAACAAAAAAAAGAGAAGGATGATGAGGAGGAGAAAGGAGAAGATTGTAAAAAGATAGTAGTAGTAGGAAGAGGAGGAGGAGGAGGAGGAGAAGAAGAAGAAGAAGAAGAATAGAGGAAACCTTACCTTATGCTAGTAGAAGATATTGCATGAGATGCTCCTCCATATCCATCGAAGTTTGTTGTCGAGTTGTTGTATACTTTATGTTTTTGTTACTTATAGTTGGTTAGCTTTGCAAGTAATCAATTTTTTTGTTATTATTCACGTATTTTCTACCGATGTAGTTCACTTACCCTAACCTTAATGGCAACTCCATGCCCAGTACCTTGCCCTTAGGTATACCTAGGCTTTGGACCAAGGAGTTGAAACAACATTTCTTCCCACGTATAAGGGGCTCTTTCTTTGTCTTTGTTTGACAAGATTATGGGGATCACTCTAAAAATAAATCGCATTAGTATATACCTAACATGTTAATTGGATCACAAGTTGATAAAAATTTGATGTCAATACTGACATGAACTTTCTGTATCATCAACCCACTCTGGCACCCCTTTATCCCTTGTATAGGTATGTTCAGTGAGCGAGATAACATCAACATTAGGCTTTACATTATTATTTTTCTTGGTCTATAGTTTGTCACATGCTCAGGCTAAACTTTGAAAATAATAAATTACAAAAAATTAATATAAAATTTGAGACTCACCAATATAACCCCCATCATAGGAAGATACAAATTACCAGTGGTATGTATACATCACTTGTTAGATTTTTGATTGTTGCTATTCCTTGCACTTTTTTTACTAGCATTTGAGGCAAAAGGAAATGAATATAAATGATCATAATCTTAGAAGGAAAAAAAATAAGAGTCAATTAATTTGGAAGCAAAACAAGTTGCATATATGTTACCTTAAAGTCACTGGAATAAAAGTAGCATAAAATCATCTCCAATTTTTAAGTGGAAAATCATCAGGTGGATTCTCCAATTGCTCGTAATGTGTAACTCCACATTCTTTGTAGTACATATGCAAACAAAAATTCCAATATCAATACAACCTTTGCATAGCATACATTACAAAAAGTTTATAGTGGAGGCAGTTCATGTTTAGATTCTTTCATTCAAATCTATTATGTTGAATTAAGATGTTCATATTTTAATCTGCACACAACAAAATTATATGAAAATGAGAGTTTGGATTATGAGCAAAATGATATATTCGAAACTTTCTATAATTTGAAATGAAAATGCTATATTTGCAACCACATTGCTAGGCCATATGTAAAAGCCATAGCTAGCCAATCTTTAGCATCTATTAAAGTCATTGTCCTCATAACACCAAATTCCTAGCATTATCTCCAATTGCTTGACAAACATAATTAGTTATATCAACTTTAAGCTGAAATTGCCTAGCAAGAGTCCTCTTCTCAACCACCAAACTTATATATTTTTCTCTTTGATGTTTTCTTGCCTTAGCAGTTGTAGTAGAGGCTTTACTAATGATGGAGAACACAATCAAGCATTCGGAGATGACTATAAGTCAGTTGCTCTGTTTGAATCTAATTGAAAAATTCAATTATCTTGACTACCAGTTAAGTCATTTTCTTAGGTTTGAGTTCTTTGTCCCTTATTTGCATGCATGTACTTTGTTGTAAACCTTTGATGTCGATCATTGTTAAGTCCACCTTCAATATCTTTTGGAATAGGATCTGCAGCTTCTTGGGCACGTAAAACAATCTCTACCCTACAAGTAAATTTACCTAGGTACTTCCTCTTTCCACTTCCTTTTTTGCTAAAATAAATTAAAAACTAATGAACAAAGAAATAAACAATGTAATATTAATCATAATAATTAGCAGTGATTAATATAATGAAATTAAAAAAAAGTGAGGTACAAGTATCTACATGGATGATTACCTAGAGGATTTTAGGTAGGTTAAGATTTGGCTCTTTTTCTTATTCTATTAGGCTATTGGTGTCAGAACCTACATAATTATCAAACTAGACTGGACACTTGATATCCACAACATCCCTTTGAAATAGAGGTTCATTTTAGATAGAGGATAAAGACTCTAAACTTCTTCCACCTCCATTTCTCCTTGTTTTCTTTCCTTGATCTCGCCCCACCATATCTGCAATAAGTAATAATAATAGGAGATTATAAACTTGACATATATGCTATTAACAAACACTATAAAAACTTATATGACAAAACTCATTTCATACGGACTCTTCCATACCTTTCCTTACCTACATAAAAATGGGTCACTGAACCAACTATATAGCGAAATATAACAATTAACAAGAGAAAGTATTGATACTTCAAGGTTATTCTAGATAATTGATAGAGAATATATAATTGTAGAGCTAAAGAAGTATCCACTAGATTTATAAACCCATTGACATAAAATATACAATATAGCTTAGAAAATGCAGAACATGAACTAGACTTCTACATCATCATCAACAATAAACCATCCAAGTATGTTTCTTGTCTATTGTGCTTCTTCCTTCTATTGTGATTCTTTAGTTTCCTTGCTTTTCATTGCTTAATATTCTCAATTTCTTTGTTCACCTATCTGAAAAGTTCAATTCCTCTTTGCACCATAAATTATTTGTGGCCAAACAAATGTCCTTTTCAAATTTTGATGGCCTTAAAAGACAAGTTGATTGCTCAATTCTACTTGTTGCACTTGATCACCATCAGATCACCATCAACTTGTTCAAGTATATTCTTATCCATATTGATGTCTGGCACGTTGTCCAAGTTGTGGGGCTCGGTTTTTATCATAACAAGCTACTTGTCTATAGGTTTTGGTGTATGGAAACTTATTCCACTTGGGATTCCAAGACAAATAGCTCATATGTGCTCAAGGCTTCCCATTGTGAACACTAGTTATCCCATACTCATATGTTTTAAACCCTCCTCCTTGATGATATGATATATATTGTATCGATTACACTTAAAAGCAAATACAGGATTTCCATTTAGATGTTGAAGCTCATGAACATCTCCTAATACACCATGCTTTGTCAAAATGATTATTATATCTTACTATAGCCCCACTGTTTTGGCATTTTCTATTTCTAGTAGATCAAGTGTATGGAACCTAAAACTATTCACAATGTATCCACTATAATTCCTAATAGTTGGAAAGGGATGCACACTAAATAATACAATTCTTCACTTATAGATCCATGTTTATACATTTCCTCACCTATAGAAAAAGGGAACAAAGGATCAGATTTGGTGTAACTAAAGGGGAAACTATATGTGTCATCAAACATCATAATTAAGGGTGCATGACATCCACAATTATGCACCCCTTTAGAAATTCAAATCTATGTCTTCTATTGACATCCTAAGATTTTCTAAAGCTAGTTTCTCTTACAACAACAACTTCTAGTATGAGTCCCGCTTTCATGGGTCTGAGGAGATCCAGATGTAGGCAACCTTACCTCTACCGACAATTCTGCCCGTAGAGAGGCTGATTTCAAGAGACCCACAAAATCAGATTTTATGAAAACATTTTATAGAAGACGGATTTTGTGAAAGCATTTTATTGAGAAAACCTAAGGATAAATCGCAGGGAATGAATTAAGAAATACAAAAAAAAAATCAGGTGGCAGTAACTATGTAAACGTAACTGCAACAAGGCAGAGAAAGATACTGTACCTTAACAAACAAAGGTAGACAAATAATGCCTATTCCCAGACGCATGAACTACCTGCAAGCAAACATGACATGCGGAAAAAAACCACAACCAAACCTACTCTACGGCAACAGAGTGACAACTACGAGACTAACTCTCTGCGATCTAATATCTTAATCCTATCATGCCATAGTTTCTCTTTATGTTCCCTAATATATGCACAAATTTAAGAAGTTAAATCATTAAAGATATTGACATATGGTGTACCTAATAAGTTCTAAGAGATTGTCACCATTGTGAAGGACGTACAAGTGGAATTAGTGAAGCTCTTTTGAGCTAACATGATAAGGAGTAGAGAGTATACTTCCCTAGTGGATGATCGACTAGTCTGAAAACATCTAAGTCTAATTCCCTTCTAGTAGTTCCTTCATTGTCACCATCATCATTTTGAGATTGCGATTAAACTTTGCATTTATATTATCTATATGCCCAGAACAAAATGTAAGCCATTTATTTGCTAATAACCCCTTGCAATTGAACCTTATGGGATGTGCTTTGTTGCAAACATATGATTTCAAAGTTTGCAAATACTTTTCACCAGAAAATCAAATATAAATTAGGTGTATGATTCAAAGAGACAAATTATAAATTTTAATTTTATTGGCACAAAGAATTATCATATACCTCTCTATGGGATACATACACTGATATCATACTGGCCTCCAAGCTTCATTTCTACTACCAAGCACACAACTAGGTGCACCATAATAAGAGGAAAATGATGGTGGAAAGACCATTTCTAATGTACAAAATGTGTAAGGGTTTTCCAAGTGCATCCAAATCCTTCATGACCAAATTCTTTGACCATAAACTCTTAAAGAACCTACTAAATTCAATAAGAGTTTCACTTATTTTTGTTAGAAGGAGACCCCAAATTGCAATTGGAAAAAGTTGCTCCATAAATATATGGTGATCATAGCTTTTCATGCATTAGATTTTACGATTGTTATCTTTCACACATTGACATATATTTGAGCAATACCCATCAGGAGCTTTAAATTTGAAAACCTCTCATAGAAAGTAGTTTTTTTATTAGCCCGTTAAGTGTAGCACCCAACAAGCACACATATCTATCCTCTTTAACTATTAGATAAAGATCCTCTTTCCGGTCCATGGTAACTAAATCTAACCCTGCCTTTAGGGTGTCCTTTGTTAGACTTTAATGTTTATTAATGTGCCTATGATATTGTTGGATAGATTTTTCAATATGCATCACATATAAGTTGTGATGCAATTTCAATTTGTTCCAATAAGGCAAGTCAAAAAATTTGTTTTGATTCTTCCAACTATACAACCTATTTGTGTCATGCCACTTTCTTTTTGTACTTGTCTTACTGAATAGGAGATGAATGAACTTGCTACATTGGCTTAATATATCATACCCTAACAAAGAAAGAAGGGCATTCTCTTTTATTTTGTTTTTTCAAACCCATTATACAATTTCTTGCAGCCATCCTTAAATGGCGACCAATGTTAATGTCTCATATTAGATGTTCTACTTATGATTGTAGGAGATCTAAGCTCCTTGTGACAATAAGGAGAAGCATACAACCCTTTGATGCACCAATTAGAGAAGCAAGCTTATGTAGGAAGATCACTAATTGCCTAAATAACTACAACTTACATGACAAAGTTCTATTTGTTGTATGCACCATATGTCTCAAAACCAATTTCCCATAACTCTTAAAGCTCTTTAATTAATGGTTGCATAGAAACAACTATATCTAATCCAGGTAATTAAAGCCATCAATCATCAATGTTAACATAAAATAAGGAGGTTTCATACACATCTGTGGAGGCCAATTATATAGAGTCAAAACTACAGGCCAAATACTATGAGACGTCCTTCAAAATTATTGAAAGCTTAGAAGCCTTCTGTAGCTAGCCTAAGTGTTACACTTCAAACTTCTGCAAATGGTTTGAAGTCCTCATCAAAGACCTCCATTTTGGGCAGTTAGCTAGATGTCTCATTATTCCGTCGTCAACCCTTTCTTCTTCATGCCAATCTTGTCTTTTGTAGTTTTAGCTAACATAAACAACCTCTGTAATATGGGTTTTACTGGAAAATGTTGTAAGACCTTAAAGGGTGCTTTGTTCCCCTGTGTTTTCTATCTTGGAATGAGGCATTTTGGACATTGATGTGCACTTTTGAACTGATGCTAATGTATGATACAATCATTGGAGCAAGCATTAATTTTTATGTAATCCAAACCTAAATCACTAATGATTTTGCTACATTTGGCAAAGGAATTCAGTAGGTTGCAAGCTAATGTCCCATTTTAAAATTTGAGCAATTGGGTAAAAGTGTTATGACTCTGATTATGCACACAATTAAGATGAAGCAATTTCATAAGGTTATCTAACTTAGAAACATTTGATCCATCCGAAAGTACTGGCTCTTTATAACTAGCAAGGAGCCGATAGAATCATACTACTTCTGCTCCCACTACAGTCATGTGTAATCCTTCTCTCATTCCCCAACAAATCTACTCTAATCAATCTACTACCAACTTGCAACATGTTTAACATATCTTCACAATTCAGATGATCATCGACGTCTGTGGCATCATCAATAGAAAAATCGCTCATGATTTTTCTATGCTTATCCTATATAGTATAACTTTGCATAGTACCTTTTTTCAACAAATCATTTGAACATCACTTCTTGCTTTAAAATACACATTGAGGAAATTATTACAAGGGCACTAATTGTCATCTTTTCTAATAATGTGCTCTGATTTCGAATGGCAGCATTGAAAGCAGATTCTAGGAAATATCAACACTTCGTAGATACTGGGATGTGCCTCTATCTTTTAGATTTATCCATTGCTTATTAGTATACGTCCTAATATCTATTTTTTGTTTAAAAGCAAATATGAACACATAATGATATAATTAGATAGGGGAACTAAAGAAATGCTATCTGATGCAATCATTTGGAAAACAACAAAAATGAAAAAAATAAAGGGAAAAAAGCATGTGAACTATTAGTGAGGCCAGGAGCATAATAGAACCAAAAAATGAGTGTATTACAGTAAGCTAAATAATAAAGTTACATCAAGTGAAAACATGAAGTTAGATTTTACACTAGGCAACTATCTGAGAGTATCCTTAGTCATGCACCCCATAGGGAAGTTGCTATAAATTCATCTCTCATGCAATCTAAGAAATAAATGCTAACACACGCCCAACAAGTAATGTAAGTTTACTTACCAAAAAACGAAGTAATGTTGACTTGTAGAATACCAAAATGATAGAAAACCAGGACTTAACTAGGGGTTTTGGACTTTAGTTCAACTATTGCAATGGGGGAGGGGGATTCCCTTCTCTCTTTACCCCTTCTATTATTCCTTAGCTTCTTGAAAAAGATCTTATAAGAGTTGTGAGCCCCTAATTGAATTCCTTAGCAACATTCCCCCCCCCCCCCCCCAAAAAAAGTATAAAGAAAAATAGAAGGCAACTAGTTTTGAAATGTAGAATTTCCTACTTCCTGGCGATTGGCAACACTTAGATAATTAGGTTCAGTTTTTTTTAAAAAAAAACAACAACACAAAGAACAAAAAAGATTGTGAGTTATCATAATTATCACACTAAGAGCACCAAAATTCCAAGCAAATTGTTTATCTTTAAATTATATTAAAAAAAAAGTGATGAATAGAATTCGGACAACCAAAGAAACCAAACTAAATGAGAAATTTAAGTGTTAACTATTTAAATAAAAGTAAGTGCCCTCAAGATGAGATAATCTTGTTGCATTTCACTTAATATGACGATACAGGGGCAAGTAACCTATCATGGGAAAAAAGGGAAGCAAGGAGGTATGTGGTTAAAAATCTATCAAATTTGAACCATGAATACATATATAATATCATATCATCAATATAGCTGGGCTATCTCTTGAGAACGTAAAGAAGAAGAGATAGCATAAAATTTTAGTTATACCTAACCGACAATACAATAATTAAAGAGTTTTACAAGGCAATATCATGCATTTTTCGACTTACGGTGGGGTCTAATAATCCTAAGGAAAGTAGTAGCTTTACCAACTTTATAGATACTTTGTGTGACCTCCTTCAGAGCATAATCTTTTTATTCTAAGTGGATCAGTATTGTTTTCTACTCTTCTTGGTCATACAAACTATCGTGACAAGCTATTAGAATTTATTGCATCAAACAATTTATATGGAATGACAAATAAGAGACTAATGTGTTTAGGTCATTCACCAAATGACCATTTAGTTTTTACTTAAAGATTGAAAAGTTAAAGTGTTTCTTAGCCAAAAAGAACGAAAAGTAGGTTTATCATGAGATTTAAAAGATTGAACATGCTTGAATAATTAAAAAAGGCATAAAAGAACTTTACTCCTATTATCACACAATATAGCTATTCTGCAACATATAAGTTAGACAGTAATGAGTAACGAAGCTTGATAAACTAGAATAGGTTCTATCGTAAACAACTGGTAAGTTTTGAATGAGTAAACTCGCCTCTCCTATATAATGCCAAAGTGCGTAATTAGTCATATAAAAATCAAATTATAGAAAAGGTGAAACTGCAAATCCTAACTCCACTTATAAAAACTCACAGTTTTATAAAAGAATTTGCACATCCTTGCAAAATTGTAGGAAGCATGAAGCACAATTACAAGACTCATGTTCTGCTTGCAAAAGGCATATAATTCCCCACAATTAGCTATATAACATAAAGAGTTAACAGAACATCCTTTTCAATTATGAAGAAGGGCCAACATATACTTTCAACAACTACATTATTTTTATGCGCAAGTGGTGCATAAACGTGGAATCGCTGTATGAAAAAGAAGGCAAACTATTACGATAGTTTGAACCACTCAATATTGTATCATCTATGAAGCCTTTAGATAATGATGGAACAAAAATTATACCTTAATGCTTAATAACCTGGATCTAGACAAAGTTAATTATTTGCATTTGACTTCAAGAGAGAATAGTGCCTAGTAAAACAATAAACTTGGAAGCCTAAATCCCTAAAAATCAATCTCAAAGATATAGAGATCCCTGAAAGCAATCAGGAAGACAATTTTAACAAGATGGACAGCTTACCTTCGAAAGTGGAGCTACATCCAAGCTACAGTTGGCTAGGTGATGTGGAAGGATGACCACTACATTGGTGTTGAGTAGAAATTCAACTAGGTAGTACACAGCATCAGCTAAAAAGGAGATCATGGTCTAGGTTTTTATCTATTCACCCAACCACAGACTCACAGAAGGCTGAGGGAAGCAATAACTAACAGGAGAGAGAGAAAGAGCGAGAGATTTTGGGTATTTAACTGCCTTCCATTTTACTGGGTTTGAAATGTATATTTGGCGAAGAGAGAAGGCTGAATAATTTTAGGGCACGGAGGAGCGAAGCTAAGGGAACTGAGAAGATCAAGGAGAGAAGTACACAATGAACCTTTTTCACATTGATATTATCCTCTATTAATGTAATAGCCCAAACCTAATCTGCATTAATCATTTCCACATAACTAGGTTTAACCAAAATTGAGAGCGCGTATTTCAATTTAATATTTAAAATTCATATACTGTGCAGGGCTCGAGTGACACCGATGACCTTGCATTTAAATTATGCCCAGATAGTTTTTTATTATCAATTAACGATAATGTAGTAGTGACAATTTGGGGGGGGGGGGAAATGCCTGTAAATCACTAGATTTAGGACATAAGATACATGTTTGAGTTTATTAGTGAGGTTATAAATTAATTGAGCAACTAAATAGGTAAATAAGTTACTATATTGCTTAATTAATTAGCTAATTAGTTGATTAAAAGGAGAATTTATTTATCCAAAAAACAAGAAAAGAAAAGAAAAGAAAAGGGGGCAACTAATTGGTATCCAAATATTAAAACAAATGCAGAAAAAAAATTAAAAATAAAGCAAAACACTAGTAATCGTGACTTTAGCCAACCCAAGAAAAAACGAAACCCCAAAATATTACCCCCTTTCTCTTTCCTCTTCCCCTTCTTCTCCCATGATCTATCCACCAGGCTAGCGCTCCATCGGGCTAGCCAGGCCCCATCACCACATCTCCTCCTCTTTCTTTTGCTTCCTTCACTTCAACAATCCAAATCCTTCCACTAATTTTCACATGTATATTTGATTTGTTTTCTTAAATTGATGAAATTAGTGCATCTATTTGGGTTTAAATTAGTATTTAAAGATGATTGGAGCATGACTCTTGGTTACATGAGATAAGAAATTGGGGCTGGGGTGATGTGAAATTGAGGTTGGGTGATGCTGG